>JARHVA010003224.1:297500-695000 GCA_037957365.1 Torreya grandis
CATAAATGAAATAGGATTCTTAGTTTCATATTTATTTTTAGTTAACATTGTAGTGATTATATATTCTAAATAAAATGAGTACAAGTAGAAGTCATTAGCAAAATATGTGCTAATTAGTACTGGGGCTTGAGATATAGCATATTTTATGTCTTGAAAATAATTTTATGACTTAGGTGTCCATTATAAATTGATGTCATACTTAATTATTTCATTTAAAGATATGACAATCTATATAAAACATGAGGTAAACTTCCTCACAAAATTTATTTTCCCAAAGAAATACTTGAGCTCCTTTTTGTTGTTTGGGATGTGACCTTCAAAATCCCATAGATTATATTTGGATCAATGGTGATCCATTCTTTGGTAATAATTTTCCTCAAGAGTTTGCCTTTAGTAACACCAAATATACTATTAATTGGGTTTAGAAAGATGTGAAACCTTTTGCATCTCTCATAGATTGATTGTAGATGACCTATGCAGTCTGTATTATTCTTCAAGAAGATAATGAGATCATCCATCTAGATGATTAAACAATTACCTATAAGCACGTAGAATGCATGATCCATTTCTCACTAAAGGTTATCTTATATATTAATTAGGCCAAATGGCATTATCTTTTACACATAGGTACCCCACTTTGTTGTAAATGCAGTCTTCATTCTATTTTTTGATTCAACTAACACTTGGTTATAACCTACAAATCCATCTAAGAAGGACATCATATCAGAGTCACTTGTTATTTGAATAACCTCATCCAAATAAGGTAATGGATAATTTTATTTCTCAAATGCATTACTTAGGTTTATAAAATCAACATGTAGTCTAATTTCCGAATTGTTCTTATTGATTGAGACCAAATTGGCCACCCAAATGGAATGTCTAATTAGAAAAATTATTTTTGCACTAAATAACCTTTCCACCTCCCATTGAGTAAGAGGCTCTAGGATATGATTTACTAGCCTTTGTCTTTGTCTAAATGCCTTATGATTTAGTTTTATTGGGATTGTATGGGTGATGACCCTTGGGATAAAAAACTTCAGGTCTTCATACATCCATGCATTTACATCTTTATACTGGGTGAGTAAATCCTTCACCTATTGCCTTTCTTATGGAATGTATCTAAGGCCAATGTTTATGTAGCATTGAAAACTTTCATTCCCTAGATTATATATTTTGAAATAAGATTTGATAAATTTAGGTTTCCTTTTTTATTATGATTGGGGATTCATATCGAATGTCCTTTCTAAAGAAACCATTCTATGTGGGAGATTATTTTCTTTAAGTTGAATGACACCTTCCTCATCTGACTCCTCCTGGAAAAAATAACTAATTTCTTTATCATCAATGATTTGAGACTCAAATTTGCCTAAGTTAGTAAAAAACTAGATGATCTACCAGTCATCATTAAAGAATTGTAAAATTTCCATGTTTTTAGGAATAGAAGGATAAGGTACTAGTTCAATGGAGAACCTATATACCTTGGATGCTTGTAGAGGTGCTAAATTCACTGTCAAAGTAGAAAATGAATCCATAGTTAATTTTTATCTCTAGGGGAAATAACTATATTAAAATCCACAAATATTTAATTAAATCCCAAGCTATGTGCTTGAATCTTTTTAGATATGATAGTTTTCACTGGTATTTATTTTTGACCTAATTGCTTACTAGCCTTGAGTCTCCATATATCAACTTCTTAACATTATTTTTGAGAGAAAACTCTAATCCCAAAATTAGTGTTTCATATTCTTCCCTATTATTGGTACAATGGATATGTAGCTTGTATGTTGTTAGGAAATTCCTGACCTGTGGATCAACTAATTCAATACCTATGCTTGATCCCTACTTAGATCTTGCATTGTCAAAATGGAAAGTCTACAGTTGGCAAGGTCCTTGGTCTTTAGGTTTATATCCTTCATACTATGTGGTAAAGGTATAAATTCCAAGGTTAGGAGATTAATAACTTACTTGTCTACTCTTGACCTTGTACTAAATGATGGGATGCTTCATCCTAGTCTCTTGATCAATCCAAATTTGGTTTGGAAGGCCTCTCCATGGCATCCAAATATGAGAAAACTCCATTAAAAGGTATATGTTAAGCATTTTGACCTGTCTCTACTCAATAAGAGTTCATTCCCTTTAGGAATGTCCATCACAAGTATATCAATGGTTAGTTTATTCATGGTTTAGATGATAATTTAATGTGCACATTAGTCATCTCTCTAATCAAATGTACCATTATTTTTCCTAACTTCATGACCATCCTCTTTGATGGGTTTAGAGTTAAGCTAAGATTTTGGTAAGTGGAATTAGGCATCACAGTGGCTAACACTCTAGAATCAACTAAACAATTGTGAATATTTCTATCAAATGGCCTAATAGTCAACAAGAAAGGAGGAACTTTAGGATTTGTTTTGTATATAATATTTGTGATGGCTTCCTTTGTCTTCTCTATATGGGCTTTCCCTATGATATATCTCCATATGAGTTATTTATGTTTAATAGTTTCTATCAATTCATGAAGAGTGATATTTTCTATTATTTTATTCATGTATTCAACAATGTTATATCCTCCTTTATTTTACTCTTCTTTGTTCTGGGCATGATCATTCCCTTTTGGGGAAGGTGGGATATTATCAACCTTTAAATTTGGTGGAATAATCATGTTATTTAGAGGAGTAGATGCTGTGTAGGGATGATTGTTCCTTAGGTTGTAACCACTTTTTTGATACTATTAGAATGCATGGATCTCATCAGTATTATCTTCTAGTGTGTTTTCATCCTCACTTAGAAAAGGAAGCTCATGAGTTTCAAAAACCATAATAGTGTTAAAAGAGATAGATTCATGGTGAAATTTTGGTGGGTTATTCATCTAATCTTGCCTCACCATTTCCTTTTGTAAAATACCAAAAACTACACATAATTCAATACAATCAAGCTCACCATGCTAAGATGTATTATGAACTCTACACTAATTGGGAAAGGTTGTCTCCACTATATCTAATTCTTGAAGTTTGTTATACTACTCTACATTATTTTTAGACCTATGAAAAGGTCTTTTATATCTAGGAAGACTAAAATTCTAATTATTATTCTAACCATTAACATTACCTATTTTCCTTTGTAATCTCAAGAAGTCATTACTCAATTTTTGGACCATTCTTTGTATATATTATATCTCTACTTCGGTGGGATCCATGCCCTAAGAAATTATAGTTTGGATGGAACCAAATTTTGGATATGTTTGTGAAAATTAATCTATGCATGATTTCTTAAGTAATTATAATTTTGATTTGATGTCTACATTAGAGGAGATAGTGCATATAATTGATTTTTGTTAAATTTAGGAACATTATGCTTCAAATGAGGAATTTGATTCAAATATGGGAGCCCAACATTAGTGATAGGGGTTCTTGGTACATGAGGGTTGATATGTCCATAGATGTTGATGAGATTTTCATATGTTAAATCTAGAGTGTTGACAATAGCATTTATTTGTAAAAATACTATAGTAATTGGGTCTAGGGCATTCTTGTACATCTCCAATGCCAAATCTTGTTTTGGTTTGTATGATGGGCTTAACTAGGTGTACATATTTTGAAATCTTGCATTAAAATCCCAAATCAATTCATTGGGCTCTTTTTTCATGCTGGTAAAGTGATGATACACCAAACTATGAATGGTGACTTATACAAATTGAGTAAGAAAAGTGGGTTGACACTCATTTTAATAAGTAATGGAGTTATTATATAGATTTTTATAACAATCAAAAGTGTCATCCTAAAATGTGTAAGGGAAAAGTCTACATGAAACATCTTCATTAGTGACATTCATTAACCTCAAAGTAGCCTTGAAAGACTTGATGTGTTCTTTTACCATTCTTTTTCTTGAAGGGGAAAAAGAAGGTAGATATTTTTATAGATTCCTTGGTAAATCATGCACATCCCCTATGACAAAAATAAAAAACTTGACCAAATAAAGTGGTTTTTGATCCATAGGATGATTAACAGGTGGAGTGTTCCTTTTTTAGAATGGTGTTCTAGCTTAGGGTACTATAAAGATAACTAATGTAGATCTAGGCCTTTTATGATTTGTCAAAGGTGAAACTAATAGACTAGCCTAGGCCATAGACCTAGTCACTCTTTTGGGTACCTTAAATTTAATTCAAACATAAGGGTTAACCTCTTATATTAAGAATTCTAAGGCCCTCCTTATAGAACCAAATTTATTTCTATTGATGCAGATTTTATGCACACCCTAAAATTTAATGAGGTGGCCTCTAGCATTTTAGGATATCAATGGAGGTAAACTCCACTCTAGGGCTTGAGTTATAGGTATGAGTTAAACAACCACCTGGTGGAATAGTAAGCGAAGCATGTAGGTTGTTAACTGGATGGTTCATGTAGTGAAATGAATCTTAAAATAAAATCAAACCTAAGTGGGTTGCTAGATGGGTGGTCATTAATCTAAATTGGGTAGATCATAAAATAAACTCAAAAAAATTAGGAAGGGTAGAGAAGAAAATAAGGTTACATGGATTCAAGGCTCACCCCCTAAGTTGATATTTGTAGTGGATAAGTGCTCCAAAACTAGTGTTTACTAATTTTAGCTATTAGACACCTACAAATAAACATAGTTAAGGAGTTTGGGAATAAAGCATAGCAAACTTAATGATCTCAACTAAAATTTCATCCTCTTAGAGTTGTTGTTTTACACCCTTATTTAAGATATTATAGCTCAGATCAAGAAGGTGTTTATGGTAGTTTTAGCACACAACTAGATACTATACTAGAAAGAAAACACCCCTGCACACCTTAGAATGTTAAGACAATTGTAACCAATTGCTTTGATCAATAAAAACTACCAAATTTTAATATCTTTTGAACATATATAATTAATGTATATCAATGATAGTAATTAGAATTATCTATATCATATGTATATTTCAAATTATTGAATTAACACAACCAAGAAGATAAAACCTTAATGACACAGAGATGAAAGGAAAGAGCATCGACACAGTTGCATGACAATCAAACTAATTTCTTCATGTATTGATAAAATTTTTCCAAACCTTTAGAATGAGGGTTATACATGTGTATATAGAATTATGGAGGGGTTACCTCATCCTCTAAGTTTATGAAAACTCATAGTTACATTTCAATTAGAACCTTAGTTCTATTTTTAGTCTCAAAATTGTATGTATGCATGTGTATAGTTAACTATAACTATGTCTACATAGTTCAACCTATACAAATAAATGAAATGTGTGCATGCTTATAGATAGTCTAGGAAAATTTTACATTTCAATGATAAATAAAATTAAATTACAAGTACAAGAATTGGTACTTTTTTATATGCATGGTAAAAAATTAGCCTTTATCTCAAGGTTGATTGGGTGTTTGCATGACATTGCTAACTGTCAGAGGCATTGAGGTAGATGATGAGACAAAACTAGAAGTTGAAGATCCAACTTTATTATTCACTTCTAAAACATGAAATTACTTTTCCTCAATGTCATGTTAATTCCTGATAATGTCCATATTTAATAATGGAGGCCTATGTACCATTTTGACTTGTTATAAGAGCCTTGCATGTTGAGTTTTTGTATTTTTAAATTTTATTCCAAAAAATTACACCTATGTCACTTTCTTCATTGAGAAAGTTAGCTCAAACTCAATATCTTTCAATGAAAATCCTTAAATAATATGCTTGAAGTTGGTAGAAGTTTGTTTAAATAAGTTGATCAAAATTGCTTCTACTTATAAGCCTACTTGTTAAGTCTATTGCTTGTGAGATCTTTAGCTCTCCCAAGATCTTCAAAATGAGTGTTTCATGTTCAACATAATTAGGCATTATTTTCTTAGCTACCATGATCTAATTCCTAGCTTCTTGATTCATGAGGACTAACAAGCTGAGACAATTTGAAGCCTCTAATGGTGCCATTAGGTCAATGTGGTTTTATGCCTTATTGGTTATATAAAGAATAATTTTTTTAACATATTCTCATCCTAATTCAAAGAATTAAATAATTTGATAGTTTCACCAAAATAAGGGGTCAATTCTAACCTCATTAACATAATGGATTTAAGAATGTTGTACAATCTGGAAGCAGTGTTCTGGACTTTAGTTTCAATTTGAGGAGGAACATGAACTATCTATTATTGTTCCTTTATTTTCTCTAAAGATTAAAAATATTATTAATTTAATTAATATAATTCATTCTTAAAATATTTCCTAACCATTTTAGCTCCCTCATATAATTCTAACAAGGCATCCTTATGTGTCTTGAGATAGGACTTGTAGTCCTCCATGTATGGGGACTGCCCTAATTTATCATTCTTTATTTTAGATAACGTAAATACCTCTTTTATTTCTTTGAAGATAATACCTCTCCCAGTATTATCTTCCAATTTTATTTTTCTTACCCTCTAGAAACTCCATGTATATTTATCAAATATGGAACTCACTAATGGAAGCTATGTGATTGCAAGGTTTGTCTTTTGGAAAGCCTTTGACCCTAAATCAACTACCCATTGAGCAATGACCAATTGGGATGGGTTGATTGGTTGAGTGTCCTCATATTTAGTATCAAACAATTTTTATTATGATGCTTTCTTCAAATAATATTCAAGCACTTGGTTAAGAAGGGAAGACAAAATAATTTTAGACCAATTTACTCCCCCATATTGAGGTAGTGGGTTGACTATATACATTAGTGTCTTGTTCCCAACCTTATCTAAAGATATCATAGTGGTGTATTGATCAAAGCTAGAGGAAGGCATTAGAAAGTCTATTTGAGTTGATGATACATGAAACTGGGAAATTTATAATGCTTCTATGACTTTTTATAAGCCTTTGTTATGTCTTTAGGGGGTGTTGGGGTAGTGTAGAATTTGATACATAAGTAATGGAGGTCATTGAAGATGTGAATATAAATAGTAGAGTGGAAAAAATTGGGAAAATGGAGATGAAAGGGGTAGAGGAGACATATTATACCTTGGGAGTGAGTAGGGGTGGTTGGGAAATGGAATGAAGAGGAACTGAACTAACTATAGAAAGGGAAGTGAAAGAGGACATTAAAGTAGAAGAGATAGGAGTTGTTGACTCCTTACCTGATTGATCACTATATAGAAGTGCCTTTACTTTAATGCCTTGTAGGTTGACTTTTGTTCTTTAAAACTCATCTTCTTCATTTGTATCTTTTTATTCATTGATAATCTATCTTTTTTTGACATGATGGTATGATAATGGAGCTCCTAATAGTTATTCCCAAACAACTAGGTTTTTTGGAAGAGGATGAGCTCTTGGTTTCCTCTTATAATAAATTGTAGTTTTTTCAACTATGGGGGAGGCCTATTGAATTGGTTCAAATTAAACCTCTACACTTGTAAGTTATTATAATAGTGGAGGATCCATATGGTTTGGGACCTCTAAATCTAAGGATTCAATGCAAATTGGATATACTTAAGGTCCTCTAAGCCTAGCTTCAATTATTCTAAGCTCCTTATTGTTGGCCTTCAATGTCTATGGATCTTACTGAAAAGGCTCTCCTTATTCTGCTAATGGCTGTGGAGGCCTGATGATCTAGAAATATGAGGCAACCCATCTACCTAGGGGTGAGAACCTAAGTCATGCATATATAGTAGAGATAGAAATCTCTCATTATATAATCTTTAGATGTTCTTCCCTCAATCCTTCTATTTGTGCCCTTTCCATGACTTGGGCATTATATTTAGCATTTAAGAATATAAATTCATGATCATAGGGCTCATGTTGGTATGTAATAATGATACCCTTAGTATACTTTCAGATTCTACTATGAGGATATTGATCCCTATGAGGCAAGGTGGGCAATGAATAGTAGGTTCTCATTTTCCCCACTTCTCCATAATGTCTCTAAATTGTGTAGTACATTCAAACAATCATCATATGAGAGACATATAATGTAATCTTCTTATTTTTAAAATGCTCATTTATGCTTCACCACAATTAAAATGTTATCTCTTGTTCTACCATCTTATATAACACATACTTGGGAAGGCATAAATAATTGACCTTATTTCTAGAGACCATAATTATTATGTAATCTGGGTATAACCAATAGTCACCTCATGGTGCCAATATGTCTTTAATTAACTTATATACGCTAGGTAGTGGGATTCATGAATTTCGTACAATACCTGTGGGTATACATCCTCTAAAATATGAGTGATATTTTTGAAAAACTTGTATATTTGTATGAATGAATAATAATCACTAATGTGATTCTTGATGCAATCTGGACATGGCTCTTAGAGTGATCCATAATGTATATATATGGATCCCATAACAATTTCCAAAAGGTACAACATCATTTATAAGTGGATACCAATAGGTCACTTATCCTTATGTAGAACATGTTCTTGGCCTAATGTTGATTATCTCCCCCAAGGTGAAAATAATGTTTGAAGTCATAATCATATCCTATAATAGAATCCATTCCAACTGAAGAAAATAGATGTTTGGGAAGCCATACAATATATTTAAGAGGTCCATCCCAATGCAAACCACCATCCTAAACTTGGTGATTGGTACGATGTCCTTATCCTTTGGGACAATAATATCCCTAAAAATAATCCATTTGGTGAGTATTTTTTTGATATAATGTTTTTCTTTCCACCATATCACTTTGTGAAAATTGTAATTGGCATCTACAATTAGTAAAGATAAATACCTTTGGAATTCATCTCCTAAGATGTAGGCCCTATTGGTATTATGTTCTAAATGGTGCAAGTAGTTGTCCCCTATTATCTTTCTAGTGAATAAAAGATAATACAACAATTTCATGCATGGCATCACTTTGGTCTTGGCCATCGTGAAGTGTAGCACCTATTATTTGAGATGAAGTAGGTCTACCACCCATTACTTTTGTGTTAGTGTTAATTTTTCCTTTTAGGTGTGGGCATAAACTATATTAATAACATCTCTCAAAGATGAATATTTGGTGTATTAATTATTGAAAATGGTGGATTTAAAAATAGTATTTGTCTATTTAGTGTAATCCTTGATTAAGAATGGGAATCATGGCAAAAATACTCTAAATGTTCTAGATGAAGAGGCCATGGTTAATTAAATGGTATTGGTTTTTATTATATGAACTAAATTTAGATATGAAAAGAAAGTAAACTAATCCAAAGCTAAGAAAAAATTAAATTAAGCTAGAGCAATAAATAAAGAAAACAACAATCAAAACATCATAGTTTGAATACAAGATTTATCCATTGTGATGTGTATCTAATTGTATCTTTCAAGTATGTGGCTCTCACTCCTCTAATGAAAAAAGAGAACAAGAAGTGTTTTAGTATGAAAGGATGACTTTTACTAACTTTGATTCACTTTGTGTGATTCTCCAAAGATATTATTATGATTGTGAATATGATTTTTATCTCTCAATATTTATGATGCTTGAAAATGGAGATTTGCAAGCTTATTTATAGAAGATTGGAAAAGGATCCAATGGTGTATGATCATTTGGACTTTTTCAATACTCTAAATGATCAATAGTTGAGGATGAGTCCTCACCAATGAGAATGGAAACCTTTTTAACTTGGTTTATAAAAGAGTGGGGTTGGTTAGCTAACTCAACAAGACTTAGTCAATTTTATTAACAACTCAAAGAGGAGTCATAAGAGGTGGAGAATTTTGTGGATTTGGTTGAGATGATGGAGAAAAAGGTAGGAGAAGTTTGAATACATGGAAAATCCAAATTTAAATATCTAAAATAAGGATTTAAAGGTAGAAAATTGACTTATTCAATATGTTGAATTATTCAATTAATTGATTTTAGAAGGAAATGTGATTTATTAATTTTAAGAAGAATTATTAAATAGATTTAGGTACATTTTAACACTAAATAAAATTTAGGTGTCTAGATTTATCCCTCTTTAAAATACTATTGTGAAGTAATACTATTTTGAAGAATAGTAAAATAAGTAGAGTTTTGATGATAGACAAGCAAAAAAATTACCCCAAATGAGTGAAAATGAGTGTGATGATGTCCCCTTGAGGGTTTTTACGAGAAACAAACAAACTCACAAAATTGATGACAAGAAGAAAGAGTTAAAATAATGTGGATGAACAATATATCAAGTTATTTGAAAATTGATGTCAAATTTTCAAGATTTTGGTGGCATAAAAGGGTTTTCCCTAGTTAATTAAAACTAGAGTATGGATTTGAAAATAAATAATTCAACCGTTCAAAGATTGCATGCTTACTATTGTTTGCTAATGACTCAGGGGTCAATTGAGTAGGTGTGGGAATGAGATGTCTTAGTAATAATAAACCATAGATATATAAATAGAAAAAGGTATTGATTTTGTAAATGATTATGGATTTTACATTGATAAATGATTGTAAGATTTTGAAAACAATATGGGAGTAATTTGATTTAATGTTGCTTTAATGGAGTTTGGAGTAATGTAAGAATGGGTTAGATGTGGGGTGGGGGTAATAGTTGGTAAGGTATAAAAATATAAATAGGAGCTTTGGTGGTTTATAAAATCATCTAAGAAAATAATTTTCAAGGATAGGGGCTTAAGGCTTGTTTAGTGAGACTTTTGCTCTGAGGTCAGTAAACAAAAATAGACCAAATTCCACACCATGAGTACCAAATAGAGAGAGTGAGACATTTCTAGAGATATGAGAGGAGTGGGCCTCTGATAAGTCAATATTTTTTGAATTTTTATTTATTTATTAGTATTTATTAGGGTTTGAAAATGAATTAAAAAAATCACTATTCTTAAAATGGTGAATTCAACATCGATTTTAATGATTTCACTAGGGTAAACATATAAATCATCAAAAATTAAAGCAAAATCATTAAGCAGTGTAGCATTTTTGTTTGGTATGATTTTGTGATTTCACCATTATGGGTGGTAGTGAAATTATAGAGTAGGATAGAGCAATCATTAATGTGCATAGCGATTTCATTGAAGTTAGCAACAATTTTGTTAGTATTATTTTTATGAATGTGTAAAGTGTTTTTACATAATGCATGAGTGATTTTATAAATACTTTTGAATCTTTTATAGGTTTTTAAAAATAAATTAATATGTTGTGAAATGAGTTAAGTTTATTATGGGTAAATAGTTAGGTGTAAAAAATGAAGTTTTTAATGATTATATAAAACTTGTAAAATGCTAATGGTGTTTACTTGTAGGAGGTATTATCAGTGATGATGAAATAGGAGCATAGATTAGTAGCTATGGTGCACATGGATAGCTTCACAAAGTATGAGTTTGGAATTCTAGAGGTGATTAGATTTTTATAAAATTTGTAGAGGCTAGAGTTTTGAGTTGATAGAGCCCTATTGACCACATTAGTGAGATGAGTACATTTCACTTGTCAATGGGTGAGATGAATATTACACTTGAGGATGTATATCAAATATTGAGGATCCCTATACAAGGTATAATAGTGTATTGGGGATAAAATACATAGGATGAGACATTATATCATATTTTTGTTGATGGTGTGATCCCAGTTTTGAGAGGTGGGATTGACATAGATTATTATAAGGATTTATAGATGTACTCTCTTACTATTGTACTTATGACTATTGTCAGTGGCATGCTGATTTTTGAAAAGAGTGGGGAACTATGTATTATTAGATTACTATATTTTATCAGTGATATAATGGATATGGGAGAGACATTTTCATCTTAGTGAGTCTATATCATGTTCTACATCACATTGTCTATTTATGTTGGGTAGAGATTACTACCAGTTTGGTGTTGGGAGCACATTACTATTGAGATACCAACTTAACATATGATAAATTAAGAGGAGGATGATATATTGGCATACACATGTCATGTGATCATCTTGACATGTAGATCACACTTGGGAAGCCTAAAGTTCTATAGAAGAGCAATTGATGAGCTAGGTGATGACTACATTCACTTGGAGACTATATAGAGAGATTTTATGGCCTTGGCATCATGAGGAGATTCATGTATGAAATCAAAAATGCATCATGTCTATAAATCAATCTTAGCTTAGAGAATATAGAGCATACCTACACTTATAATTAGGAATACATATTTTAAGTAGGCACATTGCTAATATGAGGATCTTTTAGACCTGATTAGGGGATCACTTATCACAATACACCATGATAGGAAGGGTCCCAAAGCCTAAATTATAACACAATCATGCAACAACCCTAAAAGAGTCCTAAGTTTAATTTTCACTCTATTCTAATAATAATAAAATAAGTCTAATCTAGTGCACACCAAAGCTTATGGCATAAAGTGGGGGTTAGAAATAAAACAAACTAAAATAAACATGCATATAAGACATATACTCACATCAATGTATACATAATCCTAATGCATCAAAAGAAAAGTAAAACTTCATTATTTATTTACTCTTACAAAGGATAAATAAATTTTGGAATAATTACCTTGAAGACCAACTTGTTTAGTCTCAATCTCTCCCTTGGATAAGGTGCTTCACAAGAGATTATTGTGGTATGTAAGGATAAAAAAGAAAAATAATCTCTAAGCTACATAACCTATCTATGCATCCAAAATACTTCTCCACAAGATAAGATCAGTATCTTCAAAAAAAGTATAAAACTCTAAGCTTTATTCCTTAAGTAAAATGGTCAATGTACAGATGTTCATTCAGACTTATTATTCTTTACTAATATTCTTATAAATGGTTGGAAATGAACTTGTATATATAATTAAATATTTCCCTAAATCCTTCTAAATATTTCAATTGTACAAGGTCAACCCAATTGACCCTATATTTTTTATAGAGATAATTCACTAGGTCCTGAGTTAGGTTGATCAAAGTGATAACAAATCTCCTAATGAAAAATACCCATACATAGTATAGGGTCAACCTAGTTGACCCTGTACACCAATCATAAGATGAAAGCTATATAGGGTCGACCCAGTTGACCTAGTACAGTCAGCTAGTTGAAAGGGAGTCAAGGCAAGAGAAAGGAAGATAAAACATGGAAAATGACTAGAATGGGAAAGACTAAGAGGAATAATATTAAGGTAAATGTTTTTAGGAGATGAGTGTGTATATGGAAAATTCAAAAAGGTACAAAAATCTTACGAAGCACCAATGGTCTTCCCACCCCTTTCCTAGTGCACCCCTTAAGGTATGCACTCATAGAGATTTAGACTTGATGGGTTCTTATAAGATACAAAGTGTTAGTAATAAATAAAAGTTTAGAAATATTATGTGTATACATATGCCTCACTAGAATCTCATCACGTGTCAGATAAATGTAACACGGGATGTTGTTTCTAGAAATAAAACATAATAATAGACAATGTTAATGATAAATATAGTGTAGTAAGTAGCAAATAAGATAAATGAAAAGACAAAATTGAAAACCACATACCTTTACTTACTTTAGTGTTGTATATAAATAAGTAGACTATAATGGAAAGTGAAGGCATCTAATATGAATAAAACTAAGTGAACTTATATAAGTTAGTGTAAAAAATAGACAAAAAATGAAATTTTTAGAATATAACCAAGGCCATAGTGGTCAATACATAGATAGGTAAGAAATATGGGTAAATTATTTGTTTAATTTTTTATTTTAAAATAGATATTAGAGGTAGATAGATATTTCAAGATATGATGGTGATCTAATATCTATCTGGGTGTGATTTTGTAGGCATGGCTAAGGATGAGGAGGAAAGAAAGGGGTCCTTTATGAAGGGATTACTCCATGATGTCATGGATGAGAATTTGTAGTTTTATGACCCTAATACATTAGAGTACCCTAATATACCATTTGACCTAGCTTGGGTAAGCTAGTTCAAATTAGCAAGGGAGGTAGTGAGGTAGATATGATCACAGAAAGAGAAGATGTAGCTATTAGTACAAATGGGTGCAAGTGAGATATGTGCATTATAGGCCCTATCAAAGGAGAGAGTTACATATATGGATATAGTGATGTAGATGACATAGGCACACATGATGACACAAATCTAGCTGGTGTAGGCATATATAGTGACCCAGACCGAGTTGGCACAGGCACAAGTGTAGATAGTGCACTTATAGGGATAGGTAGAGGGATTGAGATCTTATAAGGCCTCTTTATAGAATACTATTTAGAGGAGTTAGATCAAGACCTCAATAGGAAATGTGTCTAGGCCATGATATATACAAGATGGAGACTAAACATAGAGTTGAAACATTGTATATAGTTGTATTTGTTAGATCAAAACTCATGAGATGTATATATATGATGTATCATTTTGGCATATTGATGTCGATTATGTATGTTTTCATTATGATGGTTGTGGTTATAGATGATTTTGATATATTTATTTCTAAAACATTTATTTATATTTGTTTGTATATTCTATAGGAAATATATGAGTTGTGGTTTGTTTTCAAGCATTATGTAGAACACATGCATGGTTAAAAAGAAATAGACAAAAAAGGACTTGGTAAAATATAATCAATCAAGAAAGTGTACAACATAATATTTCAAGTTGGTAAATGTGTGATAACAAGAAAATTACTAATTATAAATAACCAAGGGATGGAAAAACAAGATGTTAAAAAAGGAATTTGTTTTTAAACCAAAGTGAGATTTTTGCACCAAACTAAAACAAGTAAAATCATAATAAATCAAATTGGGAAGTAAGAAAACAAATTAATAAAATGGAAGGTATGTAAAAGGGTAAAAATGATAAAAAAAAATTAAATTAATTCAATCAATTATACTAAATCAAGTTAGGAGGTATAAGAGAAAAAAAATTGGTAGAAGATTGGTCTTATATTTATCACACTAATTCAAGCTGGGAAGTATGAAAAATTAAATAAATGGTTGTATTCTTACTTTCACTCAAAGTAAGAAGAAAAAAGTGAAATAAAAATTAATTAATCATAAAACACATTAAATCAAGTTGGGAAACATGTCAATGACATGTAACTCCATAATCAATCACATCTTATCTCATGTTTGACACATGTAAGTTTGATTGTGACTTATATTATTGGAAAATTTTATGAAGAATGTCAGGTTTTATCGATAGTATTATGCTAAAACTCATAAAGAGAACACCACTATGTTATAAAAATAAATAAAAATTGGGTAATAAAGGATGTGGGTAATAGGATGGAAAAAAAGATGGTAATTTTTTAGGATGGCTGGGTCCTATCCATGGTCTTACAAAGCAACTCAAAATGAAATATTAAGGGGAGTAAGAGTAGACAAAACAATATTTCTCAAGCAAAAATATGAGGGATATAGGGAATGAAAAAGGGAGTGTAAAAATAAAGATTTAGGTGTATTATGAGAATACATTAGGAGACAAGAGGCATACTAAGGACATGAGAAGACATTACGTGACTAGTGATCATCAATGTAAAAAGGAAAGCTATTCACTATAGACACAAATATTTTTATGAAAATAATCATGCTAATAATATCAAATCTTGAAGGTAGATTGGTACAAGAAAAGGTAAAATGAACCTACATTCCCATGATGTGTTTCTCATTCTTTAGGACCCCTTATAGAATCATCAGTCTACTATGAATATTGGGTACTCACATGAGAATGTAGGTAGCACTAAAAGATTTTTTTATTCTTCTCTTCTAATATACTAGCCTACCACCCCCCAAAAGACCTCAGATCTATCATGAGGCTAATATGGAGTTTGAGATTTGACTAGAAGAAGGAGATGTGCTTTGAATCACATATTTTAGTTTGATTTGACTTTTAAGAATATTTTTGTCTTTTATATCATTGTCTTTTGTAAAATGTTTTGGATTTTAAAATTTTATGGCTTTTGAAGATTATTCCTCCATATGTATTTGGAATTACCAATCATGAGAGATGTATTGATACACATGAATGAGATTTAGGCTAAGGATAAAAGAAGCTAAGTAACCAAGGACAAAGATTGAGTGAGACACTTGGGCTTAATAGTGAACTCTCATGTGATCTAAAATCTCAACCATGTATATACTTAGTTTGTGAAAAAGGAAGAAGGGAAATAGGATATCCAAAATTATATTGGTGGAAGGATGTATAATGAGATATATTATTTGCTAACTGATCACATGGTAAAGGAAGATAAGAACCATAGGGAAAAAGGTTTATATAACCAAGTCAAAATGATAATTATCTATGAAAAATAGAGACAAAAAAGTAAATAATCATGAAGACATAAGAAGAGAGTTTTGATAAAAAAATCAAAAAATAAAGAGGAAACAATGATAAAGAAAAAATATTCAAATATAAATGATAATATAAGTAGGATAAAGTACAAAAGGTAAAGACTCACCAGATGAGAAAAATTTGACACAGTGTTAAATGATATAAAAGATAGATAAGAATTAAATTGGATCACATGTCCAATAAAAATAAAATTTAAAGGAACCATTCATGTGCTTATAAATAATGATAAGTCTACTAACACATATTATCCAAGACATCAGATAAGTCTCTATGAAGTTGGATATGAATTATTGATAATGTCTCATCAATCTTCAATGAAAACTAAGAAAAGACTTCTCTTCTAATCTCCTCAACTAAAAAAATAAGAATAATTGATGGATCATGTTGAGGAAAATAAAGTAATGGATGCTCAAGATAATGTGTGGGATTAGGCTTTATGGGAGATGTATTGATCATTGATGGAGAAGGATCTACAGGTAAAATACTTAGGTGGAAAATGATCCATAGGTGAAGGAATCATGGGTAGAAGCATAGAAGGTGATGAAAGGACCATGGGAGGGGATGGAAAAAATATAGGTGTAATCATGGGAGAAGAAGGAGAAGTCTTATTATAGGAATGACCTATGGGAGGAATGGAATAAGGTCTAATAATATCTATAAGGTGGTCTTAAAGGTGTTATTGAAGGATGTGACAATGATCAATGTGATGAGTGCCACATTGATGTCATTAACAATATTCCTCACCATATTTAGGTATTTATTTAGGTATAACCTTCAGGGGAGGCATGGATTTGTCTAAGGAAAGAGAGTAAGGACACAAAGTATCAATTATCACAACTTGTAACAATGGGTAGAAGAATTATTATTTATCCCATGGAAGTAACATATATGTATGTGAGTGGCCTTAAGAGAATCACTCATGGAAGGAGGTATAATAAGAGTGGAAGAAGCTAAAGAGGACTTGTTAGTCCATTTGGTGGGAAAAAAATCCATCTTAGGTAAGGGAAGAAAACCATCACCAAGAGAAGGTGGTGATGGAGGAGGAATGGAACTAGGCTCAATGGAAGGATCAATGGGATGAGCATCAGGGGTAGGCTTAGTAACAACAAGAGTGGGAATATGCTCAAAAATAGATAGATCAAAAATAGGCTAAACTATAGTAGTAGGAATGGGCTCCAATAAGGGCTCTACTAAAGGAGGAGCAAAATATAAAAAATGTCTAAATAAGGTTGTACTAATCTCAAGAGTAAACCAACTATGGTAACTAGGGAATCTATCAAAATGGTAAGGCCTAGTCATAACACAATCCATGAGCATACTCATATGAGGATACTTAGAAACTAGATGTTTTGGTGCCATCTTTACCCTATGATAAAGAGGAAAAAAACTATTATTAAGAACTATAGATGAAGGGAGATGGGAAGATATACAAAAAAACTCTATTAAATAAGAATGATAACAAACAATCTTAGCATAATAAGTCTATACAAGATCACCTAATAATGGATCATCTAAGGAATAACCATCATCATAATATAGGGTATGAAGATCAATGACACAAGTAGGGATGAACTTATCATCCAAGGAAGTGTGGTGAATTAGAATGCATGTCTTACTTAAGACTATAGGAATATCATCACAAGGAGGCTTGTGAGAATGAGGATATAATGAAGAAGGATGATATGAGATGAGATGAGGTGAGAGATTGAAAGTTTTAATCTTTAGGTTAGCTTCATCAGGATCATCATCATCATAACCTAAGAGGTTAGGAGGAATTTTCTCAATGAGTTCAGGATGCCCATTGTAACCTCAGTTTAAATTAATGATAAAATTAAGGCACTAAGACTCATGGAATGGAATGCTAGGCAAATGTTCAAGAGTAGGATTATTGAAGACACCAAGGTCTTGGAATTGTTTAAAATTCTAAGGGTTAGTGTTACCTTGAATCCTATAGATGGCTCCATTATGAGGGAATTTAATGCATTGACAGGTGGAAGAAGCAATGAATCTCATATGGTGAGTCCATGACCTACCAAGAAAGATGTTATAATAAAGGGGAAATTTAAATATCATCACATTAATATGAATGGTGATAGGTGGGATGGTAATGGAAAGCCACACATAACCTAGAGGAGGAATTTGCCTTCTATCATATCCTTGGTAGGTGTTGTGTGTAGACTTTAAATTGTATTTTGAATATATAAGGTCTTAATTAATTCATGAGAGGCAATGGAAGTGATAAAAACCTCATCAATAAATGCATGCTTAACTTACATACCTATTTTAACACTAATAAATAAGGGAGGATCATCCACATGAAGAAAAATCTCGTAGTGAATCATAGAAGCTATAGGAAATTTTAAGGAAATAGATGTATCCATATTTTCATCAATGTTGATAGACATCTCTTCACATTTTTTTAATATACTATCCTCAAATTTAGATAAGGCTACCTATAGTCCTACTAGGGGAGGATGAGGGACATTCATCTTGAATAATAATTACATAATATGGTTTCTCTGACATGGATAATTTCTCATAATCTCAAGGAATAAAACTTGGGATAGGAGATTAGTGAGTTCCATGATACCATCCCACTCTTCATTACCCATAATAAGGTTGTTATATATAGGTGCATAATGATTAATGAGGTCCTTAGAGGGAGGAGCTGAATATCATTGAAATTTATGTTGATAATAAGAAGAAGGTTTAGAACAAGGTTACAAATTATGTTTTGATGATGAAGTAGCTATTTTAGGTTGATTTTGAGAATTGGTAGAAGTTTTAGAAGAAACTTGAGTATTATTAGTGTTATAAGATTATGGAAGAGTGGTAGAAATAGAAAAGGAAGTGTTATCCAAAGGAGAATCAGAAATTAAATCATCAAAAGGAATAAGGTCATCTTGCCCCAACTCATTTAAAAGAGTTGGAGAAGAATCTTGGATAACACAATATGTTCTAGATGAAGGAGGAGTATAGGTAGGTTTAGAATCAATAAAAGAAACCACCCTTTGTATATTAGTCAAGTTAACCACATTCTCTTTAGAAGTGGGTTCAATAAGACTTTTTAGATTATTTGTGGAAGGGGTGGCTTTATCTTGATTGTCTTGAATAGGTTGATGATCAGGAAGAGGGTTTTATAGATAGCTAAATGAGTATTGGCTTGATTTAAGGATTGAGTTTTATCATGTGATCTAAAATACTTACAATTAATTTCATAAGCTTTTTGATGCTTTCAAATGATATAATCATGATCAAAATTAGGACCAAGAAGAAAATAAATATCTAAATTATGAAGTTATCTACAAGTCTCATGAGAATCACCCCAACTAACATGAAACCAACAAAACTTGTTAGGATCATACTAGGATTTCATAGGGTGGGTAGGTTTAATATCATGTGGAAGAAGCCTAGGTAAAAATTTGAAAAATTTAGCTGAATATAGAGGTTTATAAACATTAATGTTGTTTGGTGAAGATAAGTGAGTATTGGTATATTTTTGAGAAGGGGGATCTGGTTTTGATGAAGGGGTAGGAAAAGTAACTTGAACATTATGAATGCTGTCATAAGAATTTGTAACACTATCATTAGTAATATTATGATTTTTGTTCTTAAGTAAGAGATGAGGACCTATAGAAGGTTGGGGTGGCACAAATTGATGCATAAGTAAATCTTATTAGTTAGGTTGGTCAATAACCCCTCTAATGTACATAGAGAGAGATTGCAGACCCAAAATTGAAGTTAAGGAAATAAGGGATCGGTAAAGAGATGGAAAGGATTATCATAAGCCATGTTATGTTCACATTTATTTTACAAAGTTTTTCACCTTTTAGCAAAGGACTGACTAATTTTGTTTTTGAGTTATTTGTAATTTATGAAGTGGACTAAAGTGTTTTTGGGAAGATCACTAGTTTATAATTCTTGGACTAAAGCATTCACTAAATCCTCCAAACTAGTAATAGAATGAGTTATATGTTGGTTGTACCAATCCATAACATCACCTATGAGAGTTTTGGCTAAGAGTTTTGTAGCAGAAAAGGTATTCAATTTGACCCAATCCTTATAAAGATTTACAAATGTTATAAGATTTAGGGTGGGATTGGTTGATCCATTATAATAAATTGTGGGTGTGATATCTTCAATATAAATATTAGTAATTTGAGTAGTTATAGGTTCATTTTAGAGATGATTAATGGTTTTGTTAACCAAAAGTGGTTGAGAAATGAGATTTACTTGAGAATATTGAAGAGGAGGAGGGGGAACATTCTAGTTATGTATGCCCCAAGCTGTTGGTTGAGGATGAGATTAAAGATGAATAAGGTGGTTTTGCATTTTCATCATTTTATTTGTGTTATGAGCTTCAAAGGTATTCATTTTATTGAGTGTTTGTAACAATATTTGGTGTGTTTGATTCACATTATTAGAAGTATTAGAGTTGGTATTAGTGGCTTGGGTACCACTATTGGTGTTGATAGGAGTTTGAGAGGAATTATGAGAATGTGAGGCACTAGTGTCAAGATTTTCTTATGTAGCAAAATATGGACTAGTCAATGGTTAAGAAGAAGAAGAACTAGTATCGTGATTACCTTGGGTAGAAAACAATGCAATAGTGGAAGGATTAAGGATAGTGGATCTTATGAGAGGCCCACTAGATGTAGAATCTAACATGTTAGTGGATATACTAGACATGGAGGTGGAATGAGTAAGAGAAGAAGAGGTCATGATATGAGAAGGGGTCATAATCAAAGGAAGAGGTTGAGAATAAAATAAAATGGTATCCCCATATCTAGTTGAGAATGTAGGAGTAGGTGAATGAGGCTCTTTAACTTGACTACTAATCATAAGATTATAAATAGTAGAAGGATCCTTTCCTCAAATTTGAGGAAATTTAGAGATAAATAAGAGCATTTAGATGGTATACTCTAATCTATTTTGGTATTTTAATGAGAATAGAGTATTATGCTATGAAGAGGTATTCATAGGTTCCCATAGTTAATTATGTGAGTGGAAATATGAACATTACTAGCATCCAAGAGAAGATCCTTAATCTATCTATGGGAGGTCCTATGAGGGTTAGTAAGATTCATCATGTTTACTGACTACACCTTAGTATTTTCATCAAGCATAAAGTTCATGATGAAGGGCAATAAATAGAGATGAGAAAGAAAGGAAATAAGAAATGATAGAAATAGTAAAGGTTAATCTAAAACAAAATAGGTTTTGTAAACTATATAAGGTCAACTGGGTTGATCTAGGACACTGAACATGGACTAGAAAGAGAGGAAATATGGTCTGTAAACTATATAGGGTTGATTGGGTCAACCCAATATAGTGAATAGAGACTAAAAAGGGTATAAGGTTGACTGGGTTGACCCATTATAGTAGATAGGGAAATTAAGAAACATATAACATATTTTTAGATTTAAATAATATAAATTTTACAAGAAATTTGAAGAGAAATGATAGAAAGGAAATACATAGTTAATTGGATCAATGTTGGCCAATCCTAATTAGGCACATAGCACAAAACCTTTCATCAATGCTAGATAATGCAAGATTTTGTAATACATAATAGAATTGAGCAAAGATCAAATAATCAACTTGGAAAATAAAGAGATAACTGATTGGTCAACTTGAATGTTTATTATATTATTAAGATATGAAAATGTGATGAGAAGTTGGCTATAAGTAAGGAACTAGAAGGGAAATATAAGGATGGTTTCAAATAGTTTGGGCTAAAATGGACTATCATGACAATGATACAGGCTTGGTATTAGGGCCTACCCCTCACTTCACACACTATAGTGATAAGGGTGTTGGGTGCTTATCTAGAATATACCATTAATCATGCTTTATACTTGACCAAATTATCAAGTTAGCTTCCCCCTCACTGATGAAATTCAAGTAGGTTAACCTTGGGTATACAAATATTAAAATTATTGTTTAAATTTTGTGATTTGGTCATGTGTGCATAAAATATAAAATAATGAAACTAAATGATTAATTGAAAACCACCTAATTAAGTTCTGATATTTTATAATAATGCAAGTAACAAGGAAATAAAGTGTGAAATAATTACTAGAATATAAGGTTAATTCCAACTTGAAACTAGTAGAATGTTGATATGGTCAACAATGTATGAAAAAAATATAGAATAGGGTTGAACCTATATTATGGAAGCAAGGTCTAAAAATGAACAAGGTTGGCAGAGTTGAACCAGTTATTCAAACATCACATAGAACATAGAATTGGGTTGGTAGGGTTGATTTAGTTGATTGTGTGGGGGCAATTTTAAAGACTACAAACTATGAAAGGAAAGACTATAAAGAAAGAGATAGTGAGATAGAAAGGAACCTTGGTGGATCGAATATGTAGAGAATGAATTTTTTAATTTAAGAACCTTTATATATGCTTGAAAATTTTACTAACTGGGCTAATTAGGTTGATCAAACTTTACATAAACTTGTTGATGAGTGCTTGAAATATATAGGGTCGACTAGGTCAACCTAGTATGTTAAACCTAATGTCTACAAAAGTATAGGGTTGAGAGAGTTGACCTATTAGTTTGGAATGGATGTTTTAAAACCTAAGAACTTGTACTAGGTCGATAGGGTAAATCTAGTAGCATATACCTGAAAACCTACACACAGAAGTTAGATACTAGGTTAACAAATTCGATCTAGTATGGCAAATATATGATAAAAATAATGTTGAAATAATGAAATTAATGAAATAAGATGAAAAAATATTATAAGGGTTAGTTCACATTAGGTTCAATAGAATGTATTATGAAGGTGAAGCCAAAGTGAATAAAATACTAAGAAGAAAGTGGAAACATGAAGATAATCCAACCAGTGGTGGGATAGGATTTGTGTTGAGTTCACTAAAATGTATGTAATCAAAAATGCATCATGTATATAAATCAATCTTGGCTCAAAGAAGATAGAGAATACCTACACTTCCAATTTTAAATACATTTTTTACGTAAAGACATGACTAGTATGGGGAACCACTAGATCTAATTATGGGATCATTTGTCAAAATACACCAAGATAAGAAGGGTTACAAATCCTATAGTCTAGCACAATCATGAAATAACCCTAAAATATTCCTATGTTTAATGTTCACTCTATTCTAATAACAAGAATATAAATCTAATATAATTCACACCAAATCTTTTGGCACAAAGTAGGGTTTAGAAATTGAAAAAACTAAACTAAACATGCATATAATACATATATGCATGCTAATGTATATGAAATACTAATGCATGGGAAGAGAAGCACAAATGCATTATCTATCTACTCTTATAAAAGAGAAATAAAGTTAAGAATACATACCTTAAAGATGAATTCATCAAGCCTCAATCTCTCCCTTGGCCAAGGTGCTTCACAAGAGATTATTGTGGTGTGTAAGTATAAAAATGACAAATCAGCTCTAGGATACACAACCTATCTATGCATCTAAAATAATTATCCATAAGATAAGAATGGTATCCCCAAAGAAATTATGGAACCCTAAGATTTATTCCTCAAGTAGAATGGTCAATTAATAGATGTTCGTTCACGCTTATTATTTTTTGATTCTTTTCTTAAAAATGGATGGAAATGAACTTGTATATATAGGTGGATCTTACCCTAAATCCTTTTGAATATGTCAGTTATATAGGGTTGACTTGATTGAACTTGTGTGTTTTTAGGAGATAATTCACTAGGTTTTGAGCTAGGTCGATCAAAGGGTTAACAAATATCGTAAAAAAATACCCTTAAATAGTATAGAGTCAACCTAGTCAACCCTATATAGTAATCATAAGCTAAAAAGTATACATGGTTGACCCAGTTATCTTTATATAGTTAACTAGTTGAAAAGGGGTCAAGGCAAGATCAAGGATGATAAAACATGGAAAATGACTGGAATGGGTAAGGTTGAGAAGAATAAGCTTAAGGTAAATGGTTTTAGGAGATAAGTGTGTAAATTGAAAATGTAAAACGGGATAATAATCTTATGAAGAACCAATGGTCTACCCACCCCTTTCTTGATGTACCCCTTAAGGCATGCACTTAGAAAGATTGAATCTTGACAGGTTATTACAAGATACAAAGTGTTAGTAATCAATAAAAGTTTAAAAATATTATGTGTATACACTTCATATGGACTATTTGATGTCTATTTCCTACATCATTCGGATACATGTATACATTATAGAGAGATATCGACAAGATATGTTGATGAGATAGTTTGGTGTGATGCAACATCTACCAGTTGGTCTACACATATTTGTTTGTTCAGTGTGAGAGAGACCATAATGGGGCATGATGATTGATATTTATATTGATGATCATAGTTTGAGACATGTACATATTATGAGATGGAGGGATAGGAGAGATGTTATAGATGTAAGAGTGGTTGATGGATATGCAGACTAAGTGGCTCGATAGAGACCAATGAGATTGATGATGCCATATATACCATCATAAACATGGAGATAGAGACTAGTGGATAACTTAAGTAGTAAGCCATGAGGCATAGGTTTAGGATCCTAGATTAGGAAGGTTGTTGTCGGTGACAAAGGATGAACACATCCATGAGTACAATGTAGGGGGAAAGTTATGGAGGTTATCTAGTTTCATGATGTGTCAATCACTAATGAAAAATATATTTATATTTTGTGAGAGGAATGGGTGGAGATGGATGTTGGCATAGATTATATGATAGGAGGGGATACTCTTATTATATACATAGAGAGTGAGGATGAGGATAGAGGACATGAGATTATGACTAGAGTAGTTTAGGCTACACAAGTAGAGAGATATATTATAGGCTCATCACTCAATCAGAGATTTATAGAGGAGCATGCTATTATAGATAGTATTCAAGAGGATATTAAAGCTAGAGATAGAGATATTGATGGGTTACACCATGAGGTAGCTAAATTATTAGGTGTAGTCGATGGTAGAGGAGATCAGACTATAAAGATTAGGTGACTATAGGATGAGGTAAGCATGTTATAGGGTATTGTGGATCAGATGTATGTGGATGTTACACCTATAGGAGTTATTACCTATGATGTAGATACAAAGACACCATATTACACACCTCTTATAAAATGGTATAGATAGGAGAAGTAAATAGCTTGAAAAAATCTTGTAGAGGCTAGAGTGTAGTTATATAGAGAGGGACATTTGGCTACATTGTATATGGTCATATGGGAAATGGAGGAGGCTACCTATTATAGGATTTTATATTAGGGAGATATACCATGGAATAAAAATAGCATCATATTTTAGAGAGTAATCTATGAGACAATCAATGTCTACTAGATCTATGCAGCTAGTGGAGTCAGAGAGATTAGTGGGATAGGTTCTACATGTGATGGGTCCTCCATGAGGTACACCATGGAACATAGATCTATTCTCAAGACTAGATACACCATATAAAGGATATAATGAGAAAAATCTATATTTTTTGCTATGATATATGAATGGCATCGATTTATACATGTATTTGAGACGTATCTTTTATATAGACACATTATATATATATATATATATATACATATATATGTACACACACACACATATATGTATATATATATACACACACACACACACAGATATATATATATATATATATATATATATATATATATATATACATATGTATATATATATATACATATGTATATATATATATATATATACATATGTATATATATATATACATATGTATGTGTGTGTGTGTGTGTGTGTGTGTGTGTGTGTGTGTGTGTGTGTGTGTGTGTGTGTATGATTTTGTATTATGGACTGTGGACATTACTCATTGGTTTACATGATTTGTATGGATATATGTATGGGTAGATGATATCACTGATTGTACTTCTTATAATTTGTTATGCATTAGTATGTATTAGATTTAGTATTTAATTTCAGAATTTTTGTTATTATGAATGCATGATTGACATAAAAGTGGATAATGTTTATGGATAAGACATTTATACATAGTACTTACTTCCATTCTTTGCATTGGTATTCTGAAAAGTTGTATTAGTTTGAGAAACCCAATTTTTAATATAGCAAAAAACATAGTACCATCAATGATATTTAATAATCATGATGAATGTTAATGTTTTATTCATGTTTAAACAAAATAAAAAGAATAATTTGTGTTATTTGTAAAGTACGCCATGTTATAGTCATTATGTAGTGCACAAAATAATCTTGATAACACAGAAAACAATAAATAAAAAACAAAGAAGATAAGACAAAAAAGGTTAATATGTGTGATATAAGACACACACAAAAACAATGATTTTATGTAAAACAAATGTGAATTAATGATTATAATAAATGATTTAATGCAAACTAATGTATTCTAATTTATTTTAAAAAATGTATTTTAAATGATAAATGAGAAAAAATAAGTTTTAACCATTTAAAATGGCTAGAGAGTAAAATGAAATAAAATAACCAATTAAATGGCCTAAGATAAATAAAAATATAAAAAAACACCCAAGTAAATGGATAGGGATAAAACAAACAAGATAAAAAACAAAAAAAGGAAAAATCTAGAAAATTACTAAACAAAGATAAGATAATTTTAGCCAAAAGCAAGGCTAAGAAATAAATGAGTGAGGGATAAGCCAAAGAAAAATATTAAGGGAAAAGTTAGGGGAATGGATGATGGGGAAGGTAGTGGTTGAGCTAACCCTAGAGACCTTATGTCTCTAAGTGTTGCCTACATAATCTACTTAAACAATGTCTATGTGTGGATATCAAACCATATGTAATTATCCCAATGTGGGAAGTGATGAGAAAGTGGATGAGTGATGAAGAAATTCAATTGTTTGTGATGAAAAATATGCATAAGTAACCCACCCAAGAACAAGTAAATGATGTGGAAGGTAGTTGGTTTGAAGTAGATGGTTTGGAATACATGGATTTGCATTTTTTTAATGTTTTTATGTTTTTTTTTTTTTTGGTATTTTTGATGTTTTTGGATTTTATGCTGAAATAAGGTGTAAGACATTTTTATACAATCATGAGCAAGAATGCAGATTTACAAAAGCAATATCAACCTTGAACTTTAACATGTTACATGATAAAATGACTAACATTGGACAAAATGACACACTTAGAAATATAAAATGGATGAATAAAGGATAATTCCCCCAAGTAATATGGGTATTTATAGATAATGGTTTTACATGTGGTGCTATAAAATTAGTTTTAAAAGTACCATAATGGGTATATATAAGATATAGTTGTTGCATTGATTATTTGTTTTGCTAGGGATGATAATAGTTTATAGGCATAACATATAGTTCTAAATCTAGAACGAGAAGAATGAAATGGATGAATTTGATAAAAAATTAGGTGTAACAAAGGATTATGGTTTAAATGCTTATAAGTAAGAGTGAAAGTGTACATCTCATTAAATTCACAAAAATACTAGCTTTATTGAATTTGTCTAGAAAGAACTAGCCTTGATAGAGTTGGTTAATCAGATAAAGTATTCCCCTTTTGTAGCATAGGAATATAAATAAGCCACTTGAAGAAATATTATTCTTGATCATATTTTTGTTTTTACTTTCCTTATGACCCCTAATATGCAATATCATGTGACTAGGTAGACACATGGGTTCATCACCAAAGACTATAAATAGGTGAGTAATGTTATCTCTCCCTAATGTTAATCATATGAAAATAGTAAGATACAAAATATCAACATTGAATATCAAAAAAGGGTGAGAGATATTGATTTTTTATTTTGATAAATTTTTGAAATAAGGATTTTTTTTAATGGAAAAAATATATGCCCTAATCGTGGCCCCATGTAACTAGTAAGATGAAAGGATTTATCATCAAAGACCAAGAAAGGCAAGTAAATTTTTATTTTTATTTTTTTAGCATTATTTTAATATCTTATACTTCAAAATATAACTTTTTAAAAGGAGACTTTGTCATAGTGAGCATATAAACAAGACTATGGGATGGTATGTTGTAAGTTTTAACAATAGGAAAAAGATCTACCCTGCTCATAAGAATTAAGGAAAAAACCTTTTATATGCTCAATTTGTGCCCTTGGGGAGAGTTCTTCAAGATCCCTCCAATTTAGATACATAATGGAAACAACCCTAGGTTGTGGGTCATCTATGGTGGGGTTAGACCTCCAGAGTAGACTAGCTTCATCTTGATGCTCACCTAGACTACTGCTAAACTAATGCTTCATAGGGAAAATGGTTATAAAGGGGATAAGGAATCATAATAAGGATAAAATGGTGATGCAAAAAAGTTAAATGGATACTTATATAAGCTTGAACACACACTAGATCAGAAAAATACAACTATGGCTTACTCAATCTCATAACCTCACTAGTTGCATAAATATCTCATAAAAGAAGTTCCAAGTAAAACACTAATATAGGCTTTCAAGTTAGCTTGAAAACATCTTCAGGAGGAAAGTATATGGATAGTAAATTAGGAAGAATTTCCTTCACAAATTCACCATACATAAGGATACCAAACACTGATTAAAAAGAAGAGATAGGAAAAGAGTCAAACTTATTACTTCAAAAGGAAGATCTTATAATATTTTGACAAGGTTTAATCATATCAAACAAGCACACTTTTGAAATATTCCAAATGAGCATCCTTGTCCCAACAAATAATGATAAATTATAAGATATGAGAACCCATTTAATGGTAATGAGAGAAAGATACATAGGAGAAGAGAGAGAGAAATAAAGTGGGAGCATGCCATCAACGAGGGAACATGTTGTCCCAGGTAATTAATTAAACTTGAGCTACCACCTTTTTCTCCTTCACCAATGAAAGATTTACCACACTTTTTAATTAATTAGGATACTACCCATAGATCATTGAGTGAGAAAAGTAACCAAAGGTTTCAAATATGTATTGAATTCCCTTAGCTATTATTCCCAACACTAGCCCTTTCCTTTGATCCTTCATGTCATTTCTCACTTGAGGAAAAAACATCATGCTCATGGATCTGATAGAATATGGATTTGTGCATTTTAAGTGGCTTTTTTTCAAAAATATGGCCATGCTGAAGGATGAGGACCATTTTCATTAATCACATATCTACTTTATCTCCATGCTTGGATCATAGGTCCATCTAATAGATGGAAAACTAGTCTAAGATTATTGGTTTTCCTATAGCATTTATATTATTACAGATATATATACTATATAGATATTTTTTTGGGATTATAATAGGTCTAAATGGGCCCATTATATCTATGTAAGGACCTAGAGTTCATATATGCATAGATCATTCTTTTAAATGGCAAACATAGTTGTATAAATAACCCTACCAGATACAAATTTATGAACCACAAGTCCGTATTTGGCTCTAATGGTGGTCCCTTTATGTTATGTCTTATTGTATCAGTGTGTCCTAAAAGATGGCATTGGATCAATATTCAATGGAATAAATATGATCCTATAAGACCTATTTGCTTTTGGTAAAAAATGATCCCTCAACTTCTATCAAAATTCTTGGGCTTGCCTTTATTTTAATTGGCTATCGATTCTGACTCAGCTCTTTGACATGTTGACCCATCTCACTTTTTTAGATCTTGCTTGTCCAAATGAATGTTTTTATTGATCCTCTACTAGTTGAACATGTTATTGATACTTCTTCATACACGTATTTGTTTTTGAGATTCATTGACCCTTTTTTCATTTGCTCGCTGTTAGATCTAAATGTAGGATTGAATGTGTGACATTAGATCTGTTTGAGACCCATTATTTGAAAACTAACAAATACTTATCGAGTCTTAAATTTGATGTCCATGTACTCATCATTTGAATTCCTTGAGGACTTATTTGATGTCTCATAGACCATCAAATTTAAGTTCCAATGAATTTCTTCTTGAGCTCTAATTTGATGTCTGCATGAACATTAATCACTTTTTGACCAACTTTCAAGACTTGGATTTAGAAGTGAAGAGGTCATGGAGGCATCAAAATTTTAGGGGATGTTCTCGATACTGAAAGGGATAAACCCACTTGATCTACTAGTCCCAAGAGATTTTTATGTGTTATTAAAAAATGTTTAAGTTAGCTACCCTATGATTTTTTACATGAAATCTATGTGCCTATCATGGTCAAAAATGGCTAAGTATGGAAACTTAGTGAATTCTATCCGAGGATCCAATTTGAACATGCATAACTTTTATTGTGCTTCACTACATAGCTTAACACTTAGTGCATACTAATTACGTACTAATATAGACAAACCCATATGAACATTTTCTCCTTGGACTACCATATATGTGAGATATAGCCTCATTATTATGCTCATTTGGATCTATTTGAGATTCTTTACAAATTGGCTAATTATGGAAACTTAGAAACTTTTCTTTGAGAGGCCAACTTTGATTCTTCATATCTTCTGATGGAATTCATTTTATGACCTAAAACTTTGTGCATATGTTATTAGAACTAATTTTATTAGAATCATATGACCAATTCTATATAACTTGTCCACATGTGGTAATGACAACGTTAGTAAACTACCTACTCAAAAATTTTTCCACTAGACCCAAAATGTCTAGATGAACACAATGAAGAACTAGATGAATGTTATGAATTTACATATTCATTCGAAGGACTCTTTAAATCCCATAGGGTCTCTAAAACACTTTATACCTATCCTTTATAAATTGGAAATTACAGTTCAAGCGAACTTACAATGTTTTAAGAGCTTTGTGAGCAAAATAAGATCTTTGGTCCACTCATTCCATCCAAAACTTTTGTTCACCTACTCATCCATTAGTAACCTAGTCTATCTAGGCATAAGAATGGTATGTGGGCCAAATTTGGCCAACATTTTTAGAAACTTTTAGGGAAGCATGCCTACTATACTTTAATAACCTAAACCATTTTCCTTGGTTAGTCCATTAGGCATATAGGGTCCCAAGTTTTCCCTCACTTAATCATGAAGATAACACAAGGCTATCCTTATCTATAACCTTTTTTGAAATAACAAGATCAAAATAAAAAGAATAAAAAAGTTCCCAAGGCACTTTGTGAAAAGGAAAAATGCACAATATAAAGAAAATGTGCACAAGGCACTTAAAGGAAAGCATAAAATCTACTCTAATATGTACAATATTTTATAATGGATGTAATGCTTCTAATAATAGGGATTTAAATGAATTCCATTTACTAGGATGGGTAATACCTCTCCATCCATTTGGGCAAGCTAAAAACCATTATGTTCCTTGCATCCATGGATCAAATAAAGACCACTCCACAAGCTATCAAACTTGTTATGGTTGCCTAGTTTAGCCTTATTTCAGTCCCATTTGAGGACTAGGTCCCATTTCTTAAAGCTCTTTGCTATAGTTATCTTATCAAAGGTCCTTTTGAATTAATCTTGATGTGACTCTAGTGTTTTCATAGTAAGGTCCCTAGTTTCTTCTAGATCTGTGAGCTCTACCTTCCTCACATTCATGGTCTCATCCTCCATTAACTCAAGCTAATGGGATAAATCTCATGTAAGTAGCTCAATAGAGATAGTAAATTTGGTTTCCATTCCATACATAAGAACATATACAAAATTGTCAATGATAGTTTTAGGAGTCACCCTATCAACTCATAAGGCTACCCTTAGCATGGTAAGCCAAAAAATATTATAAGATCAATTTGCACCCATGGTGAGAGTTCTTTAGGCTCCCTCTAATTGATATATGTAATGGGAACAACCCTAAGCTATGGGTCACCTATGGTGGGGTTAGACCTTTGGAGGAGGTTGGTTTCCTCTTGATGCTCACCTAGGCTAGTGCTACAATAATACTTCATAGGGAAAAGGGTTAAAATGGGGATAAGGGATCCTAAGAAGGCTAAAAGGGTGATGCACAAAATTTAAATGGATACTAATATAATATTTAACACATACTAGATCATCAAAAGACAACTATGGATTACTCAATCTCATAATCCTACTAGTTGTATAAATATTTCATAGAAGAGGTTCCAAGTAGAGCACTAATCTAGACTTGTAATTTAGCTTTAAAACATCTTCAAAGAGGAAAGGAAAAGGATAGTAAACTAGGAAGAATATCTTTAAAAAATTTAGTATACACAATCATACTAAGCACTGATTAAAGATAAGAGATAGGTAAAGAATCGATCCTATTACTTCAAAAGGTACTTATTACAAATATTTTTATAGGTTTTAATCATATCAAATGACCACACATTTGTAAGAGTCTCAATGAGTATCCTTGTCCTAGAAAAGAATGATAAATTCTAAGATCTAAGAACCCCTTCAATGGGAATGAGACCAAAATACATAGGAGAAGAGAGAAAGAGAGAAAGAAAGTGTAAACATGCCATCAGAGAGGGAACATGCCATCCCAAGTCATTAATTAAACTTAAGTTTCCATATTTTATTCCTTTGCCAATGAAAGCTTTGCCACCCTTTTTAATCAATCAAGACATTTCCTATAGCTCATTGAGTGAGAAAGTCCCCAAAGGTTTCAAGGATGCATTAAATGCCCCTAGCTATAGTTCCCAATACTACACCTATCATTTGATCCTTCACACCATCTCTAACTTGAGGACAAATCTTCATACTCATAGATCTGATATAATCATGGCTTTGTGCATTTTATGTAACTACTTATCAAAAATATGGCCATGTTAAAGGATGAGGACCCTTTGCATTAATAACATATCTGATTTATCTCCATTTTTAGATCATAGGTCCATCATATAGATGGAAAACCAACCTAAGATTATTGGTTTTCCTATAGCCTTTATAGTAATGCAGAACTATAGACTATATAGCTCTTTTTATAAATTATAATAGGTCCAAATAGACCCATTCTTTCTCGATAGGGACTTAGTTTTCATATATTCATAGATCCTTCTTTCAAATGGTCAACATATTTGTATAAATAACCATGTTCAATAAAAATTTAGGAATCAGAGGTCAGTATTTAGATCCAATGGCAGTGCCTTTATGTTCCTTAGGTCTTACTACATTAGTGTGTCCTAGAAGATGGAATTAGATCAAACTTCAATGGTATAAATATGATACTATAATACCTATTTAATTCTTGTTGAAAATGTTCCCTTAACTTTTGTCAAAATTATTTCGCTCACCTTTTTTATAACTGGCTATCGATATCTAACTCAACTTATTGACATGTTGATCCATCTCACTCTATTAGATCTTACTTGTTCAGATGAACTCTGCTCATTGATCCTCTACCACTTAAATTCATTATTAACACCTTTTATGCCCACATTTAATTTTTAGATTCATTAACCCCTTTAACCTCTAATAACTGTTAGATATAAATGTATGATTGAATGCATGTCATTAGATCTATTTGGGATCAACTATTTGAAAAATAATAAATACTTACTAGGTCTTAACTTTGATGTCAACACAACCATCATTTGGCATCCTCATGGATGTATTTGATGTCCTATAGACCATCAAATTTAAGTTCTAATGGATTTTTACCTAATATCTAACTTGACGTTTGTGTGAATGTTAATCACTTTTTGATGAATTTTGAAGGCTTGGATTTGGAAGTGAAGAGGTCATGGAGGCATCAAATTTTCATGAGATGTTCTTGATATTGAAAGGGATGAACCCACTTGATCTATTATTCCCCAAAGCTTTCTAAGTTTTTTAGAATAATGTTTAAGTGAGCTACCCTTAATGTCTTTTTCATGATGTCTACATGCCTATCATGGTAAAAAATGGCTAAGTATGGAAACTTAGTGAATTATGTCTAAGGAGCTAACTTTGAACATGCATAACTTTTATCGTGCTACATTACATGACCTAGAACATAACTCATATAAACTAGGGACTAATATAAAAAAAACACTTATGATAATTTTCTACTTAGACTACCACATATGTGGGATATGGGCCTCATCAATATGCTCAATTGGATCTATTTGAGCTTCTTTTAAAATTGGCTAAGTATGGAAACTTAGTGAATTTTATTTGAGAATCTAAATTCAAGTCTTCAAAATTGACTTTCAAGTTAGGTGGAGTTTTTCTTCCAATAACTCAGAGATCCTCTCCCTTTTTATCAAAAATGAGAGATTATAATATATAACATCTAAAATAAATACTTTGGTGCTTCTTTCCATAAATGGCACATATTGCATTGAATGCATTTGAAAGAGGAAGCCTTGTGAAGTGGCCATGTTAGAGCCAATTACCAGTTTTAACTTTGGAATTTAAATCATATCAAATGTCTCTTTAAAAGCATGGGTTACTTGGTCCTCTAAAAGGCAAGGCCACTCCTCTTTATGATACTTACATGACTGTCCACTCATCTTTACTCAAATGAAGAAAAATGGGCTGCACCATTGAATGTTTACACTCTTTGATAACCACTTGGTGGACTGTTCCACCCACTAGAACAACTCTTCTATTGATGCTTCTAGATTCTCTATTTTTTTCCCTCTTTCCTTGCTATATTTTGTCTTTTTCTGGTGATCCAAGCTCTCAGGGCTATCTTCTCACCTTTTGTTGGCTTCTCTGACTCCTTTCTCAATGGGTCACTGAGTTTGTCCTTGGGTTTACATAATTTCAAAACCAATGGTTATTCCATTGTCCTAAATTTGATGTCTGCAAGGACGTCACTAGTTGCTTGAACATTTTGAACCTTGAACCATCTCTTAGAGTTCACCACTTCAATGGTTCAATGGTTCAATATTTTATGTTTTACAAAGAGTCATGTTTACTCAATCTTCTTATGAATTCAATGTATCATTGGACCAATTATTTAAACCTTTCATTTAAACTTTTACTGGAAACCTTCTACTTGAACCTTCCACTTTAACCTTGTGCTTGAACCTTCCACTTTAACCTTGTGCTGGAACCTTCCACTTAAACCTTCTGTTTGAACCTTCTGATTGAACCCTTTTAGCAGAGTTTAATGGTTCAAAGTTCAATGTGACTATGGCTGGTTTATATAGTTCATTTCATATCATTGAACCCTACTATTGAACCATATATCATTGAACCCTGATGTTGAACCATCATTATTAATTTTTTAGGAAATGCTTTCAAGTGTTTTGAAAATGTTTCTTGCACAAACCCACCTTTTAAACCTTGTTCATTTTCCTGACTATAAACCCTTTGAAAATGAGTGATTTTATTTATTGAAAAGGCTTGTGTAATTGAATAAATTGACTGCTCAAAACATTTTTGAGAAAGAAGGAGACCATTTTTGGCCTACAAGACCAAAATGGTCAATAGGTTGTCCATAAAACTAAGTGACTGCTTTTGGGAACAATAGCTAGGTCTAGTTGGGGAACTTCCATCGATTGTATTTTGAAATGATTAAAGGGAGTAGAATCCAGACTCTAAGTGCCTTCATCCATGCCATTGGGCCATAGAATCAAGTCACTCAAAAAGAGAAAGATGCCAAAAAATAAAAAAACAACACAAAATAAACAAAGACTATACAAATATATAAATAAACTTATCTGATACTTCAAGGATTGAATTGCTTCAGATGCTACCCACTGTGAGGTAGTGAGAATGGCATTCCATCTTGATATTTTAGCAATAAACTATTTTCACCACCGAATCAATGAATGATGACTAGACCTCTCCATAAGGAATCAAATTTTCCATGCATTCCTTTTGGTTCTCTCCTCTTGTCCCATAACAAGACTTGATCTTCGATCTAAAACTTCTGAATCCTTGCTTTCTTGTCAAAGAGTTTCTTTACCTGATTTTGATGTTCAGCAATATGGTCCACTACTATAGTTCATTACTCTTCTAACTCAGTTAGGTACATGATTTTTTTATCAATAGAATTTTCAAAAGTTAAATCTTCTACCACCTTTGCCAACTTCAGTGTTGGTAGTTCTAAGGTAATGGGTATTTCCACATTCAGATTATATAAAGGTTAAAATGGTGACATACTTATTGCCCTTCTAGGCATAATACTATCTACCCATAAAGCATTAAATAATGTTTTATGCCAAGTTCTCTAGTTTTTATCTACCAATTTCTTGATAATAGTAACCAAATTCTTGTTACTCGATTCTACCTAACCATTTCCTTATGAATAATAGTCTGAGGAATGGGAAAGAATAATCCCATGATTGTATCAATATTTAATAATCTCATGAGAAGAGAAACAAGTGGAATTTTATACTATAATCTTGTTTGGAACCCCAAATCAGGAAACAATATTTTCCTTAAGGAAATTACATACCATTTCTGAAGTAGCATACTTGACTAGAATGGCTTCCACCTAATTGGTAAAAAAATCTATTATGGTGAGAACATATTTGTGTCTGACACTTGAGGATGGGTTCACGATGCTGATTAAATCAATACCACATTGCTGAAAAGGTTCTTCAATCGCAACTGGCTTGAGAGGTGATGTGACCAACTTGGTTTTCCCAATGAACTATTGACACAACTCACACCTACATACCCAATTATATGCATCTTGAAATAGTGCAAGCTAATAATATCTAGCTCATAGAATCTTATGAGCAGTCATGACTACAAAAAAATGTCCTCCACAAGACAAATTATGGAAAGACTCTGAAAGTTTATTTTATTGCACTTTATCCATGTAATGAATAAATACCCCATCAAGGTTCTTTTTATATAAACCATTGTCCCATAGGACATAGTTATCAGCTTTCAACTTAACATTTCTTTTTTATTTATAAGATAGGTGAGTAAGACACTCACCATAGGTAAGAAAATGAGCGATATTGGAATACCACTCATCAGTAGTAGTGATAAAAATAACTACTGACATGTCTTCAACTTTTAATTCTTCATGTCTTATTTCTTTTGGTATATTATTAGAAATCAATTGATAGAGACCTATTCCCCACACTAGCTTTGTAGGTTTGATATCAAGATCAAACTCTTGAATCTTAGTAATCTAATTGCCCCTTTTAGTACCAAAATCTTGTAGAGTTAAAATAGACTTTACTATTGTATCATGCACTAGAACAATAGTGTATGAATTTAGGATATAGAATCAGAAATGTTTTACCACCTTAACCATAGCATAAGCATGTTTCTCCATATTTGAATATTTAAATTCATGAGATTTGAGAGGGCAACTCATAAATGATATGGGAGATTCCACACCTTCTTCATTTTGTTGAACCAAAAAGGCTGCAAGTGTATGTTCAAAAGCATAGCTATATACTATGAAGTCTTTGGTATAATCTAGACAAACCAAGATTGGGGCATGAGCAATATCCTTCTTGATATCTTCAAATGTGGCTTTACCTTTTGTAGTCTAACAAAAATTAGCTTTACCCTTTATCATGTCAATAATGTGGTGAGATTTCTCTATGAATTTAGGAATGAATCTTCGTATAAAATTCACCTTTCCAGAAAAAGAATGAACTACAGTCTTACTAGCAAGTAGAGTAAGATTTTAGATAGATTTGATTCTTTTTGGGTTAATTTTTTTGCCTTCTCAAGATACAATGTGCCCAAGAAGTTTACCTTCTGTAACCCCAAAAACTGACCTCTTTGGATTGAGAGAAATACCATTTTATAGACAACATTCCAACACTTATTATAAATGATGCACATGATAAGGACAATGTTTTAAAAAAATAGTCAAGTCATCAAGATACACCATGATGAACTTCCCTAATTCATCTCTAAAGGCAAGTTCCATTTCTCTCTGGAATGTGGCATTCTACGATATGCAAATGTGTCCTAAGGTGTAGTGAAAGCAGTTCTATATTGATCTACTTCATTAAATTCTACTTGATTATATCTATAAAAACCATCTAACATTGATAACATTCTTGAGTTAGTTACTATTTGCAATACTTGATCCATGATGGGTAGAGGGTAGTTGTCCTTTAGAGAAGGTTGATTGAGATTCCTGAAATCCATGTAAATACAAATTTCTTCATTCTTTTTTATTACAAGAACTATGCTCATGATCCAAGTGGAATGGTGAATTGGAAAAATTATTCTAGAATTCAATATCTTCTAAATCTCTGAAAAGATAGTACCTGATATTTTGGGATTATATTTCCTCTATTTCTATTTATGAGGTACTAACCTAGTCTTAAGTGGAATTTCATGTCAAATTTATTTAGGCCTAAAGGATTTAAATTCATCATAATAATATGCCAAAACATCAATGTAATGGTGAAGAAGAGTAATGAATTTGAGCTTTTCATCAATAGTGCAACATTTTCCAATGTTGACCATTTTAAGATTTTCTTCCGTACTCAAATTTACTTGATCAAACTCCTTAGAGGAACTTGAATCCATTTGTTGTTTCTTGATATACCTATCATGCTTATCAAATAGCTTCTCAAGAGAAACCTAACCTTTTGGGATTTTATTCCCTTTGAGTTGAATAAACTCTTCACCAGTTTGTGAATCTCTTTCAAGAAATTATTCCCATGGTGGAGAGTCACTACCTTCAAAACAAAGCTCCTCAAAATTGTCCTTTTTTTCTAGAAAATTGACAATTTGATTATCACCATTAAACACCTACCAATGGTTAGCATTATAAAGTACACTTCATCAAAAGACCAGATCAATAGTGTACTTGTTCCCTTTGAAATCTTTATAAATAACTATGAGGGTTGCAGAGACAACCAATGAATTTACATGATCATTAAACTCTCTTGGCACTATAAAAATATTGAAAGCATCAAAACTTTCAATGCAATCCCATAAAAGATTGTGATAATGCCGTAGTCTTTCATTTTTGGTTTGGTATAGACTTCTCACTTGACAAACCACTAATTCAGCATCTTCCCAGGCATGGAAAATTTTAACACCTTTAGCATGAGCAGCTTGTAATCTGAGCAACAATGATTCATATTTGGTGGTATTTTTAGTATTTTCAAATTGTAACTTGTATGAGTAAGGGAATATTTCTCCTTATGGGGATATCAAAACAATTCCAGATTTAGAACCAGTAGAAGAATAACTGCCATCAAATTCTAAAATCCAAACATCATTATAATTTGAGCTTCTTAAATATTTCTCTTCATTAGTGAGGGAAGACCCCTTTTTACTTGAACTTTTCTCTACAAATTCTTCTAATTTTCTATCTAAATTATCTAAATTGTCACCCAATGAAATTTCATCTGATGAAATAGAAACATCTTTAATGACAAAAAATAATTACCCATTATTGAGGACTCTAACAAAATTTAAGCTTCAGGGTCTGACGTCTGAGTAACAATATATTTTGACTCTTTCTCAGGAAGAAACTTTTGCATGATGCCCTTAATAGGTATCCTAGCTTCAGATAGATCCATGTTTAACTCTCCACCTACATCTTTACAAAAATTACATCTAAGCAAAATGCCATAAGAAGTTAGAACATTAGCCACTAAAACTGTCATCTTAATCCTCTTCTCTAGAAAAGCCACAAAGGCAAATTAGGCATCTTTGATTTGACCCAAAAGTGGCACTTGGTTTCCATGGAGAAACATCTCCCAAAAGTCTTATTTAAGGTAAGACCAAGTGAATCTTCTACCTTGGTAGGCATAACATTATCAGCATCTCTAGAGTCTATTATACAATTGCTCAATTTATGACCATTTATCAATAGAGAAACATAGAAAGGTTCTATTTTCTTAGGGGCAACAAGAGGAGTAGAGACAAGATTATTTTGGGTGGATTTGTTCTTTGGGGGATTATGAGTCACTTTTGAAAAATCTTGTCTTATAGGGACAGTGTTGTTTTTGATACATTCAACCAACCTATCCAACTGCTCAAGGTTGATTTGTAAGTACTCAAACTTAGACATTTGGATCTTGGTCTTCCTAGAATGATCAATTATGTTTAATAACTAGAATGAACTATAAATAGAGGAAGGAATTCCATCATTCTTATTTTCATTTGATGTGGCACTGGTCTAAGGAATAGAAGTAGAAGGTACTTGATTGTTTGAGGTACTTACTTTCTTATTGGTCATCAAGTCCTTTGATTGGAAAGGTAGTGAAGTTCCCCATTTAGTAATCGAGATCACTGGCTAAGGTTATTTTACTATTTTTCCCCTATCAACTTGTTGAGTTGACTAGTTATAGGACCTAGTGAAAATAACATATGCTCCATCAAACACTTCTTCCTTTTTTCTAGCTTCATCTTGGTAATTCAGAAAACCAATATTGGAGTCGCCAGCTAATTCTTCTTCTCCTTATGTAAATATATTAGCATCCTCTTCTTGGTCCAACTCAAGTTGGAAAGAAAAATCATGTTTACCTTCATAGTAACTGACTGCTGAGTTGATCAGTGCTGCGTCAATGGCAAGCTTCCCCTGTGTGGGAGGAAGACAATTGGGTTGCCCTTGATTTTTGGTAGTATTGCCTTGATATGAATTATTGGGAAATGTCTTCCTTGGTATATCCTAATAATGAGGAGTAGACATACCTTGGGACATTTGCCTTTTTAGAGCTAGCAATTCATTAACTAACTTTTACACCATAGGATCAGTGGTGCTTGTGGAAGAGTTTTCAGCAGATGAAGAAATTTTATTTTTATTAGGATCTCTTCTTATCTTACCTACAAGGATAAGATCATCTGCAACCTCGATGGCCAAAATCTAAGCTACAAAAAGATCTATATGGCCAGCCTACCTTAATAGAAAACTCACTTTGGGAAGTTGAGAATTGATGAAGAAGCACTTAAGATTTTCTAGTGTTGGATGAGAAATTGTAGGAATCTTTTTCCTCAGCTTATTGAATTTAGTAATTAAGTCTCACATAGGCTCATGAGGCTCCTTCTTCATTTACATAAGCTGAGCCAACAAGGCATGTGCATCTTCTATGGGTTTGAACCTAGCCTCAAATGTGGCCTTGAGAGTGTTCCAGTCAGTTATAGTTTAAGCTTGAAGATGATAAAACCAATATGTGGTAGTGCCTTGCAATGTTTCTACAAATAGTATTATCATTATATCTTCATATTCAATTCCTATCACACCATAAGCTATGGAGAAAACTACAATATGCTCAACAAGATGAACTTTCCCATCACCATAGAATTTGGAAAAATTCTTTCTTAAACTATGAGGTAGTTCATGTAAAGGTGGGGTTAGATTTAGCGGGCGAAAAGTGTTACCCCAAGGGCCTTGGGCTGCCATGATATAATGATTGAAAGGAGGGATAACAAACCTTTATGGAGTATGTATAGATAAAGCTCTACTAGTAGAGGAAGGAGAAGCTCCACCTGGTATTGGAGACCTAACGTTGGTAGGAGTAAAACTCCTTGTTCACTAAAGGTGAGATCATGGAGGAGAAATATCAAAATTATTTTGTTTCACAAACTCAAATAAAAGATCAACAATACCCTGAGCTCTTTGGCTTTGCATATACCATGGATCTGCCAGAATGTAAAATAGAAAAGAACTAGAAATTATTCAATTTGAAGCATGAAGCTTCAAATTGCACGTTCTTCTCCAGTGGAGTTTCCAAAAAATATTGGGTAAATATTTTGTCATCAACTAACTAAAGACAAAATGGCTATATCAACCATAGTGTAATGAGATAAATCTCTCCTCACAGTATGGGGAGGCTCCCTATAAACTATAATAAACTTAACCTATACTAAATACTAACTCAGGGGTGAGATCATATCATCCAATTCTCTTTTTTTAGAGATGATGTTCATAAAACAAAAGGAAAACTCTTCGGTAATAACTGAATCCATAAGAAACCCATGAAAGCACAAAGTCTTTCATTACTTCTCTTATTGATTTATGACTTATATCATAGTAGAATGAGGTACAACCCAAAGTCTTCACCAAAAACTACAACATAGCATATGATTACAAAAAATAAAGGTATTTCAAAGCCTTTCCAATATCCTTCATTATAAGACACTAAAACACAAACTAAAGACTATTATGGTAGCACAAAGTCTCCATAATCAGCTTCAAAACATCTCCCAAATTATTTTCACTCGCTCTGCTTATTTGATCAAATGGATAATATTATATTCAGGAAAAGGACATAAGGAAAAATTTCTACATAACACAAGTTATTTCAACACAATGTTTGAAAGGTCACTTGCTTTCTCATTCACCTAATAAAATTTGATTAACAATCTGAGCTCAAAGTCTCAAAAATGGCTTTCAATTTAGGTAGAGTTTTTCTTCCAATAACTCAGAGATCCTCTCCCTTTTTATCAAAAATGAGAGATTATAATATATAACATATAAAATAAATACTTTGGTGTTTCTTTCCACAAATGGCCCATGTTTCATTGAATGCATTCGAAAGAGGAAGTCCTATGAAGGGGCCATTTTGGAGCCAATTACTAGCCTTGACTTTGACATTTAAATCATATCAAATGTCTCTTTAAAATCATGGGTTGCCTGGTCCTTTGAAAGGCAAGGCTACTTCTCTTTATGATACTTACATGACTATCCATTCATCTTTACGCAAACAAAGAAAAATGGGCCATGCCATTGAATGCTTACACTCTTTGATAACCACTTGGTGGAATCTTCCACCCCCTAGAATAACTCTTCTACTGATGCTTCTAGATTCTCTATTTTGTTCCCTCTTTCCTTGCTATATTTTGTCTCTTCCTCATGATCCGAGCTCTCAGGGCTATCTTCTCACCTTTTGCTAGGTTCTCGGGCTCCTCTCTTAGTAGGTCACTGAGTTTGTCCTTAGGTTTGTATCATTTGAAAACCAATATTTATTCCATTGTCCTAAATTTGATGTCCGTAGGGATGTCACTAGTCATTTGAACCTTTTGAACCTCAAACCATCTTTTAGAGTTCACCGGTTTGATGGTTCAACGGTTCAACGGTTCAAAAATTCAATATTTTATGTTTTGAAAAGAGCCATGTTCACTCAGTCTTCTTATGAATTCAATGTATCGTTGAACCAACTATTTGAACCTTTCTCTAGAACCTTCTGCTTGAACCTTCCACTAGAACCTTCTGCTTGAACCTTCCACTTGAACATTTTTAGTAGAGTTCAATGGTTTTAAGTTTAATGTGACTATGGTTTATCTATATATTTCATTTCATATCATTAAACCCCACTATTGAACCATATATCATTGAACCCTACCATTGAAGCATCCTTATCAATTTTTTAGGAAATGCCTTCAAGTTTTTGAATTTTTTTCTTGTAAAAACCCACCTTTTGAACCTTGTTCATTTTCCTAACTCTAAACCCTTTGAAAATGAGTGATTTACTTTGCCAAAAAGGGTTGTGAAATTGAGTAACTTGACTTCTCAAAACATTTTTGAGAAATAAGGAGACCATTTTTGGCCTGTCGGACCAAAATGGTCAATAGGTTTTCCACAAAAATGAGTGACTAGTTTTGGGAACAACAATATCTTATAATGTACTTCATCAGACGACTTAAAAATTGGCTCATATATTATTAAGACTAATGTGATTAGACCCATATGATTAATTCTACCTAACTCATCCATACATGGTAATGAAAACATCAACAAAATACCTACTCAAAATTTCTACCACTAGACCTAAAATGTCTAGATGAACATAATGAAGAACCAAATGAATGCTATGCACTTCCATACTCATTCCAAGCACTATCGATATCCCATAAGGTCTCTACAAAACATTAAACCTATCCTTTAGAAATTGGCAAATTAACTTCAAGTGAACTTAAAGTGTTTTAAAATATTTGTGAGTAAAATGAGATCTTTGGACCACTCATTCCATCTAGAAATTTTGTTCACCTGCTCATCCATTAATAGCCTAGTCTATCTGGATATAAGCTTGGTATGTGGGCCAAATTTGGCAAACAAAACCAATGTAACATAAATTTTTGAAGAAAATGTCTTTTATGAGATAACATAGTGATATGATAATATGGATATTCTATACGTTGAAAAATTTGTGATATGTGAATTGACAACTAAATAATCACTAAACATAACATTTTATATACAAGACCAAATTGACACAACAATGGAAGGTAATACATATGGAAACAAATCGAGTGAAACAAGTGTGACCTCAAGTGTTAAGAGACCAACTTATAATAATGTATCACATTTTTGGTCTTTTTTATGATTTTATGATTTTTATGTTTTTTTGGCATCCTTACCTAGTGGAAGGTTTCAAGACATGTAATGTTTTTGATTCCTTATATTTTACCCCATGCCTACTGTAGAAAGTCATTATTACTCTGATTGGATTTCCTAATCAATTTATATCTCAGTCCTATTGTTGACTCTAAATATAACATGAACATGATGAGGATTTTGAGCCCACCAAGTGTTACTAATAAACCACTGATTAGGGAATCCTTATTCAATGAAGATGTCTAGATACAAGTTTATTTAACAAAGTTCAGTAGTAACTTTGATTTTCTTTGGAAAAATATAGTTATCAAAGAAACCTACATTGATGTGTTTGATAGTGAAATTGAACTCTAGAAACCTTTTAATATTTCATCTAACCATCATGTAATCTCGATGTCTTTCTCGATATGGACTATAAGATATGTTGTTAAAGAGTATTAAGCACCAGGGACTAATAATTTCTTTATATGTACAAAATTTTATATCCCTTACCAAACCATTATTAACTAACCACCAAAAACTACAAAATTTAAAATAGGATAAATTCCTATTTACTATTCTCAATTCCTTAACGAATCTAGAATTTCAAACCAACTTTAATGTGCTTCAAAATTAATCTCAAAGTCATGATCCAACTCATTATAATTCCATATTAGAGTGTGACATAATGAGTATTTATCATAGGAGTTAAGATTATTTCTTGTAATATGATTGGGAGATCATACCATGTGGTATCTCACCTAATTGACTTAGTGTTTATGACGTTTTGGGTATGAATGTCCTCAAGTAATAAAGAACCATTGTTCATCTATGTGTGTTTTTTGATTGTTTTTTGGAGCTTCAATTAATGGTTGGTGAATTAATGTCTCGATAAATGGGATGCTCTCATGTATGTTTATGGATGTGGTAATTGATAAGTTTTCATGATATAAGTCAAATGACATCCTTTGTTGTGGATTCTAATTGACATGTGCAGGTAATGTAATGTTGATAGGAAAAGGAAGAATAGTGTTGATGGTGATGGAATAGACTACTTTGATGTTGTTAATAGAATTTATAATAATGATGGATAAGGTTTATTCCCTATTTATAACAATGTCATTATCATTTGCATTTCTATCTACTACTAAAACAATAGCTGGGACCAAAGTGGACATTGAATTTTCTCCTAATCCCAAAAGAAAGTAAATATCAAATTTGGATAATATATTTGTCTTTGGTGTAGATGTGGCCATTAGAAGAGCTTATTGAAGTGCTTTAGTGCCATATTTATTTTGTACTACTCTTTTGGAAATGTTTGATCTTGGATTAAGATATTTTTGGTATTGTGAACTTTTGGGTGTTGGTTTAAAATAATATGATATTTCAAGAGGTGTATTAGATGACATTTGAGTCAATATTGGATGTTGATCAAAAATGGGTATTTGGTAAAAAAAATGTTATTTTATGGATAATGGATGCAAGGTCATCACTTTGATTTGTATATTAAATGGTGTGATGTGGCTCAGAAGGGACATCTCGATATATTTGTAAATTTTTCCTTTCAAACATTAATAGATGTGGGTTATGTTTGATGTATTCAAAATCTACCATCTTTTGGCTAGTGAGATGGGGGATTTTAGAATTGTAATTATTAGATGGGAGGTTTGATTGGAATATAGGGTTACTAATGATAGAAGGATATTGTTGTGGAACGTTTTGATATTCATTGGTAACAAATGGGGTGGAATAAGTGGCTTGATTTTGGAAGAATTAATCTATTGGGTTCTTGAACAAATGGTTATTCGTGAAGAAATGCAAACTTGAATTTTGGGGTGAATTAGATTTAAAATCAAATGATTAATTTTGATTATTATAAAAATATTGATTTTGATGAGCATAAAAACTAGAATTTAAATTAGGATGGAACGTATTTGGACTTGACTGGATTGGGGTTTGACTAGTGAATGTATATTGACATATATGAGTATTGGAGAATGGTAGTGAAGGTGGAATAAAATATTGACTTATGGAGACATTATGATTAGACCCATATGAATGTATGTACATAGTTTTATTTATGTTAAGTGACATTTGATAGAGGAATGAAGTTGGAATAGGAGAATAATTCAAAAAAAAATGGTTATTATATGCAAGAAACTAATTCGAATCTATTCTCATATTAAAGTTATGATATTGTTCCAAGGGTGAATATGAATGTCATATGGATTGTTAATGCAGATTGAATTGGTTGTTTGAAGAATTCAAATAACTATCCATATTTTAACTCAATTGATTAAGGTTCGAGTTTGATTACATATTCAAACATGGATTTTGATTGGCTTGATGGTTGATCTAATTCAAAGGTGAATTTGAATCAAAGTTGAGTGAATTGAATTCTAGCATATAGTATGGACCATTGGGATTGTGATTTGGATGAAATTGTTTGTGTTATGTTTCCAAAATGCCATGATTTTTACAATGGGAAAAAAATACTTGACAAAGAGGTAAAAATAACTAAAAATATAATTAAGTGATTTCACATACAAGACACATGCTAAGGGAAAAGAAATAAATAGTAACCATTTTTTTTAATTCTAATAAAACAAGCAATTTACACAAAAAGGGTAAAAACTAGGTAAAAAGCTTGTGAACAACTTTTGGAAATTATATTATCACTCACTCATCTATGCTTTCAAATGTGGCTTAATATTTCAAATCAATATTCATGGAGGATCCTACCATTCCCATGGCCCACTAAGTCTAGTTTTGAGGGTGTGTGTAAAGTTACTTCTTGATGCTAACCATTAACTGATGCACCAAAGTTGAATGACAAAAAGGATATCCTACTCTTAAGGTTTATACAAGTTTATCTAGGGGAAAAAAAATGGAAGAAATTGATAGAGTAGATGCACACTATTGGGTATCATCCCAAAGTTTCCAACATAGGTATAAGGGTCTTAGTGTGTTGTCAATCAATAATACCAGATACCAAGTTAGCTATTGAAACCCTGGGTATTGGAGCATGAAATCCCCTCATGTCACAATGTACTTAAAAAACACAACTACTTAGGAAATAAAAAAATATGAGTCTCAATTTATATACCCCATTGGAAAATAGGGGTGTCCTAATATATGGTGGTGAAATACACAATCAATAAAGCCCATAAGAAAAGAAAAGAAAAAGTAGATACCCATTTCTTATTTCCAAGTTTTTTCACCAATGTAACACTAAGGAAAGAGCATATAAAGATATTACTTGGGTAACATAGATAAATTATGAAAACATTTCTAATTTCCATGTATCATAACCAATGTAACACCAAGGAAATATCATACACGAATTTCTCAATCATAAACAAACATACTGAAATAAAAATGATGTAATTACTAAGAATATTGAAAAATAAAAATAAGAATGTTAGAAATGAGAAAAATTGGCCTTTATATTAAATTTTTGATGATCCTCTTTAGCAAGAGTGATGCAAACAAGGTGTTATAATGTTTGCTTTGGATGAAAAATGAGGTAACCTACAATGAACAAGTAAAAAACCACAAAAAATAAGTCTCTATTACAAAAATGTGGTTACACAATCAAGTCAAAAAAGCAAAATTGAAAAATGATAATGCAAAAAAAACATAGAAAACAAAAACTAGAAAAACCCATCTTTATTGAATGATTTCACTACATAAAGAAATGGTTTTATTGTGAGAACTAATGAATTTTATGCCAATAATAATGAATTCACTATGGGATATGATGAAATCACTACACATAGAAGTGATTTCACTGTAGAAAATTGTGATTTTACTGTAAGGTGAAATGTTTTTGTTATAAAATAGAACAATTTCACTATTTGTTGACAAAAAAAACATAGAAAACAAAAACTAGAAAAACCCATCTTTATTGAATGATTTCACTGCATAAAGAAATGGTTTATTGTGAGAACTAATGAATTTTATGCCAATAATAGAAAACATAAAAAACATAAGATAAAAACACAATTTCACTATTAAGTTTCACAATTTTATTGTTAAAGCCTCTAAATTCACTATTATGTAGGAAAACATACACAACTAAATATAAAACCAATGATAGAAACTTGTAGTCCATACCAAAACTAAATTAAATAAGATTAAATGCAAAAATACAAGCATAAACAACAAATAATATAGGATAAATGCTCTCTAAGTGCAAAAGAAGATGATTAGAAGAATAAAAAGAGGTGGGTAAGTCCCACAAGGCATGAAAAAAATTTATGAACTAAATTTAGATATGCAAATAAAGTAAACTAATCTTAATCTAAGATAAATTTCAACTAAGCTAGAAAAACAAATAAAGAAAACAATAATCAAAACTTCATAGTTTGAATACAAAATTCCTCCATTATAATGTGTATCCAATTTATTATTTCAAGTATTTGGTGTGTTGGTTCCCATTTATATACCTCCCTAATCTAGCCTTAAACACTTGAAAGAACATGGCAAAAAATGGTGAGAAACCCAGAAGAATGTCATTATAGTTAGGAGAGGGTTTGGCATCATGAATGGACCAAATACATAAAATTATTGAGAGGAACCTATATAGGGTATGGATATCCCCCTATTAATTTTGGCTCTACTTGAAGCAAGGTGAGAGGACCTATAGGGTAGCTTGCTCACATGGAGAGACTTTGCAATTCAATCTCCATGGGAATTCTTGGCATAAGGGGAAATATGATCAAAGAATAACCAAGTTTGTACACTTCAACCATGAAGGGTTGTCACATAAAATGCACAAATTATCTAAATCATATACAAGATACTAAAGACAAATGAAATTGTGACTTAAATTTTCATTCTGAATAATATTCAACCAATAAAAAGACTAAGTAAAAGACTGCAATGCTAGGATTTAAAGCTTAAATTGCAAACACATTTCAAATATTCAAGATCTTATGCTTTTACAAGGTAATTAACTCTTATGGTATGCAACATGGTGTGTTATTTTTAGGTTAGGATAGGGTAGGACAAGTTTATAATTAATTATGAAATTGACGGTAGTGTGTTGGTGGCTTCTAAACAATAGGGTACCTAATAGTATTTCATAACAATGTTCTTTAGTAAGGATGTAGGAAGACTTCAAATAGAAGACAATGGTAAACACCAAATGATCCTTAAGAGATTAAGACATTCACTAAAACTAGAATCTTATATACTTTTTCCTACTAGTTTCATGAACCTAGGGAGCCCTTAAGAGGTATTCAATAATTTATTTCTAAATATAACTACAGAAAAGGATTTATAACCTAAGTACATGCTCAAAATGATAACACAAAATGAACACACCCAAATATCCAATCAACAAAAATTGTAAAACATATTATTGTATTTCATTAATAGGATATAATAAAGAACCACAAATGTTTTATAGTGACTTAAAAAAAAATATTACAAACATCAACACTTCCAAATGTAGCCATGGGGACAAGCATGGTGAGATTATTTTTTTGATGATGGAAACATAAATATGATCTCAAATATTGCTAATGGATGTATATATGCAACCACCTTAGTAAGGGAGACAATATCTACACACAATAATTGATCCCATAAGAATTCCTATAGAACCTAGACTTGGGGAAGATGGATGCCTAAAATGACCTACAACAACCAACATCCAACAACAACCATGAAATAGAATACAAACTCCCTATTTATACATTTTTGAATTTGGAACTGTGGGTCATAGGTTGCAAGATTATAGAATAAGCCTTCAAAACCACCAAGATGCTTCCAAATGGAAAAATATTCCATGCCAAGCCTAAGATATTCATCCATTTACAAGGAAAGAATCATTATTGAAATTTCACTTACAAGGAATAATGAGGACTCACAACCACCTAGATAATATCATTTGATTATTTTCATGAAAATTACTTTCACACAAGATTGGAAGGAGGATATTAATTTGAGGACCCAAATAGATTTTGTCTTGATATGAAACTACTTGAAGATCCCCTTGATCACTCACTTGTACACTAGAGGGAGAAAGTCATTTGAAAATCCAAACAAATTTTGTCCTCGTGTATAGTTTATTTTAAAATGCCATATTGTTACTCAATTTTCAAATCATGGAAAATTTTGGATAGGAAATCTCTTCTTTGTTCATTCCAAAGAAAATCCATTACCTACAATGATGGATCAGGAGTTGATTCAATTATGACACAAATAAAAAATGATCAATAATCATGATTTGGAAATATTCACTCTATAATGGCTCATGGATTTTATCTTGTGCTTTAGCTTATTGCCACATCCATGGAAAATCCATTAAGTTTAACCTTAACCTAGACACTTATCACTTCCTTATGCAATCTAAGGCCTTTGAAAAGTTTGACTTGGCTTGCACCATTAGATCCTTCTAGGCTAGATTAACATGTGCCATTTTATTTCAATCAAAGGGTAATACTCCATTGGATACTCAATACTCTACACAACATGGTTACAATGCATTTCATTATTACATTCACTTTGGGATTTATTTGAAATCTTGAATTAAAGAACCCTATCAATTAGAATGTATATGCTAAATTGCATACCATCAATTGACAAAAACATGTTCAAGACTTATCATACACCACAAGCTTGACCTTTTGACTTTGAACTGCCACCATCTACTCCCAATTTCCTAAACAAATATGCTCCATGAAATCATGATCTAAGAAGTGGGTGTCATTAGATGTTATTGGTTCTTAGCCCTAAGGATGTGCCACTTGGTAGACTCATGATATTCCTATGTTCCTTTAAATTTTTATCTCTAACCATGCACCATTATATCATCTTACTCTAAGCAATTGCATGTTGTTAGATCTACCTCTATTTGAAAATAAATGATTACTTCACAGGGTCTTAAAATGTTTCTCATGTAATCATCCTAGAACATTTGAATCCCAATGGCTACTTGTCATGGATTAAAGTTTATGACCATGAACCTATCTTGGATAATTTGAATTCCAATAGCTAGTTCCTATAGCTTAAAGTTGAAATCTTTATTCATGTCAAAAGATGCCGAAAAGACTATCATACATACAACTTAAAAATATTTCTTTAGGACTTTGTTTTGTGGTAATTTTATTTGAGTCTCTATCTTTGTCATTCCTATTTAATTCATCACTTCTATGTTAATCTTTTCTTTGACACACTTATCCCATGATAATTCTTTTAGGAATTTTATCAGGACAATTATTTTAGACAAAATATATGAGATAATTTCCCTAAAAGATTTGTCTTCACACTTTTCTCAAAATAATTGAGACTTATCTCCTTGTGTCTTCATTGAGATAATTATTTTGGAAAAAACCACATAAATTGAACTTGGTGTGATTCTTTAATTTTACTCAGACAAAATGTCTAAAGGAAATAGGAATTTTGATCCACATCAACTTTGTTAAAATTACCTTTTGGGCCCTCTAAACAAACCCTTCAAAAAAAATTTCAAGGGCATTTTCCATATAGAATTTCCCTTTGGCCTTTTAGAATTTCCCTTATATCTTTTGAAAGTGCCTTTTGAAATTTCTAAATGTGTCCTTCATATCCTTTAAAAGTGTCATTCAGGAGTTTTTAAAGTGTCCTTCACCATCTAGACTTGTCCTTTAGAATTTTTATAGATGCACTTTGGGAATTTTACAAGGTAAAAATGATTGAAGGAAATAATATTTTGGAAATTTTAGAAATGAAAAATAACCCTTCAAAAGTGCCCTTTAGGAATTTTACAAGGGCAAAATGCCCAAAGGAAATGATACTTTGGAAATTTTGCAAAGGAAAAATCAACCTTCAAGATTTTTAGAAGTACCTTTGGCCAAAGTAAATGATTCCCTTAATTCTTTTGATATTTTTTGTGTGGGAAAAATGCCTAAAGGGCAAGTGCCTTTCAGACATTTTACCACCGACAAAAAGTATGAAAAAAATAACCCTTCAGATCTTTTATGAAACACTTAGCCCAAAATAGATAAGACATTGAATTCCTTCAAAACTTTTGTAGTAGACAAATGTTCAGTATAAATAGGATTTCAGATCTTTTATCCAAGATAAAATTCCAAAAAAAATCTAAGGGAAAGACACACTTCACCAAGAAAAGACTAGGCAAAGGACCTAGACAATTTTTACATGAACTTGACCTTCCAAAAGAACACTTAGAGATAGAAGTTGAGCTAATGACTTATAAATTTACACTTGATAAGGCCCTAATTATTTTAATGCAATTTTGGGTACTAACACTAGCTCTCAACTAGGGATGCATACCCCCCGTTGGTGTGCAAAAAACCACATAAAATAAGACCAAGTGTTAATCCATTAGGATATGGAGTCTAGACTTAGAATTTTTTAGTAAATAGTTATGAAGGCTCAAAAAAGCATGGAAAAATTACAAAAAACAAGTTATGAGGATCTAGAAATGAGCACACAATTAAAGGAATAGAAAAGAACTATACAAACAAGGTCCAAAATAGAGGGGTGACAAAACAATAGGAAGACAAAGCAATAAAACACTATACAATATGGTACACATATTATGGACTTAATTAAAAAAGTGTTTCAAATGTCTACCATTAGCTGGTAACTCTAATATTTTACCATCTAGATCTCTCAAGAAGAAAGTATGCTCCCCAATCTTGTAGTCAATAGAATAGGGACCCATCAACAAGACATCAAACTTACCATTCTTTCCTTTCTCCTCATGCCTGTTATCCCAAAGTAGAACCAGATCACCTATTTGTATGGTTTTTAATGTGGCCTTTTTGTCAAATATTTTCTTTAGCTTCTCTTTGAAATTAAGGTGTCTTCCATGATCTTGTCTTTCAATTTCATCAATATCAAAAATCTGGTTCACCCTAATTTCATAGTAGTAAATATGCTTATCATCCCTTATTTATTGTATGAGCTGATAAGTGGGTAGCTATAAATTCATAAGTAGAATTTTTTGAGCTATAGAAACAAGCTCAAAAGGTCTTCTACCTATAGCTTTCTTAGGCATAATCCTATCATCCCATAAGGAAAACTTCAACTGCTCACCCCACTTCTTATTTGCATCCAAAGTTTACCTAATGATCTTGAGCAAGTTATTATTACTTGATTTAGCTTTCCCATTCCCTTGAGGGTTGTAATTAGAATCATAGGTTAGTTCAATCCTATAGTATTTTCATAATTCCACCAAAGGCTTGGCTTTGAATCTCTTGTCATTATCAATAATTATCTTAATAGGCACACCAAACCTACAAATAATCTAATCTAGCATAAAATCCATTACTAATTGGCGTATTTATTTCTTTTTATGGATTTATTCAACCCATTTTTTGAAGTAGTTAGTTGTAACTAGGATCCATCTATACTAGCACTTGATAATCAATGATTTCTCTAATGAAATGCATTCCCCATTGTCTGAATGGGCCTTCAATCATTATAGGTTGTAAGGGAAGAGAACCTAAATATTTCAACCTCCTAATAAAGTGTTAAAATTTATCACATCTTATGACTTTCTACGTAACATCCTTAAACAATGATGGCCACTTAGAACCAACTCTCAAAATTTTATGAGTTATAACTTTAGGTGTAAAATGTCCAACACAAACTCCAATTTAGAAGTCTTTAGTTAGGACAGTAGTTTGTTCTTCTAATACACACCTTATGAGAAATCCATATGGATTATTCAATACCAATCCATCCTCAATCAAGAGGTATTTTTAGGACATAAGCTTATGAGCTCTTCTTTGATTCTTATCCAAGCCAGGGGATAGTTCAAATTTTGCAAGTAGTGAACAATGTCTCTATACCACATAGTTGCATTTAATAGACTTAAAGAATAAACAACATTAAAAAAATAATGGTTTACCTCAATATCTTACAAATTGGTCTCAACCATAATCTTAGATAGATCCATCCCCCTCAACAACTTGGTGGTCTATATATCCATGTCATACTCTTGTAGCTTATTGACCCACCTGCACCTCTTGCTAGATAATTCAATCAAAGTTAAAATGTCCTTCACTATGGTGTGTGGGACACAAACAATAAACTTTTAACTCATAATTTATGACCTAAACATTTTAACAACCTTCAGAAGAGCCAAATATTGTTTTTCCATGATAGTGTAGTTTAGTTCAAGACCTTGCATAGTTTTTCTCAAGAAAGATATGGGCTTCTCATGACTTTCCTCATTATTTTGCAATAAGACAACAACCAAAGTATTGCATGATGCAAAAGAGAATACCTAGAATGGATTTGTCTAATAAAGACTAGCCAAAATAGGGGTATACTTTAAAGTTCCTTCGATGTCACTAAATACTTGCATGGCCTTCTCCTTCCATTTTATGGCCTAGTCCTTCTTTAACATAGAATTAATAGGAAAAGTGATATCTACAAAATTAGACATAAACCTCCTTACAAATTTGATTTTTCTAAATAAATATTGAATTCCTTTCTTAGTCTATAGGATATGCACTTTTTCAATAGATTCAACCCTTTTAGGTCAACCATGACACCATCTTTGGATACTCTATGTCCCAAAAACTTAGCCTTTTATAATCCAAAGTGGCACTTCTTGGGATTAAGTGAAATGTTGAACTCCATGAATTTTATCAACACCTTTTATAGATGCTTCAAATGCTCTTCTCTTATTTTTGAGTACATAGTAATGCCATCATAATACACAATAATGATCTGGTTAATTATCCCTACAAAAGTGATGTCCATATCCCACTAGAATTTTATACCAACATTCATCAACCCAAAATGCATCTACATATATACATAAGGCATTATGAATGTGGTCTTGGACCTCTGAGATTCCTTGACCATAACCTAGTTGTAACCTGAGAATCCATCCAATGTGGACAAATTTTTTGATCTAGTAACCCTTTGCAATAGATTCTCCATATTGGGAAAGGGATAATCATCTTTTAAATAAACTTTGTTTAGATTCCTAAAACCCACACATAAGTGGATGTCACCATTTTTATTCATTACAAGGACTAAGTTTTCAACCCATGATGAATACGTGATAGGATGAATGATACCACCATCCCTTAGATTCTTTAATTCATTCCATATCTTAGTGGCCAAAATGGGATTAATGGGTCTTTATTTTTTCCTAAAATGTTTGTTATTAGGTTACACTAGGATGAAGTGCTAGAATAAGTCTTCTCTATACACTTTCAACTCAAAATAAGACCACACTAAGCAATCTTGGTACTTATTTAGTAGTTGTATGTAAGGATTTTTATAAGCTACACTTAGGTGAGTACCCAACCAAACCTTCTTTGGATTCTCATGAGAACCCAAGTTTAACTTAGTTACCTATTTTGAAATGAATGAGTCTCTCAACTTGACTCTATCAACTCCATCAAAATATTCCTCTAAAATAACCAATCTTCTTGGGATAGTGTTTATCTTTAGCTGTATAATGTCTTTCCAAAATAAGGTCTCCTTATTAATGACCTAAACCATGGGTTCAAAGTCTATGAGCTGATCATGGAACTTAGCTTCATAGTTAAAAAACCTTTTAATCTATTTATCATCATCAAAGACCTGCCAATAATGAACATTGTCTAGGATTGAAGGCATGATAAGCACTTCCACTTGATACTGATAGTGAGGGCTCATATTTACAATGTCAAATTGAACGCCTAGCCTTGTAGGTCTATCAAATTCTTGGATGAAACTCCTATCATGATAACAAATATTGAATGCATCAAAGAACTCCAAAAAATTATAAACAACATTCTATTATTATTTCAACCTTTTATTCTTAGTGGAAAAATCACTACAGACCTACTTTACCACTAGGTCAAAATCACCCTTAATAATCAGACATTTTATTCCATATTCACATGCAATCCTTAGAATAAGTAAGAATTCCTCATACTCAACAATATTTTTATTTCACTCAAAAGAAATCTAGAAAGAAAACATAAAAAATTTACCTTTGGGGGCATAAAAGATAACCCCAACTTCATTTCCAAGATTGGAGTAATCCCCATAAAATCACATCTTCTAGACTACATTTTCTTTGTCAGGCTTAACATCAAGAACAATAGGCTATTATCTAATAGCAACATTCCCAACAAAGTTTCCAAAATCAACATCTGTGTACAACACTTCATTGAGATCATGTTGTGGATCTTCAATCACATGCAACATCTTCATCTCTCTATAAATTATGACCATCTTAACCTCCAAAGGAATGGTGGCATAGGAAAGGTTGATTTTCACACTTCCGCCCATGCTGGTATCCCATTTATGTGAGAACATCCCCCATTTAATTAGGTAGTCTATAACTACCACATCCATGTTTAGTACTTATCAAGATGAACTACAAACTATACCACCAACCCCTTGACCCATCCAAAAACTAAAACCTATCATGATTCCATAACATAATACTTGCCAAACACTAATGTGATCTTCACTCCAAGATCATTGAAGACATTCAAAGGCGTCACATTACAAGAAGCTCTAGAATCAAACATGTAGTTATGCATAATCAAACCATTTATCAGTAGAGTCATATAAAGTGGATCCATATTTAGCTGAATCTTTACAAGTATAGTCCCCAAGTAGACCTCTGAAGTAGGTTCAATAACCTATTATGATTCTTCATCTTCTTCCAGGGTTTATTGGGGTATCTCAACTTCATTCATAGTTAAAATTTCACCAAATTCTAAATATATAAATTCCCTCTTCTTGTGTTTAGGTATTATTAATAACTCAACAAGTAGCATGATGATTTTTATTTGACTCAACACTTGAGGAAGAGGCATGTTTTTTGGAAGGGTAAAAACACCTTCAATTGTAATATAGTTTCTCAAGGTCTAAAGTGTAATAGGATGGGTTAACACTTTTAAAAATAGCCTTCAAAGGTGAATTTTTTTAAAGCTCATTTTCACCCTTAGAGATGCTAGACAATATAGGCATTATATTGCTCTTAGTAGGATCTCCTCTAGTCTTAGTAGCTTGGGTCATGGGTGATATATTGGAAGATTCTTAGACTATTGTAGATTTATTTGCTTCCTTACTTGCATTCCCTACCTTTGAATTTGTAGGAATAATGTCTTGAGGAGAAGCACTTGGTTGCATACTTCTCAAGTGGCATTCCTTATTTTAGGTAGCTATTGCATTAATTAATAGCTACCTATCCTAAACTAATGGATTACCCTAAGGATGTTTCTTGATCATCATAGAGTGCAAGAGATACAAATTATGAATGAATAATTTAGATGTTTATGCCACATTAAAATCATAAGTAAAGCTAAAAGTTAGGACACTCTTCATTTTGATAACACTCTAAGACTGATCAAACATAGCGTCAATCAGTAATTTCTTAAAGATAGTTGATTCATTTTGAGGTCTTTAACAATCAAACATAAAAATCTCATATTCAGATGATGCGTATTTAGGCTCATCAAGATCTTTAGCAAGTTTCTCAACAATATCACATGGATAGTATGATAGGAAGCACTTGTCACACCAATCAATGTCTAATTTAGAATTTATAGCATTTACCTTGGTGTTTAGAGGATTATGAACCTCCTTTTTAGACCCTTTATTCTAGTTTCTATCTATCCTATCTTTGCACATAGGTATCTTCCCTTTATCATTATCTCTATGGTGGAAAGCATGCCCCCTTTATGCTTGATTTAGATTTGGAGCGTGCTCATAGCTAGTAGACACCTAAGGGACCCCCTTTTTAGATCTAGCCAACTTGTATGACATTTATTTGAAAATAGAGGCTAAAGTTTTGATAGTTTCCTCCAAGTTGGTTATCTTCATGGGCTATGTCTATTTTAGATTGACCAGTTTCACATAAGCCTACTTGTTCAGGGGCTTTCTCATATCCTTGATGTTATTTTCAATTTGGATGGCCATATTGAACACTAACTGTAGGTTAGTGAGAGCCTTGTATCTCAATAAATACGTAGCCTTATTATCAAAGGCATCATATTATTTTATCAAACATGTTGTGTTGTTGGGCCTGATGTTTTTGGAAGCTGCATCGTGGTCTTATTGAACTAAGTGTTGAAGTCCCACAGACACTCATTAGGATTTTTCTTGATATTTTAAAATTTATCCAAGAGAAACCTTAGATCAATCATACAACCATACTAAATTCTAAAATCATTTTTCATCTCTTCCCATGAATCAATGCATCCAATGGGAAAGGAGTTAAACCATTATCAAGCATCTTCTTCCAACTTGTGTACAAATAAATTGATTCACACATCCTCATACTCAACCTAATATTATTCAATAATATTTTGAAATGACCTTAGATGCTAATCACCACTTACTACATCATTCCCTTGAAATTTTGGGAGGCATTTCCTAACTTCATGTGGAACTTCATTAGGATAGCCTTCCATCTCATAAAAATTGATAGGTCTAAACTTGGAAATTTTAAATGTAGGATGTACATTCTCTTCTTGGTCCCTATACCTCATGATTGGTTTAATGGGATGTTAAAGAATAAATGGTAAAGTGATATGAGGGGTTGAATGAGGAGGACTAAGTGGATCAGACCTTAGAGGGGATTTATCTAGTTGAGAAGGCACTAATAAATAAATAGGACTATGTGTTTTAGACTTAGTAGAAGACTTGTGATAGCACTCAATAATAGGGGGTTACCAAAGATATCAAGATTGTTAGAAACTAGACAAGCTTTGGTAGCTAAACTATTCCCTTCAATAGGCTTCCAAACTTATCCCCTTATTCTTTGAGGAATACGTAAAGGTGGATCAAGTCTCTTTGATGGGTCACCTTTGAAAGATGAACTTAGTCCTTCCAGCTTTGTAAACAAGAATATACTAAAAAAAAAATTTAACATAATATTCAAAATAGGTACCAATATTTATTGAAACTAGAAAATATAATGGAGTCACCATTAGAATAAGAATTCTAGAATAGAATAATTTACAAACTATTATGATACATGATGAAATTATACTTGCTAAAGATTAATGAGATAGAGAACAAAGACACTAAAATTTTCAAAAGGGACAAAACACCTTTTAAAATGAAATATTAATAGTTATTTATAATAAACTTAGTAGAAGTTGAATTGTCAAACTTTAAAATCTTCTTGGCACATCCCCAATGGAGTTCAATGACATTGACAACCAAGATAGTCAGATCAATGTAATAATAATAGAAAACTTCATAAGATGAATTACTCATAGCTTGATTTAGATTTGGAGAATGAGTAAAAGGGCTAAAAAGCCCATTCTCCATCCACCAAGTGCATAGTCTATTGGAGAATTGTCAAAGGTTGGGCTAAATATGCACGAGAGTTGGTTAGGTGGTTGGAAAGGAGTGAGAATAGGTCTTAGGTGGATGACTTAGTCTCAAGGTGAGTCATAGGGTGGGAAATGGTCCAAGGTGAGGTGTCCTAGGCGAGGTGTTCTAGGTGATGTGTCAGGGTGAGGTCATAATTTAAAATAAGTTGTTTATTTTAAATTAATAAGATATGGGTTAGGACCAAGGGGGGTCGACACAATTTAGGTGTCTACATTTTCCCCTTTTTGTCTTGTTAGTTGTTTTGGATGAACTACAAGACAAAAATAGGAGTAGATGTCCCAGGTATGGTGATGACGTATTCCCCCTCAAAGTGGGAGTCCAGGGAAAGGAACCTAAAATTGATTGCCGATTTGGTAGGCAGTCGATAGATATGGTGAAGTTTGAGTGTGAATGCTATAATAGTTGATATTACACATATACCACTGCACAAGATAGATAGGTTAAATTGTCACAGTCAAAGGTTGAGGAGTGCTAAAATTGAAATAACTGGTCCTCAGCATTTAGTCATAGCTGATTGGGTTAAACGATCAAAGTTGTAGCTCCAATGGTCATCATGTTCCAAGTATCTTAGGCTTAAGAAGTGCTCCTAGAAATCATGCAAATGTCACAAATAGTGGGGATCATCTAGAGCATGATTCAATATTTGTGAAGGTCGTAATATGAGGTGCAGACAATTTTGTTATCTATTCATGAGATAGCATACATGAAATCAAAACAACTAAGGCAGAGTTGTCTCAAAAGTGGTCATGATTAGAGGAGATAGTCGTGATCTCCAAAGTCATGCGTCAAGTCAGGCGGAGATAAAAGTGATTTCAATGGTTGTTTATTGTGACTAGGGAGATGTATGTGATCTCCAATGGGCCCCATGAGAAGTCAAAGGTGACTTCTACAATGTCAAGGCTGGTTAATTGGTCATGATTTGGTTAAAGGTTAGATGGTTGGTCTATCAGGTAGATGGACAAATGAAATGGCCATCATCATTAGGGAGATGAATGGGGGAATGGCCGAGCTAACCTCAGAAGACTGAGTGCTACCTACATAGCCTCTATTGTAAGGGGCATCAGACCAATGTAGTTTAGAGAAAGGGTCAAAGTGGTCGATAGTTGGTTATGTTAGAGATGTCAACATTTCCCATATGTGTGATGGTACATGCTTGAAATGATGAAGATATGATGATGTTACAGCCTTTTCCATATTATGTGATGGTGTATTCTGTAACATTGGTGATGTGGTCTTTCATCCCTAGTAATTTTCCATATTGGTGATGGTGTATGCTAAAAATGAATTGCGTATATTTATGCTTTAGCAAGTAATGGTTTATGCTGGCATAAATTATGTGGTTGATAGTTTCCATGTGTATTGTTTTCCATAGAAACTAGTGTTAATGGGCTATGATAATGTTAGTGGTCTGAAAAAGGTTTGGTTAGTTTGGTTGGGTTATAAAATGATTTGGTTGTATGTGACCAAAGTGTAAGAAGTGAAAGGTGCGTTGCTCTTTCATTGACAAGGACTATAATGATAGCATAGATAGGTTTTTGGAAACAAAAGCTCCATTCATGCATTACGTCATTTGACCTATTGGTTTGTGTTAGAGAAGTAGTCGAATCACTTGACGTTAAGTGAGCTCGAAATCCCTTGAGTATGTTGGGGTGATAAGTGTGATTATGTGATATGTCAGGATAGTGTAACCCTTTTTTAGCAGGGATAGCTTTGCCCCTTTTACAAGTGACCCTGAGAACAATTATAGACAAGTCCATGAATTAATAGTTTGTAGACTGATCAATACGAGAAGTCTACTTAGGGATGTTGTTTTATTATATGGTCATGTTGAAGCTAATCGGTATGAGAAGCTTTTTAGAGGGTATTGTGTATGTAGCAAAATTTGGTCATAGCCATCCTTTGAGGGAATGGTCTATATTAGCTTTGTATGCTAGAATGTCTGTGGATAGCTGTCCTTCAAGGGAGTAGTCTATTAATTACAATAATGATGTTGACGTAGCTGTCCTTCGAGGGAGCAGTCTACATGTATAGTTTATGACCTTTGGAATATAGGCATCCCAGTTTATATTTGTTTTTTTTTGGACTTTTGTCATGGACTAGGCTGTAGTGGTGTAGAGGGTTTCCCTTTTATTAGGACAAAGTATTCATGCTTGACAAAAGGGTTAACTAATGTTGGGAATAAGGGTTGAAAGGAATAGAAATGATGATGATGACGGGGTTGCTCAAGGGATGAGCTCAAGTTAAACGTCAAGTGAATGATTACTTGAATAATAGTAGAATGGTCAAAGATACAAGAATTAAGGGGCTCAAGTTCTCACCAGCCTTCGAAAGAAGACCAATGATAAGTCCCTGATCTATGCTTGTGCATCATGATGTAAGGTCCAAGTCAATTAGGAGCAGACTTGCCCCATTTGCTTGATTCCATATTGGTCACATGTTGGTTGATGTTGGACATGAAGTTGGTTTATATGTTGTTGGCATGTTTTGGTTGATGTTGGTCATGAAGTCAGTTAGTATGTTGTTGGCATTGGATAAGGAGGCCGTCAAGACCTCATTTGTAGAGAAGTCCCCCTAGCATGGTGTAGCGAGCAGTGTTCTTGATAAAAGCTGGATGTGTACTGCTAGAGAGATTAGGAGGCATAATAGAATATGTTAAGTAGTTAACAGGGTGCTTATGCCAAGTGTTATGTGGAATAGAGGGGTTAGGAGGAATTTCTCCCAGTGATGTTGGTCGAGACATGTCCAAGATAGAAATCTTGGGTTGTGTTGGTTGAGAGGTCTTGACAAATAATGGATATGTCAAAGGTGTAGAAGTCTGGTCTTTTCCTTTATTCTTCATGGTTTGGGGCCTAGTGGCCACATGAACAGTGTTGATTTCGAATAAAGGAGGAGATGGTGGTAGAGGGACCATAATCTTGTATGGGGATCCTGATTTAGGTGAAGAGGTTTGGGAGGTATGGGATGGTGTCAATTTTTTGTCAAAAGAGTGGTCAAAAGAAGCCTCAATGTGAGGGGTGTCCTTTTTCAGGTGCCAGCAAATGGCAACTTAAGGGCACATCAATGCTCAATATCATGTCCAAGTGTGCGATGATACCAATAGATTTTAGTGTCGTCAAACCAAGATGGTTTTGATCTGAAAGGTTGATATGGTTTAATAGGCGAGAGAGTGATGCTAGATGACTGCAACAATTAGCATAACATTGAAGCATATGAACCCCTTAATGGGTTTATGCTTGTTGTAATTGGGGTTGACAACTTCTTTTTAGGAGTTGTTTGGGGAGTTTGTCGTGTCAGCTTTTTAGATGGTGGTGTGGCCACATGTGGAGATGACATGTTGCTATTGAGAGGTGTTGGATGTTTTGGAGGAGGTATGTTTGTGTTAGGTTGAGAGAGTAGTGGAGGCAATTTGCCTCTATGAGGTGTTGGAGTAGGAAGCACTCCTATTAAGGTGGAAGGGTGTGGGCCCAAAATAGAGGGCAATGATGATGGTGGAGGAGGAGTTCTCTGATGTGGTTTAGCAGTGTTCTTTGGTTTAGTTTGAATACCACTATTGGGCGAGGTGACATTCAAGTCTAACTTCACTTGTGGGTGAGTGAGGTTTGAGAGGCATGGAATGGTCATGGCTTATGTGTGTGGTCGAATAGTGGGGAAAGTATGACCCCATAATGATGATAAGAAGGATTAGGGTGAGGCAGCCAGTGTTGGTGCCATCAAATCATCCTCCAATATGGGAAAATTCAAAGTTGACTCTCTTTTGTGTGAAAGAGGGCTGGATGGAGGAATATCCTCTATTGGTAGAGGACAAATAAGAGAAGAAGGTTCTTCTACCCATGGTGGAGGAATAGGTGAAGAAGGCTCTTCTACCTGTGGTGGACAAATAGGAGAAGAAGGCTCTTCTACCTGTGGTGGACAAATAGGAGAAGAAGGCTCTTCTACCTGTGGTGGACTAATAGGAGAAGAAGGCTCTTCTACCTATGGTGGACAAATAGGTTGATTAACCTTTTCAGACTGTGGAAGAGGTTGGTTAGAAACCATGTCGACCGTGCATAAATTATGCTCTTGAAAGTCATCAGCTATGATCTAAATGTTATGTTGACTTAGGGGATGATTAGGGAATGGTTGTCTAAAGATGTATATGTTTTGGTTAGGTGGTGCGTTTGGGTTATCCAACACAAGATCCCTTTTGTCCAACATGTCTTGGATGATGTTTTTGAAGGTTTTGTAGTTGTTTATGTCGTGACCATTGACACGATGATAGTGACAGAAGTCATTTTCCCTATACCATGTAGGGATGGCTTTTGAAGGGTCAAATTGAGGTGGTCAAATTTGAGGGAGATTGAGGACTCCCTGCTTGATGATTTTATCCAACACGAAAGCGTATGACTCTCCTATTGGAGTGTATTGACATTGTACATGCCATTGTTGGAATTATCTTGTGATATATTCTGATGTTGAAGGTTGAGACTGGTTAGTTGTGGTTGAAGATGATGGTCTAAGGACCACAACATTTGTTGATCCTTTAGAATTGGAGTGGGACAAAGAATGTTTAGACAAAGAAGGGTCATTGGATTTTGCATTGGTATTTTTACTATGCAATGTGACCTTGTCTTCTTCGACCACACAGAGTTTAAGCTTTTTGGCCATAGTGAAAGCTTCATCAAATGTACAGAATGTCTAAACCTACAAAGTAGATGAGATGTGCTTAGTACATGCTCATGAAAAGAGCTCAATGAGCTCAGGTTAAGGTAATGAAAAGGAGAGTTGGTTGATCAAACCTCTCCAATGGGCAACAAAGTCAGCTATTGATTCATCGTCAAATTGTTTAATAGAATAGAGGTCTGTAATGGAGACCTTCTTAGTGATGTTGATTGAAAAGTGATTGAGAAATAACTGGGCTAGTTGAGTGAAGGAAAAGAGAGAATGACTGGTAATATAGCTATACCAGTCAAGGGCGGCTCCCAAAAGTGACATGGGGAACATGTGAAGTAATAACGCATCGTCATGGGCTATAAGGTAACAAGCGTGTCTAAACACTCATAGATGTTGCTGTGGGTCCTCTTTACTCTTAAAGAGAGTAAATTTAGGGAGTTCCCACTAGCTAGGATATGGTTTAATAGGGACCGAAGGGTGAATGGGTTCATTGCATATTTGTTCATATGAAAGAACATTGCTTGAACCAGAAATGGATGTCTCAAGGTTAGACATCTTATCCATCAGCATCTTTATTAGATTAGTTGATGGATTGGCAGGTGGGGCACCCCCTAAGTTTTAGGGTACCTGAAAGGCATTAGGAGGGGTGTATGACATACTAGGTTGCATTTCTATAGGCACAATGTATTGGTAGTTCATCATAGGGATTGATGTTGAGGTCAAGGGGGCTTGTGCCATGAAGCTAGAAGGCACAAGTTGACTAGATACTACCAAATGTGGTTGAATGGTGGCATTGGTAAAAGGATAGGTAGTCACTCCCGTATTTATAGGTGCAAGAGTGTGTGGAGTCGAGATAATCAAGTTTTGGTATGGTGTAGAACTTGGTTGAATTATTTGTGGTTGAGGGGGTACGAAAACCCTGATGGAGGTAGGTCTAAAAATAAATGGGAAGGTTGAATCTTGGACATTGGCCATGGTTAGGTTAATAGTTGAGGTAGTGGCTTGAATGGTCATAGGTTGGGTAGCAGACACTATCAATATCATTGTTGCTTCAGTTAAGGAGGTTGGCATCCTGTAAATAGGGGTACCTGAAGGATCTCACACTTGGATTCTTGTGAGATAGTGTTGGAGAGCCTTGACATTAAGGTCAAGGAATCTCTCAAAGTCTTGATCTCCTTCGAGAACAATTAAATGTTGGTTGGCGCTAGGCTGGATAGGAGTATGCTCAATATCTAAAATATACTCCATTTGGTGACTTGATATAAAAGGCGAAGGCAGAAGTGGTTGTTGCCTCGCATGGTTGATAAGAGATTTGGCTTGACTATGTGTCAAAACCATTGAAGGCAAAAAGGGTTAGGTTCCAAAAACTATGGATTTTAGTTTCAAAAAACTAGAAGTGGTCAGAATGTGTATTTGATAGCAAAAAGGTCAGGTTTTAAGTTGTTGTTTTGGAAAAAATTTGTTGACAGTGACCAACGTCGGTTTAAAAATCGATGTCGATGAGTAAAAGTTACTGACATCGGTGGAAAAACCAATGTCAGTGAGGAAAAGGTGTTGACATCAGTGGCAAAACTGATATCAATGTCTGTGTGTTCCAAAAACTCAAAAAACTAAAAAAATTTGGAAGAAAAAGAGAAATTCTAAGTTGTTTCAAAATTTAGAGTAATGCGTCCTCACTAGCTCAAAAAACTAGATAAAAATAATAGAAAAGATGAAGGCAAGCAACCTCTAAACATTTAATTCCTAAGAATAAATTTTTAGAGTCATGGTGGCTTATGCCTTAAAAGAATATTTTGGGGATGGGATTTTAGAAAGGGTCCTAAAGAGGTACTCTAAAGCTAGTTTTTGGGTTAGTTTTGGTGCTCAAAAGTCTGTATTAGGTTTTGTATGTGGCTTGGTGCTAGGGGCTTGCTCCCTTCACTTCATGAACCCAGAGCCGAGCTGGGCCACTTGGCCAATATATACTTCCCCTAGAGTTTATACTCTGCTAGAGAACAAGGTGGGTCCTCCTCTTGGTTGTGAAGTCCAAGTAGGATCACCAGGAAGGGTAAGGTATCTGCTAGGTGGTGAAATCCTAGTCAGGCCTTGTCTCAGGTATGTTATATGTTTGATTTTGTGAATGTGTTCTGGTCATGTAACATAAGTGCACTATGATTTATTCATAATGTGGTTAATTACTAGATGAGCTAAATATGCATTTAAGTAGGTGTGAAATGCATTTAACTTTTAACCCAAATTGAAATGTTTGTTTAGATGTAGACAAGTGAAGAAAAGGTTAAGAGCATGAATTTCACTACTCTAAGATGCAAGAGGAAAGGTGATAAGAAGAAAAAGAAAGATTATTTTTAACTTGCTTATGATGTCTTTTGGAAAGTAAAAAGAAAGAAAAAGCATGCAAGGAGAGAAAATTTCCCTAATGCAGCTATATGAATGATTGCCTTTAGAAGGAAAAGAAATGAACCCAAGGAAACTCCAGGGGTCCCACCGGGCATGCCAGAATGTTTCTACTCATTTTTGCTATTTCATATTTAGAAAAAATAAGAAACTAAGATTAATGGTTAGGGGTTTATATGTACCTGGATTAAGCTATACACTATATCTAGATGATTGAAGGAGCTCCTCTTTGGCTGTGGAGGATGACACTTGTAGATAAGAAGACTTGAATATAAAAATGTTAAAGACAGATGTGGTGGACTACCAAGTGATATGCTCAGTCCCAGAAGTGCAAAAACTTCCTTGAGGGATGACAGTCCATTGTCAAATGACTAACAAAGATAAAATTAGATAATGCATACCTATTTCCTTGAGGTCGGTCTACCACAGTCATCGATGTCAGTAGTCTTATCAGCATCAGTTTGTCAAGTTGTTGACGTTGGTTAGGCTACCGACGTCGATATGGGTAGTGGTCGATGTCAGTCAGGGTAATGTCCTTGGATGGGTTTGTGGTCAACTGAGGGGTCTGGTAGGAGTCTGGGTCTATGCAGGGTTGTAGGGAGACAAATAAGGTCTGCAAAAAGACAAAGGTAGATGATAGGTTGTCAAAAAGGGTCAAGATAAAAGGAAGGCTTTATAGCCTCTCTAGGAAGAAAGCTGGGTCTGGTTGAAGGTCCGATTTGGTTGAAGGTTGGGTCTGGTTGAAGTTCGAGTCTAGGCTGGTAGTATTTAGAGATAACAAATTGACTAAGTTATTCTAAATTACTAAAATGAAAGGGGGGAATAAATACTTATCTCTAATGAAAAGAAGAACCAAGATGTCGAACACTTATCCCTGTTACCCCGTGCAATGCTTCAATCTAATCTGGAGTGACTAGTGTAGAGTCTCTGTGGCCAAGGGAGCATTAGTTGAAGTCTGATGCCTGTTGATGTCTCAGAGTCTACAAGAAAGAGAGAGAGAGAGAGCTTGATCTGTGTGAGAAAGAGTCCAGAGTCCAAGAGAGAAGCATCTAAGAGGAAGTTGATTCAAGATTCATGATTCACCTGAGTGATAGGTTAGAACTCAGTTTAATTAAACTAACATCAGCGATCCCACTGGCATCGGTCGATATTTGACCGACATCGGCGGGTAGAGAATGAGTAAAAGGGCTAACAAGCCCATTCTCCATCCACCAAGTGCATAGTTTGTTGTAGAATTATCAAAGGTCGAGCTAAATACGCATGAGAGTTGGTTAGGCAGTTGGAAAGGAGTGAGAATAGGTCTTAGGTGGATGACTTAGTCTCAAGGTGAGTCATAGGGTGGGAAATGGTCCAAGATGAGGTGTCCTAGGTGAGGTGTTCTAGGTGATGTGTTAGGGTGAGGTCATAATTTAAAATAAGTTGTTTATTTTAAATCAATAAGATATGGGTTAAGACCAAGGGGGGTCGACACAATTTAGGTGTCTATAATAGGAAAAGAAATTTTAAACTAATAGTAGCTCTATGCAAGATTCCATGACAACATGTGTGACAAGAATTATTGCTTGATAATGACATTATTTGAGTGTTGGTTCCTAGTTATACACCTCCCTAATCTAGCCTTACACACTTGAAAGAAAATGGTAAAAAATGATGAGAAACCCACTATAATGTCATTATAATTGGTGAAGGGTTTGGCATCACAAATGGACCAGACTAAGATAATGACTGAGAGGCACCTATAAAAGGCATGCTCAGTTCCCTACTACTTTTGGCTCTACGTGAACCAAGTTGAGAGGACCTATGGGATAGATTTCTAACATGGAGATATTTTTCAATTCAATCTCCATGGGGATTCTTGGCATAAGGGCAAATATGATCAGAGCATAACCAATTTTGTACACTTCACTCATGAGGGTTGTCACATAAAATGCACAAATACTCTAAGTCATACACAAGCTACTAAAGATAGATGAAATTATGACTGTAATTTTCATTTCAAAGAATATTCAACTAGAAAAAGGACTAAATTAAAGAATGAAATGCTAGGATTTAAATCCAGAAATGCAAACACATTTCAAATATGCAAGATCTTATGCATTTTTAAGGTAAGTAGCACTTATGGTATGTAACAGGGTGTGTTATTTGTAGGGAAGGATAGGGTATGAAAATTTTATAGTTAATTATGAAATGGAGGTTTGCATACTAGTGGCTTCCAAATAGTAGGGTACCTATCATTATTTCATGACAATGTTCTTTAGTAAAGATGTAGGAAGACTTCAAATGCAAGACAATAATAAACACCAAATGATCCTTGAGAGACTAAGACATTAACTAAAACTAAAGTCTCAAATAATTTCTCCTTCTAGATTCATGAACCTAAGGAACCCTTAAGAGGTATTCAATAATGGATTTCCCAATATAACTATAGAAATGGATTTATAACCTAAGTACATGCTTAGAATTTTAGCCAAAAATGAACACAAACTCAAATATCCAATAAAAAAAATGTAAAACATATTATTACATTTGATTAATAGGATAAAATAAAAAATTACAATTTTTTTCTAGTGACTTAAACAAAAATATTACAAGCATCAACACTACAAAATGCTACCATTGGGATAAGCATGTTGAGATTGCTCGTTTTACAAGGAAGACATAAACATGCTCTCAAAGCTTGATAATGGTTATACAGTGTTGGATATTTTTAGTGATGTTGTGTTGATGTCACAAAGGTGTCCTAATGAGTGGATGAAGTAATTTGATAGCCCAAGTAACAATGAAAATGTGTGTAATGTTCTTGTCCTAGTATGATTAAAGATGGCATGGTTAATCTCTAGAGTTTGACTAGTTAGAGATGTTCAAAGATGAGGATGGTGGTTAGAGCATGTAAAAGATGTTTTTAAGATGTTATATATGCTCATAGATCTTATGTCCATAATCATAAATCATTTGGTTATCCATATTTTTCATTTAGACACTTTGGGTCTAGTGGTAGAAATTCTAAATTTGTAGGTTGATGACATTACCATTGCCATGTGTGAATGATTCAAGGGGAACTAGTCATATGGTTTTGATCACTTTAGTTCATAATTATTATGTTCTAGATCTTAAGTCATGAAATATATGGTTGTGTTCACTATATGGTTGTGATAACTGTAGTTCCTAATTATTATGGGTTTGTGATCACTATATGGTTGTGATAACTGTAGTTCCTAATTATTATGGGTTTATTTATTTTTGTACCTAGTTTATTTTCACTAATTTTTAGATCATGTAATATAACACATCAAAATTTAAGGATGTATAAAATTGTAATCCCAATTATCTTGACTATGTTTTATCATACTTATCCATTTTTGAAATGTGGAAGAAAGAATCAAGTAAGCATTTTGATGGTGTTGTATCTTGCACATGTGAATGTGTCAAGAGAAACTAATCATATGGGTTTGTTCATTTTTTAGCATAGATTATTTCCACTAGATTTGAGTTCATGCACTATAGCACAACAAAATTTATGGTTTCTCAAAGCTATCCTCTCAAGTAGATTTGGACATGGTTGGCTCTGTGATAGAAGTTTATGGGAAGGAACTTTAACAATGTTAAATATCACGCGTGTGATAGTTTTAGGAGCTATGTGTCACATGGTTGGATTCTCCTATAGAAGGAGATCCAGTCCAAATTTGAGATCCTATATTTAAGCATAAAATAAGTTATTAATAATCAAAAATGGCTACTTAGGTTTATTGACAAGGTCTCCATAGTCATTTATGCAAGTGTTAAAGCTCGAGCAAGATTGATGGTGTGTATTTGATCCAAAAATCTAGGAAGAAGTGAGATAAGGAAAGGTGAATGATGTTTAATGTCTAATCAAAGTTATATGATAAGGATCCAATGGTGAGTGGGAATTCATATAGCTAATTTAATGGTGAACATTGATTGATAAAGACCTTGTTGATTTATAGAGATTGATAGAGTGCATTAAGTCAACATTTTGAGACAACAAGAGATGAGATCAAAGGAACAATGGTTTAATGTTTAACTTTTGTGGTCTATGTACTAAATCTCATATAATATTGATGGTATGAGATTGATCCTAAGATGAGAGTCCATGAGATTCGAGTAATGTGTTTGAAGGTTAACTGTACCATTGTTATTTGAATATTTGAATTGTGAAGGAAAGACCAGTGTCTAGTTTTTGGACCATATCTTTTTATAGAATTTGAATTTTCTATTGAATTAAAAATCAAAGTAGTAGAGGAATCCAAGGCACATCTAGCTATGTGGATTTGGAGATATAAAAGTTTATACAAACATAGTTATGAAGTTTTAAAGTTGAATATGTTTTTATATGTGTTCTACAAGTGACTCGAGAAGGGTATTCGAGCTCATATAGTTTTTGTTTAAATGTTTCATGATAAATTGATATTTGGGAGTGATTTAGACTCCATGAGGATGATCTATGTACATTTTTAAGGTTTGTCCAATCATATGAATTATGAAAAAAGGTTTTTAATTTGATTGTGTTTTTCATTCATAATGATTGTGTGTATAGAGAAGTGTTTCAGATAATTGGGCTTTAGCAGAAGAGTTTTTGGTGACTGTGATCATTCAAGTATGTCTTATGGGACCTAGGGAGTGGAACTTTGTGTTTATAAATGGTCTTATGTTCTTAATTTTCTCAAAGATTTATAAAAAATGTGAATGGGTTTACATAGGACCTAAAAGTGATTTAGGCCTATTTTGGAAGGGATTGTGCTGAAGTGTGACCCATATGAGATTCCTTAGGGGTGAAAGCATGTTTCATGGATGACATGAAATATTGTGATCCTATTATTTCATGATTACTTTATATATAGTGGAACTAAGTGTGTTGGCTTCTAGTCTTATATGCATGAGATAGGAGAGAGGCTTGTGTATGTGAGGGAAAGATAGGTAGTGTGCCTATTGGTGGAGTTAATGAGTAGAACAATTGGTTGACTATGTGTATGACTTTTAGGTCATGTTCCTAATGTTAGGATAGTGCTTTTATAGTTTGTGGATATGTGAAGAGGTTTGAGTATGTAGATGACGATAGTTTGAGTAAATAAGGAAAGAGTTTGTGACTTACCTCTGTGTGAGGCCTATTTGAGATAGAGAATTTGTATAATTATTAGATAATAAAGAGGTCTATCATCAAGTTTTGAATTTATCAACTTTGAGGTGGAATTGTTCATCTCAAGGAAGGTTTAAATGATTTGATCTTCCTTAGGGGATTTTTTTCCTTGTGAAATAAGGTTTCATTAAAGACCTATGATTATAAGGACTTGATTAAGGTTGTAGGTTAGAAGGACTTGGCTGAAGGTTCCTAATCAGAAAGACTTGATCAGTTTCTTGTTTGTGTTCATCTTATATGATAGTAGTCCAAGTGTCTGTAGGATTGAAATTGGGTTTTATTCCCCAAGAAGGTTTCCCTCACAGATCTTGTGTTATATATGTGATCTTTCTTATGTTTATTATTCATTGATATGAATGATATATATGCTTCATGAATTTTTGAATTGAATGCTTAAGTATTTGCAAATGTATGTAAATTAAATTGGATTATTTTACACCATTGATTCATCCCCCCCTTCTCAATGGATTGTACCTCTAAAAATTGTTATTAGAGTAGGTCCTTCATGCAATTTTTAAACACTTGAAGGTGATCAAAGTTACAATAGTTTAAAAATAGGTTATGGCTTATATTCAAGATAATCTAGTTTGTGCCTTATCAGAAGTGAAGACACAAATGTAAAATATAGAGGTAACAATCAAGAATCTAAAGTTTACGATGAGTAAAGATCTCAATCAAAATAAATTAATGACTTACTCAGATTGGATCCTTTCATAAGATATCTATCAAAAGAATTAATATCAAAAATCCATTGAGCAGTGATAGTCAAGAGAAAAGAGGATTAAACATGAAAATTATCTTCAATGGATATTACTTCTTCTATAATCAATTTGATCATAGATATATGAATTACTATCTCTCTCTTTAAAGATCAAAATGGATCTCATATGCTACAATTTTAACCAATAAGGTCATATAGCTAAAAATTGTAGAAGAGTATTTTGGAAAAAAGATATACAATTGACACCATCAAATGGTTCAAGGAGACTAAGTATAAAGAAGAAAAGAAGAAAAATTCAAGTACACCACAAAAGGAAGAGTCATTATTTTTTCAAGAAGACTTGCATACTCAAGAAGATGAGACCAAGAGATAGTTTATAGATAGTGGATGCTCAAAACATATGACATGAGACACAAGAAATTTTATCTCTCTAAAAAATATAAACCCTAGTGTAGTGAGATTTGGTAATAAAAAATATGATAACATTATTGGCAAAGATATTTTGTGTTTGGATAATGGTCATACAAATACTAATAATGTCTTATATGTAGAAGGTTTGAAACATAATTTTTTAAGTATAATTCAAATGTGTAAGAAAAGAAATGTTGTTACTTTTCATGATGATGTAGGTGAAGTAAGAAAGATAAAATTTGATAGATTAGTTTCAAAGGTTCATAAAATAGATAAAAACATGTATGTATTCCATGAATCCCATAAGGATAAATGCTTCATGATTCATTTGGAAGAAATTTGGCTTTGGCATAAAAGGCATGGACATATAAATTTTGATAACATGGTAAATATTAGTTCAAAGAGGTTGGTAAGACATATGCACAAGATTTATAAGATTCCTCATTCTCTTTGCAAGGCATGTCTTCATGGGAATAAAACCAAGATAAGATACAAAAGCAAATAATTCTCCACTATAGAGCCATTGGAGTTGATCCACACTGATCTTTGTGGACCTATGAGAATTCAAAGTATCCAAGTACTTCATGTTTTTCATTAATGATTTTACTATGATGACTTATATATTATTTCTTAAAGAAAAATTACAAGCTTTTAAAAAAAATTGGCATTCAAAGCTCTTTTAGAAAATGATAAAGGTTCAAAGATCAAGTGTGTGAGATCAAATAGAGGAAGTGAATTTTTGTCTCAAAATTTTGATGATTTTTATGATGAACATGGGATAAGAAGATAATATTCTATTATTAGAACACCACAATAGAATGGTGTAGTTGAAAGGAAGAATACAACTATTATTGACATGGGTAGTACCATGATTCAAGATGCAAAAATATCAGATGGCTACTGGGAAGAGGTAGCCAAGACTTATATGTATATCCTAAATAGGTGTCAAATTAGACTAAATGATAGTAAGACTTCTTATGAGTTATGGAAGAATAGAGTAGTTAATGTCAAACATTTTAGAGTGTTTGGGAGTAGGTACTTCATTAAAAGAGATGAGAAAAATCTTGGCAATTTTGATTCAAGATTTGATGACGGAATCTTCTTAGGTTATTCTTCTATCATTACTACTTATAGATGCTTCAATAAAAGAATTCACAAGATTATTAAAAGGTCAAATGTAACGGTAGATGAGACAAGTAGAGTCAATAAACCAAAATTACATGTAAGTGACTCAATTTAGAATGTTGTTGCAATAAATGATGATTTATTTATTCAAATAGATGATGAAGATGAAGAAGAGGAAGAAAGATAAGATACTAAATCTCCATATAAAAGAATTTATAAATATCATCTAATATCTCAGATTATAAAAATGTTGGTGTAAGATTGAAGACTAGAAGGATAATGTTGATCAATAAAAATCAATAAGACTCAGCTCTGTTATCCATGATTGAACCCAAAACATTTATGGAAGCTAAAAAAGATAAAAGCTGAAATGATGCAATGGATGAATAAATTGATCAAATAGAAATGATTGACACATGGGATTTAATTTCTACAGAAAAAGATAAAAATATGATAGGTACCAAAAGGGTTTTCAAGAACAAGATGAATGGGAAAGGAGAATTCACAAGAAGTAAGGCTAGATTGGTGTGTAAATGATATGCTCAGGCAGAAGGACTAGATTTTGAGGAGACTTTTGCTCTTATGGTAAGGATGGAAATAATTAGACTCTTTTTGGCATATGCATGTTTCAAAGATTTCAAGGTATATCAAATGGATGTGAAATTTGTATTCTTAATCAAAACTTAAAAGAAGTCTACATTGAGTTACCTGAAGGATACTTCATGTCAAAAAATCAAGATTTGTGTGTAAATTGAAGAAGGCTCTATAGGGTCTTAAATAAGATCCTAGATAGTGGTATAATAGGATAGATAAGTATCTTTTGAGTTAAGGTTTTAAAAGGGGGATAACTAATAGTAATTTTTACATTAAGATAAAAGGTAATCACTAATTGATATTTACTGTATATGTTGATGACATAATATTTGGATCTGACAATGATAAATTAAGTAAAAAATTTGTAGATACTATGAATATTGAGTTTAAAATATCCATGTTGGGAGAACTATCATATTTCCTAGGATTATAGATCAATTAACTTGATGCAGGGATATTCATTTCTCAAGATAAATACATCAAGGATATGCTAAGTAATTTTGACATTATGAATTATAAGCCAATGGGTAATTCAATGATAATATTAAAGTTAAGTAAATTTGATGACTCACCAAAATTTGATCAAACTTTATATAGATCCATGATTCGAAGTCTTTTATACTCTACTACTTCTAGGCCTAACATCATGAAAGTAGTGGGTCTTATAAGAAGGTTTCAAGATAACCGTAGATAATCTCACTTGAAAGCAATCAAAAGGATCTTGAGGTATCTCAAAGGCACCATAGATTATGATTTACGATATCCCAAGAGTAAATAATTCTCTTTGAAATCATATAATGATGTTGAGTAGGTAGGATGTGTGGAAGATAGGAGTACCAGTGGTGGGTTCTTCTTCATGGGAGAATGTTTGGTGTCTTGGCTAAGTAAGAAGAAATCCTTAGCATCTATATAAACTATAGAATATAAGTATATATAAGCTACCTCTTGTTGCATACAATTAATGTGGATGAAATAAATTTTGGAGGATTACAAAGTATGAAAAAATGGACCTTGTCTTATTTATTGTGTCAATACTAGTGTAATTAGTATTTCAAATAATATTGTTATGCACTCAAAAACAAAACACATTAATATTGGATATTATTTATTGAGATAAAAAGGGATTAATCAATGTGTCAATCTGGAACATGTGCCTACAAAAGAGTAACTTCTAGATATTATGACCAAACCATTGTTAGAAGATACTATTGAGTATCTAAGATGGATTTTTAGTGTTATTTCTTTTTCTATGAATTAATAAAAGGTGTATGGTTAAGGGGGAGAAACAAGTTCATAATATTTATCTATAGGTTTTTAAAGAAGCTTTATTATATATGTAGAATTGGTGGTCATGGAATTGTTTTGAGAAAGAAGGTTGGTAAGCCTATGTGGTGGTTCATCATGGTGTGTAGGAGATCTGAAGATCCTCAAATGGTGAAATTTATAAAAAATATTAGGTTTATTCCCTCTCAAATGTATCTTGGTAATTTCCATCATATTTTTGAATTTTGTGTGTTCTACCTTCATTGGTTCTCATGTTTGGTTAAAGAGAGTGTTTGGCATGGAGCAAGAGGAAGTTGTCAAGACAAGAAGGGGTTGACTCAAGGTAAGAGGGATTTTGTATTAAATTTTTAAGATGGTACTATATTATTTGGATAGTATTTTTAGGTCATCAAGATCATATTGTGCCCACTTTATCATTGTTTCAAAGGGGGAGAAAGTTCCTATTGTGGGAGTTCTTTGAAGAGAGAGAAGGTGAGCTATATATTACTATATATGATATTTGTATACATCAATAACAAAGGGGGATATTATTGGATAATTTTTAGTGATGTCATGGTAAATTCATGGAGGTTTCTTGGTGAGTGGATGAAGTACTTTGATATCCCTATTAATAATGATAAAGTGTGCAATGTGCTTGTCCTAGTATGTTTTAAGATAGCATGTTTGATCTCTAGAGTTTGACTAGTTAGAGATGTTCATGGATGAGTATGGTGGTTGTATCATGTGAAAAATTTCCCTAATATGTTATCTATTCTTGGATAGCTTGTATACATAAGTGGAATTAATTTGGTTTTCCATAGTTTGCATCTAGAGATTTTGGGTCTAGTGGTAAAGTTTTTGAGTTGTTAGTTTGATGACATTACCATTGCCACATGTGAACAAGTCAACGGGAGTTGGTCATATTGTTATGATCACTATAGTTTATAATTATTATGTGCCAAATATTAAGTCATGCATTAAATAATTATGAAAGATATGAGGGTGCAAAGTTGGCTTCTAAGATAGATTTCACTAATTTCCCATAGCCAAATTTGCAATATGGCAAGAAGAGCCAAGTAAGTAGTTTGATGATATAAAATCTTGTAAGTGTGGATAATTTAGGAGAAAGTGTTTATATGGGTTTGTTCAATTTTGTACCTATTTTACTTGTGTTAATTTTTAAATCATGAAATATAGTGCTTTAAATGTTATGGTTGTATAAAATTGGGATCCCAGGTATTTTGACTATGTTTTCTCATACTTAGCCATTTTTGTAATGTGCCTATTTTAAAAGGGGACTGTGCTTAAGTATGACCCATATGAGATGCCTTAAGGGTGAAGGAATGTTTTTTGGCTGACATGAAATATTTTTATCCTATTATTTCATTATTTCTCTCTATATAGTGGAACTTAATGTGTTGGGTTCTAGTCTTCTATGCATGAGATAGGAGAGACGCTTGTGTGTGTGAGGGAAGGATAGGTAGTGTGCTTGTTGGTGTAGTTAATGAATAAAATAGTTGGTTGAATATGTATATGAACTATAGGTTATGTTATTAATGTCAAGATAGTGATCATGTAGTTTTTGGATATGCAAAGAGGTTCAAGTGTGTAGATGAGGACAGTTTGAGTAAAGAAGGAAGAAGTTTATGACTTGCCTATGTGAGAGGCCTATTTGAGATAGAGAGTTTTTGTAGTTGTAAAATGATTAATAGGTCCATAATCAAGTGTTAAATACCTCATATCTAAGGTCAAAGTTTTAATCTCAAGGAGGGTCAAAAGGCCTTCATCTTCCTTAGGGGTAGTTGCTCTTTGTGAAACAGGGTTTCACTAAAAACCTATAATCAAAAGGACTTGATCAAGGTTGTAGGTTAGAAGGACTTGGCCTAAATTTCTTGATCAGAAGGACTTGATTAGTTTATTATTTGGGTTCATCTTATAAGATAGTAGTTTAAGTGCCTACAGGATTGACAGTGGGTTTTATTCTCCAAGAAGATTTCCCACATAGATCATGTGTTGTATATGTGATCTTGCTTATGTTTATTGTTCACTACTACAAATGGTATATATACTTCATGAATGTTTGATTTGAATGTTTAAGCATTTTTAAAGGTCTATAAATTGAATTATATTATTTTTATCTCTAATTCATCCCCCACTTCTTAGTGGATTGTATCTTTAACATATAGATGCAACCACCATATCAAGGGTGACAATATCTACACACAATAATTGATCCTATAAAAATTATTTCAAAACCTAGACTTGGGGAATATGTGTGTCTAAAATGACCTAAAACAACCAACATCCAAAAAAGCCTTGAAATAGAAGAGAAATCCCCTATTTATACATTTTTGAATCTGGAACCTTGGGTCACAAATGGTAATATTACAGAACAAGCCTTCAAATCCACCAAGATGCTTCCAACTAGAATAATATTCCATGCCATGACTGAGATCTTCATCCACTTGCAAGGAAATAATCATTGTTTCAACTACCTCTATAAGGAATTATGAGGACTCACAACTACTTGAAGCATATCATTTTATCTTTTTATTGAAAATGACTTTCACATGATCTTGGAAGGAGGATATTCATTTAAAGATCCAAGTATATTTTATCTTGATGTGGAACTGCTTAAATATCCCCTTGATGACTCACTTGCATAGTTGGAAGAAGAAAATCATTTGAAAAGATAAATAGATTTTGTCCTCATGTGCAACTTATTTATAAATGCCTTCCTATTACTCAATCTATAAATCATGGAATTTTTTGGATAGTAAATATCTTCTTTGTGCATGCCAAGGAAAATACATTACCTACAATGATGGCTCAAGAGTTGATCTAATTATGACATGAGATAGAAAATGATCCACAGTCATGATTTGGAAATATTCACCCTAGAATGGCTCATGGATTTTCTTTTTTTCTTTAGCTTACTACCATGTTCATGGAAGAGACATCAATTTTAAACTCAACCCAAACTCTTGTCACTTCTTCATAAAATTTGAGCCCTTTGAAAATTCTATCATGGCTCACATCATTAGATCTTTCTAGGCCTAATCAATGCATTCCATTAGATTCTAATCAAAGGATCAAATGCCATTAGCTTCTCAATACTCTTCATAATTCAATTATAATGCATGTCATTACTTCATTCACTTTGGGCTTGGTTTTAAACCTTGACTTAATATGCCCCATCAATCAAAATTTATTTACTAAACCACATACCATCGATCAATAGAAACATGGTTGAGCCTTATCATGTACCAAAAGCCTAAACTTTTTATTTTGAACTTGTATTATCTGATGGTAATTACTAAAGAAAACATACTCCATTGGATCATGATCCAATTGATGGGGTATCATTAGATATTATTGGTTCTTGGCCTTTAGGATCCACCACTTAGTATACCCATGGGCTTCTTATTTTCCTTTGAATTTTTAGATTTGATTACACACTAACATATCATCTTTCTCTAAGAAATCACATGCCATTAGATCTACCTTTATTTGAAAACAAATGGCTACTTCACAGGGTCTAAAATGATTTTCATATAACCATCCCAAAAAATTTAAACCCCAATGGCTACTTGCCATAGCTTAAAGTTGATATTCATACACCTATCTTGGAGCATTTGAATTCTAATGGCTAGTCCTTATAGATTAAATTTGACATCCACATGCCTATCAAAATACGTCCTTGAGATCGTCATACTTGTAACTCAGAAATATTTCTTCAAGGCCTTGTTCTATGACAATTTTATTTGAGTCTTTATCTTTGGCATTCCTATTTGGTTCAACACTTCTATCTTTGGCTTTTATTTGGCATAATTATCCTACAAAAATTATTTTGGGCATTCTATCAAGATGATTGTTTTGGGTAAAATGTTCAAGACAATTTCCCCAAAGTATTTATCTTCACACTTTTCTTAAAATAATTAATACTTAGTTCCAAGTGTCTTCATTAGGATAATTGTTTTAAACATTTTACTTGAAAAAATTTCCCTATAGAAATTTGACTTGGTGAAATTATTTCATACTTTTTACTTGGTCAAAATGTCCAAAGTAAATAGAACTACTTTGTAACAAATTTGTTGAAAATACTTTTTAGACCCTTTGAACATACCCTTAAAAAGTTTTGTCAAGGGAACTTTCCCTATATAATTTCCTTTCGAAATTTTGGAATGGCCCTTAGATCTCTTGAAAGTGCCTTTCAAACTTTCTAAAAGTGTCCTTTGGGAGTTTTGAAAGTGTCCTTCACCATCCAGACTTATCCTTCAGAGTTTCTATAAATTCTATTTGGGAATTTTTCAAAGGAAAAATTCCCAAAGGAAATGATCCTTTAGAAAAAATTTAAAGTCAAAATAACCCTTCAAAAGTTCCCTTCAAAAAATTTTCAATGGAAAAATGCTCAAAAGAAATGATCCTTTAGAAAAATTTGAAAGGAAAAATGACCCTTTGGGATTTCTAGAAGTACCTTTAGTTTAATTAAATGAGTCCCTTAATTCTTTTAGGATTTTTTTGTGGGTAAAATTCCTAAAGGGCAAGTTCCCTTCATAATTTTTTCTGTGGATACAAAGTCTGAAACAAATGACCCTTCATATCTTTTATGAAATACTTAGCCCAAAATAGATAAGACATTAAATTCCTTTGAAACTTTTGCAGTGGACAAAATATCTAATGGAAATAGGTCTTCATACTTTTTGTTCGAGACAAAATGCCAAAAAAGTTTAAGGGAAAAACACACTTCACCCAATAAAGACTAGCAAAGGACTTGGGAAATTTTTTCCATGAACTTGAACTTCCAAAGGAACACTTGAAGATGTAAGTTAAGCTAATGACTTAGACATTTACACTTGACAAGGTCCCAATTGATTCAATACAATTTTGGGTACTAACATGGTGCTCATTCCTCCAATACAAAGAGAATATGAGAAACGTTTTGGTATGAAAGGATGAATTTTAATTCCTTTTATTTTCTTTGTGTGCTTCTCTAAAGATATAATTATTATTTTGAGTATGATTGTCATCTCTCAAGATTTATGATGCTTGAAAATGGAGATTTACAAGCTTATTTATAAAAGCTTGGAAAAGGATCCAATGGTGGAGGATCATTTTGACTTTTTCAATGCTCCAAATGATAAATGGTTGAGGATGAGTCCTCACCCATGAGGATGGTGACCTTTTCAACTTGGTTGAGAAAAGAGTGGGGTTGGTTAGCTGACTCAACAAGACTTAATCAATTTTTTTGAGAACTCAAAGGAAGAGTCATAAGAGGTAGAAAATTTTGTGGATTTGGCTGGGATGAGGGAGAAAAAGGTGGGAGAGGTTTGAATAGGTAGAAAATATGGATTTAAATATCTAAAATAGGGATTTAAAAGTGTATAATTAACCTATTCAATATGTTCAATTATTTAGTTATTTGATTTTGGAAGGAAATGTGTTTTATTGATTTTAATAAGAATTATCAAATAGATTTAGGTGCATTTTGACACTAAAATAAATTTAGGTGTCTACACATATATTTTGATAGCTCAGTTTTACTAAATTCACTATTATGATCAATATGCAAGTTTCTAAGACTCATTTGTAAGGCAATAATTTAGCTTGTAGTTCATTTATGATGAATACAAACATTGACAGTCTCAAGTCATTGATATAGATTTAAAATTCAATTCTAGTTCTTACATCATTAATATCTAATATCTATGAACTCTCTTTACTTTTGCAACTCAAATTTTAACACTTTATTTGGTGGGTGTAGCATGTTAATATAGTATAACAAGTGTTGTTAAGTATTCTTATTTTTATTTATTGGTTATGCTAGGTAGGCTTTCAATTACCAAGGATCAATTTTTATGTTGGTATCAAATTGATCAATTCTTGTGATTTAGGGATTCTAAACATAGATTTTGAACAAAAATAACAACTAGAATCATCTCATGGGTAGTACTCAATGATAAGATTCATGCACTTTCTTTTAAAAAATCCTAAAGATAAAAATTGTTTGCACCAAAATTCTAGTCATAAGTATCAACAAAAAATACCAAACAATCTTATTAACGGTAAAAATCTTGAAGATCTAATTGCTAACCACTAATTTTGAATCATAAATTCTGACATAATTTGTCAAAGGGTAAACTCCCAAATGTAAATTTTGAAAATAAAATATAAAGACCTAATTTTTAAATAATAAGGAACTAATGATAGAACATAAAAAACTCCAAACACTAAATACATAACCATCCACTCACTGAAGAAATAAATCCAAAACACTTTAACCAAAACTAAATTGGATCACACAAGAACCCCAAACAATTTCATTGAAGAAACCCTCCAAAGACTTAATTCGAAAACCAAATAGTGAAGGCCTAAATGCAAGATTTCCAAAGATCCAAACCAAAAAACATAATTACTAAATGCTTTGGTCGAATACCAAATTCTAAATACCAAAATTTATATGTCCCAAAAAATGCCATATAGATGAAAAACTTTAGAAATAGATTTATAAGTTACTCAAAAATGCAAAAAACATTCACTTGTATTTCTTAGATGGGGAAAACTAAATGTAAAACATAATAGCTATTAGAATAAATACCTAAAAAAAGGCTTGGACTGTTATAGATACAATCCACTAAGAGGGGGGGTGACTCAGTGGTGTCAAACAATATAATTAAATTTACAAATGCTTCAATCACTTAAGATCTCAATACAACCATTTATGAAGCATATAAGATATGTATAGAAATGAACAATGAAGATAACAAAGGATCACACACACAACACAAGATCTACATGGGAAACCCTCTTGGGGAATAAAACCCACTCTCAAGCCTACAAACACTTAGACTACTTGTCCTATAAGGTATTGCAAACCATAGATTGATCAAGTCCTGACCAGGATTTAGTGAAAAACCTATTACACAAGGAGCACCTACCCCTAAAATGATCAAGTCCTCTTGACCACTTGCTGTTCAAGTCCTTTTGACCAAAGGCCTTTAGTGAAACACCTATTTCACAAGGATCAATTACCCTTAAGGAAGATCAACTCCTTTAGACCCTCCTATGAATTGAACACCCCCAATTTAGATTTAATGTCTTTAGGACCTGATGATGGATCACTGATATTCAAACTCCTGCACAAACTCCCTCTCTATCTCATATAGGTCTCTCACATAGGCATGCCATAATCTCTATCCTTATTGACTTAAATTTACCTCATATACACACTCAAATCTCTTTACACATATTCAACCTTCAAACCTATAAGATCACTATTATGACATTAGAAATATGAAATTCAAGTCATACACATAGTTAAAAAAATACTCTACTAAACAACTCATCTAACAATCACACTACCTATCCTCTCTTATTTACTTCAATGCATACTCTTCTCACACAAGCCTAGAAACCATCTCCTTTGCTTTCAATATATATAGAGTCTTCAAGATAAACAACTTTTTGGTTGGCTATTAGACTTGACTTAACACTTAATTATTCTCTCTTATTAAGATACAACTCAATACAATCCTCATAGGTTAGTCATAACATTTATGGGTCTTTCTTAAGCAGCTACACCTTTCAATTAGGCCCTTGAAGCTCTTACAGGTCTTATGGAGACCTATTCACCCATTTGATTCTTAATAGATAAAAATAAGAACATAGGACCACTTTAAAATGCATAGGTCCACTCCACATGACTCCTTATATTTACTAAAATAATCACAATTAACTCTACAAACCTCTACATATGATCAATCTACTCAAACACGGACCTAGTGCATAGGAACACCATAAACAAACACACAATCAAATTCTCAACCTTTATTCATATATAATATCAATTTGAAAAACCTATAAAGATTATATAAATCATCCACAAAGACTCCAAAATAATTTATAATATATAGGACATCATAAAATATCCAAACATCGTCAAAATAAGTATAAATATCATTCTTGGGTTACTTGCAAAATATAGTTAAACACATAATAAAATTTGGAGCTCAATATATTTGACTATACATACATTAATACCTTGTAAATAGGTTCACTATATGTTCCATGGCGTTATCTTCAACTTTTATATTTATATGACCTCCAAATTCATCATGGATCAAAAGTTATGGATAAAATATAGTGCACTGGTTTTTCCCTTTGCAAAATTCAAATATTCAAATGCCAATAGTCATAATTAAACATCAAACACACTGACTTCATCTCATTGCTTCTTTTCACTTTGTAGAAAACGCGCACCCTCAATCTCCTCAAAATATCTTGATATTTAATGTCATTAATAAACTATCACTCTAACCACTTTGACTCGATACACATTATTAGATCAATTTATACAAATGCCCACTTATCATTAGATCCTTATTCTTTACCTTTGATTAAATTTAAAAATAAATAAATTATTTTTGTCTCATTTCTTATTGACATATTAGAGAAAATTTGCTCTTTAAATCTCCTTGAGAGATGTTATAACTTTACCTTGTGCAAAATTGACTAAGTGTGGGGACCATTGGACATATATATCTTTTGTTGTGATCAAATGCAAGTTCTCAAATTTTTAATATATGATATTCATTAATAGGTTAATATAACCATGTATCAAATTTATTATGTAACTTTCACACATGTGAGATATAACTCCATTAATCTACTCACTCAGATTTTTCTTACCATAAAGCCAATTATATCTAAAACTGATTAGAAGGCCAACTTTGCATGCACATATCTTTTGATGTGTTTTATTGCATGACCTAAAACATAGTGAATTAAAACAAAGAAAAAAACTTAAAAAACTCATATGATCAATATTTTGAAACTACCACACATGCATAATATGACTACATCAAAATGCCTACTTATCTTTTCTTGCCACATGCAAATTTTGCTATGGGAAAACATTGTCAAACTACTTGGGAGCCCAAATTTGCACTTGTATATATTTTCTCTCACTCAATCACATGACATAAAATTTATCTCATATATGAATTCATCCATATATCAATTTATTCCTATAAGTTTTATACATCTGAGATATGATGTCACCATGTTGCTTACTCAACTCTATTTAAACATAGAAAACACTATCAAAATGTCTAGGAGCCCAAATTTTCACACACACACACACACACACACACACACACACACACACACACACACACACACACACACACACACACACACACACACACACACACACACACACACACACACACACACACACACACATTTTAATATGATTCATATAATGACTTGATACTTGGACCATAGTAAGTTGAGAAAATTTTTATCATAACCATATGACCAACTCCACTTGACTCATCCACACATGGCAATTATGATATCATCAAACTGCCTACACAAATTTTTTGCCATTGGACCCAAAATGTTTAGATGATAAATATGGACTACTAGATGAATTACACTTATGAAAACAAGCACTCAATGCATACTTGACATTTGATATGACCTATTTCACAAAATTGATACTTAATACTCTTCCCTAATCATCTCTAAATAGTTAAACTCTAAAGATCAACCAAGCCTACTAGGATAAACACATTTCACACTTTGTCATTATCACTTTATATGATCAAGGAACTTCATCTAATCACTTTGAAACTTATATGAAATCACTAAAAACTCTCAAAAAATCTCCCCTTTTTCATTTATGTCAACACATATCATATATCTCACTTTCCTTCTCTCTCTTCAAGCACTCTCATAATAAGAAGTTTTTCCCTATTTGACACAATGACAAAGTGGGAACCAACTAATCTTGAGGACATGTAAAGATTAACAATAGGAGAAGATCATCTTAAAAATATATTACAAACTCCCCCTTTCTTTGAGCCTACCTCTTCCTACCTGGACAACTTTGTCTTTCTCCATACCAACACTCTCTTCAAGTGAGTACTATAACCAATGAAGAAAGAACACATAAAAGTACTAAAATATGATGGAACTAACCAAGAAACATCTAAAAGTGACTCCCCCTAATATTTTTGAGAAATTTCTATTGTAAATATTGTCATTGATGTCAAAGGTCTAGCATTATTGGTGATAAAGGACCCATTACATTTAATGGTTTTTTTCAATATTCATATCTTGGATAATGTGTGTTAATATTTATTTAATATTAATGAATATATTTTTGGTTGCATATAAGTCAAAAGAGGGCCCATGGAGAAGTCAAAGAGTCACAAGGTAAAAGATGAAAGAGGAATGTGATGCATTTTCTCTTGAAGAGTCATCTTAATGAATTCCAAGAGTCACCATGTGAAGATAAAAGAGGTATGGAAAATTTTTCCATGAAGGGACACTTTTAAGAATACAAAAAGTCACCAAGATAAAGACAAAAGAGGAAAGGATGATTTTGCTTATGAAGGGTCACCATATGACTTTTCAAATGCAAGGATATGAAGGGTCTTGTAAGTTTGGCACCATTTTCCATGAAGATTAAAAGGTCACAAAGGGTGAATGCCAAAGGTCATTTGGAAAGCTATAAATAAAGGGTTGAGAATCCATTTGTAACATGCAAGATAGAACATGGTTTGTATTTGTTTTCAAAGAGAGAAAAGTAGGAGGTATTGTAGAGTTTTATCATTTGTTGAGTAAGCAACATTGAGAGATAGTTGTGTTATATACACAAGAGGGGTTAGTGCTCCTTTGGGTTGGTGCTCAAAAATATTTTCAAGGGGTTAGTGCTCTTATGGGTTGGTGCTCATAAATAGTTTTTGTCTTGGTGATTGACAAAGGGGTTGGTGCTCTTGTAAGTTGGTTCTTGTGAACTTTGTATTTTGAGTTGGTTCCCATTCATATACTTGAGATTATTCTCCATGGTTTTTCCCACTTTGGGTTTCCATGTAAAAATATGCTCTCTCTCTCTCTCTCTCTCTCTCTCTCTCTCTCTCTCTCTCTCTCATGTGGTGAAAATTATTATTTTAGTTTTATTTCATATCTTGAATGTGTGATTAAGTGGTTAAAGAAAAGAAATCAGATTAAGTAAAATTATATATAATATACTAATTCACCCCCCCTCATTATGTTTCATGCTTAATATTTGGTATTAGAGCAGGTTCATTTTGAAAAAGTTTTACAACTTGAAGGTAGATCAGGAAAGCATGATGGCTAGATCACATGAAGGATTTTCTACAAATAAGGAACCTTTGTTTGATGGAATGAATTATGTTTTTTAGAGCATAAGGATGAAGAATTATTTGATGGCCCTTAGATTCAACATATGGTAAGTAGTGGTGGAGGAATATGAATAGCCACAGACACTTGTAACTACTCTGATAGAAAAGAAGGCAAGTGAAAATAGTGCTAAAGCTTTAAATTTTATTTTATGTAGTTTATGTGAATCAAAATTTGTTAAACTTATGCAATGTAAATATACTCATAAAACTTGGGTAAAACTTGAGAATATTTACAAAGGTGATGGAAAGGTTCAGCAAGCTAAGCTTTAGAGTTTTAGAAGATAGTTTGATAGTTTGAAGATGGAAGAGGAAGAAAATATAGCAAATTATCTTTTGTCAGTTGATCAAATAGTTAATCAGATTCAAGGTCTTGGAGAAAATTTGCAAGAATCAACTGTGGTTCAAATTTTTTATAGATCTCTACCATTGAGATATGATGCAAAAATTTTAGCAATTGAAGAGATAAGTATTTTATCCAAGCTAAAGATGGATGAGATTCATGGTATTCTTATGGCATATGAGATGTGGACTGAACAAGAGAAACCCTCAAAGAGAGAAGCTGATTTCAAGACATCAAAGAAAGAGAAGGCTAAGATTCAAGAATCAAGTGATAGTTCTAGAGATGATAAAGATGATAATATAGCTCTATTCATTTGTAAATTGAAAAAGGGCGCAAGTAAATATCAAGGAAAATTACCTTTTAAATGTTTTAATTGTGGAAAAATTGGACATTTTGTAGCTAAATGCCCAAATAAGGGTAATGATGAAAATGAAGAGGGAAAGTATACATACAATAAAATTTTCAAATGAAAATTAAAAAAGGGATTTGAGAAGAAGATTTTGTATTCTAAAGATCTGAAGATAGTGGAGTCAATGATTCAGAAGAAGAAATTCTATTCATGGCCATACATGAAGATGCCTTCATAAGAAAAAGTATAGATGATTAATAAGAAGAACAGGATGAAGCTAAAGTGAATCTGGAAGGAAAACTCATTTTTGCCTTAGAAGAGTTAAAATCTCTTGAAAAGAAGAATCAAAGATTAAAGCTTTAGATTGAGAAAAATGAAAACAAGTAAAAGGAAATAATTGAAGATCTATAAGCACACTTTGAAGAAGCCAAGAATAATAAAGAAGATTTGATGGCACAGTTTAAAATAATAAGTAAAGAGTTTGAAAACTATGTTATTGAAATTTCTTCTCTGAAAGTAGATCTTGAGAAAACAAATAAAGCAATCAATGATAGAGCAGCCAATGATTCAAAATTTTAAAATATCACTAATATGTTGAATAAGATATTAGAAAATCAAATATCAATGTTAGATAAGATAGATATTAGATTTGAGAAATAAAAATATGAGGTCACTACTTTCATAGATAAGGAAAAAGGAAAGAGCTATATTGAAGCTCTTATAAAAGAAGATATAATATGGGAAGAAGTTAAAAATACAGAGGACATCACAAACAAAAAAGCCTAAAGGGAACATAGCTATAAGAGGCAATCAGGGCAGAGATACATAAATAGGTCCTATTTTTATGGTTACTATTTTTATTGTAATGGATATGGTCATAAGAAAATAGAATGTCAAAAAAGGGCTAATAATTTTAGAAATAAGAAGGAAATTCATGTAGAGTCAAGTAGAAGCCACAACTCTTTTACTCCTTTATCAAAATTTAATGAAGAGGCCATAATATGTTACAACTATAAAAACTTTGGACATAGCTTGGTATTTTATAAATGTGTTCGAGTTAGTCAATAAGGACCAGAGTTTTAAGGCTCCATTCATCAAGAAGAAAGTTTATACAAGTTCATGGAAAAAGAAACAACCTAAAAAATCTATGTTAGTGCAAATAGCTTTATATGTAAGAAATGAAGAAAAGACATGGTTCATTTATAGTGGATGTTTAAGTCACATGATAGGAGATAAGAGCAAGTTTATAACCTTGAAGAAGATTAATGGTGGTATAGTGAAATTTGGAGACAATACTACTACTAGAATTGCTAGAAAAGGTGCACTAAGTTTGGATAATGGTAGAACTAAAACTAGAAATGTTTTGCATGTAGAAGGTCTTAAAAATAATATTTTGATTATAAGTCAAATGTGTGATTAGGGGCACACACTAAAGTTTTATGTAAAAGGTTATGAAATTAGAAGAAAAGATTTAGATGTGTTGGTTACAAACACTCAAAGAACATGTAATAATTTTTATATGTTATCAGACATCAAAGGTCAAAGATGTTGTTTGAGTCAAATTGAAGAAAGTCGGTTATGGCACAGGAGAATGGGGCACATAAATTTTGACAATCTTGTTAATATCATTATGAAGGAAGTAGTCAAAAATCTTCCAAAGATTACAAAGCTATCTGACATGCTTTGTGAACCTTGTCAGCATGGGAAGTAGGCTAGAAGGTAGTTCAAAACAAAAGAGTACTCGACCAATCAGATACTAGATCTTATTCACACTAATCTATGTCAACCTATGAGAACTCAAAGTACTAAAGGTGATAAATATTTCATGTTGCTTATTGATGATTTTTCATGTATGACTTGGGTAATGTTTTTTAAAAAAAAAATCAGAAGCTTTCAGACATTTCAAATCATTCAAAGCATTAGTTGATAATGAAACCAATTTAAAGATTAAGTGTCTAAGATTAGATTAAGGAGGAGAATTCATGTTAGATTAATTTATTGAGTTTTATGAAGACCATGGAATAAAGAGACATTATTTACTAGTCAGAACTCCACAACAAAATGGAGTAGTTGAATAAAAATATAGAATAGTTCAGGAGATGGTGAGGACAATGCTAAATGAATCTAAGATAGTAGATAAATATTGGAGAGACGTAGTTTCTAAAATAGTGCATATTCAAAATAGATCATTATTGAGAGTCAATAGAGACAAGACTCCTTATGATCTATGGAAATATAAACCAACAATAGTTGATTATTTTATAGTTTTTGGTAGCAGATGCTTCATAAAGAGAATCGATGAAAAACTTGGTAAGTTTGAATCTAGAGTAGATGAAGATATATTTCTTGGTTATTCTTGAAAAATTAAATCGTATAAATGTTATAAAAAAATAACCAAGAAAATTGTTGAAAGTGCAAGTGTTAGGATAGAAGAAGATGGAACACAAAGAATCAATGATCCAATAGACAATCCTAAAATCATTAAAGAGGAAGATTTTAAAGAATCAGATGAAGATGAAAAGAAGGAAAAAAAAGGACACCAAAAATCCATCCAAATATTTTCATACAAATCATAATGAAAGTGAAATCATTAGGGACATAAATGAAGGAATTCACACAAGAAGAATCATGGTAAGTGAATCTGAGCAAGTTAATTTCTCTTTGTTATCCAAAATTTATCCTAGAACTTTTTTAGAATCTAGACATGATAAAGATTGGGTTAAGGCTATGAATGAAGAATTAAATCAGATAGAAAAGAATGATACTTGGGAATTAGTGCCTAGACCAAAAGATCACAATGTGATAGGAAAAAAATGGGTTTATAGAAATAAGTTGAATGAAAATGGAGAAGTGACCATAAATAAACTAAGGTTAATATGTAAAGGATATGCTCACATTAAGGGAATAGATTTTCAAGAAAATTTTACACCAGTGGTAAGGTTAGAGGCTATTAAAATTTTTCTTGCATATGCAGTGTTAAAAAATTTCAAAGTGTTTTAGATGGATGTCAAATCTGCCTTAGTAGGAATCTAGAAGAAGAGGTCTACATTGAGTAGTTTGATGGATTTATTCTCTAAAATATTAGTAGACATGTATGCAGATTGAAGAAAGCATTGTATGGATTGAAACAAGCTCCCATAACTTGGTATGCAAGACTTGATAAGTACCTATAGGATTAAGGTTTTAAGAGAGGAATTGTTGATAGTAATTTTTACATCAAAATAGAAGGTAAACATCAACTGATTGGTGTGGTATATGTTGATGACATCATTTTTGGAGGAAATATTGAAAAGATGAAAAAAGATTTTTTTGATAATATGCAAAAATAACTTGAGATTTATAAGCTTGGAGAATTGTCATTTTTCTTAAGATTTCAAATATTTTAGTCAGATAAAGGAAATTTCATATTTCAAAGTAAATATGCTAAGGAAATGTTGAATAAACTTGGTTTTGAGGATTGTACACCAGTTGGCGCACCAATGTGTATAGGAAATAAGGTGAGAAAGGATGAAGATTCACATATTATAGATCAATCTTTGTATAGATATATGATTGGTAGTATTTTATATTTAACAACATCGAGGCCAGACATCATGCATGTAGTAAGTATGGTTGTAATATATTAGTCAGCTCCAAAAGATAGTCATGTTTAGTTGGTAAAGAGAATATATAGATATATCAAGGGGACATTAGATTATAGATTATGGTATCCCACAAGTAGAGATTTCACTTTGGTTGCTTATATAGATTTAGATTGGGTAGGGTGCTTGGATTATAGAAAGAGTACAAGTGGAGGAGCTTTCTTCCTTGGTGATAACTTAGTATCATGGCTAAGAAAGAAGTAGAATTTAGTATCACTTTATACAACTAAAGCAAAATATATTGTAGTGGTATTATGTTTTACTCAAGTGCTCTGGATGAAGAAAACTTTGGAAGATATCAAGGTAAATTATGATGAACCTATTTCTATTTTTTGTGATAACATAAGTTTTATTAATATTTCAAAGAATCCAGTGATGCATTCAAGAAAAAAATGTATTCCCATTAGATATCACTTCTTGATAGAGCAGGTTGTAGATCAATAGGTTAAGATGGAGTATATCATTACTATAGAGTAGATTGTAGATATTTGCACAAAGGCACTACCAAAAGACACATTTGAGTATCTACGAGAGAAGTTGGGAGTAATTTCTTTTACTTCCTACCATTGAGGTTCAACATCAATTGAGGGGGAGCTAAGTGTTAGCTCTAGGTAGGCCCTTTTCCATTCATGTTAAATGGGGAGAATAATAGGTACAAGTACATGTATAGGTTCATAAATAGGTACAAGGAATAGGTACAAGTTGCTCGAGTAAGGGGGAGATACTGTATGTTTTTCAGATGGTAGTATGTGTAGGTTTTAGGATGTGGTAGTTTCAGTTTGAGGTTGTCATCAATGACAAAGGGGAAGATTATTATAAATATTGTCATTGATGTTAGAGCTCTATCATTATTGGTGATAAAGGCCTCATTACATTTAATGGTGTTTTTAATATTCATATCTTGGATAATGTGTGTTAATATTTATTTAATATTAATGAATATATTTTTGGTTACATATAAGTCAAAAAAGGGCCAATGAAGAAGTCAAAGAGTCATGGGATAAAATAAAAAAGAGGAATGGGATGAATTTTATCATGAAGAGTCATCTTTAGGAATTTCAAGATTCACCATGTAAAGACAAAAGAGGTATGGTGCATTTTTCCATGAAGGGACACTTTGAGGAATACAAAAAGTTACCAAGATTAAAACAAAAGTGGAAAGGATGCTTTTGATTTTGAAGGATCACCATATGACTTTTCAAATGCAAGGATATGAAGGGTATTGTAAGTTTGGTGCCATTTTCCATGAGGATTGAAGGGTCATAAAGGGTGAATAACAATGGTCATTTGGAAAGCTATAAATAAGGCTTGAGAAGCCATTTGTAACATGAAAGAGAGTGCATGGTTTATATTTATTTTTGAAGAGAGAAAAGTAGGAGATATTGTATAGTTATATCATTTGTTGAGTAACCAGAATTGATAGATAGTTGTGTTTTATACACAAGATGGGTTGGTGCTCCTGTGGGTTGCTGCTCACAAATAGTTGCTATGTTGGTTCTAGGCAAAGGGGTTTGTGCTCTTGTAAGTTGGTGTAATCTTGAATGTGTGATTAAGTGGTTAAAGAAAAAAAAAAGATTAATTAAAAAGATATATACTTTATTGATTCACTCCCCCCCTCTTACTATATTTCATGCTCAACAATTTCACCTCCTAAGCATCTTCATATCTCCACACACCAAGAAGAACTACTATACATGCTTATTATCCTTCTCTCTCAAACCACATTAAGGACCAATAACAGACCTTCATTCCACTCATTGAATCCAAAACATGATCTAAACCAATCCTTGGAAATCACCTTGAAATACTCATGATTTTTTATTTTGGATAAACTAAACAAAAAATAACACTGTTCTTCTCACTAGGCCTATCTAATCTCCTTATAGCCCTACCTATAACTTGCTTAGCCCATAAATTTTAGTAGACACACCATCAATACCTATAACCTAATATATGGATCACTCTCATATTCCCCCTTAAGCACCCTAATTTTAAACAACTGTCTCATCTTTTTAAATATACTTCACAAACCTACTAGCTAATTGGGCCTCTATTTTGTCAAAAATATAAACAATATGAAAACCATAAATATTAAAATCTCTATGAAGATTTATTTGACAACCCATTTGGTGAATTTAACCTATTAAGAAGGCTTAGACCTCAAATCACAAGGCAAACCACTTTTATAGAAGAGCCTAAAACCCTAGAATCTCAAAACAAACAAGGTGAACACAACACCTTCCAATCAACACACACTTCTAAAAGTTATTTTACACCTAGAGATAACCATCACAAAATTTTGATCAAAAAATTAAGCTTCCAAACCTTTGGGAACCCATACATACTATAACCCATTTTAGGCCTACTTGTCTGTAAGCCAAAAATTCAAAAAATTGAGAGCACTCAAAAACCTCCAATTTGACTTCAACATATATTCAGACCACAAAACCACCTAGATCATGATAGAATAAGGTCCACAGACCTTTCTATGAAAAAATTATCATCTTAAAAAAACACAAAACCTCCTTTCCTACCTAGAAACCTTTAATCTAACCATGTAGACTGATCATATACAACTATCAACATCATGACATCACTATGACATCACCACATCATATCTTCTACCAGGACATACCTGATTCAACTAAAAACACTCATCTTTATCCTTTTAGGACCTTATAAATAACACCTTAACAATATTGATTCTACACTAAAAGGAATCTCTTAAGAATCATAAATAGAGAAATCCTACTTCATAATGTCCTAGAAAAATGTGAAACTAAGAGTTTCCCACATCTCCTCATATTACTTATCCTCCTTGGTCATCTGATACTTATAGTTATTTTTTTTATTAGGCTTAATATAATCAAAATTCTCATCCACTAAAATATTATCCTTTGTGATTAAATTGACAATACATGGAGATAACATAGATTCATGGCATACCTTTTCATCTAGAGAATATTAATTACAACTTGAAACCTCGTCATTAGTTACTTAAAATTGATATTATTTTAATGATACTTTCTCAAAAATATTAGGATGTTTACTTGGATCCATACTCAATTAATAGTGAGCCTCAACTAGTACTTTGGTCTTCTCCTTGAGCTTAGTATCTTCACTCACAACGTGAGCATACAATGAGAGCCCTTAGCACTATTCAATTTCTGAAGCATTATCCACCAAATCTAACATATTACTTGAACTTGTAGACTCATCATGACTCACACTTACCTCCTTTGGTTTCCATTAACTAACTTGCCTTCTTCTTTACACTCTTGGAGCCTAATTGAACTTATTTTAACTTAATGGCATTTGATTAAAGAACCTAGAAATGTGATCAATTTTATCACAGTTATAGTACATAATAATCCTTAATGGAAACTCAGCTTTTCTTAACTTGTTTAGACAAAAAATATCAATGTGTCCAATGTCATGACAACTAAAACAAATTACTCTTTTTTAATAAGACTTACATTGCCTTACCTTATTTGGATAATGCCTAGAAAATTGTCCCTCATCAAGATAGTTGAAGCACTTAACTCTTTTCATACCTTTTGGCTAAAGTCCCCCATCATAGTTCTATGAAAACTCATTTATAATAGGTCTCTTTCATTCTCTATCTCTATGCCCAAATTGATTAAAAGTATAGCAGCAACCATTAAAATTTACATACCTCATGGCATTTGGTTGTCTGATCTAATTTGTCTTTATTCTTGTAGTACCTTCATTCCTTGTCTAATGATTTATGTTTAAAGTATGATTGTTTTTGTTCATAATAGTCTTCATCTTGTCTAGAGTTGCATTCTTTAGTTCTTATTTGTATCCAAGACTAGTCTTATCACTTGCATGCTTTTTACCACTCAAAATATTGTCGAGATCACTTGATCTCTTTTCAAATTTCACAAATGACTTCACCTTACTATATGTCTTCTCTAACTCAACTTTTAATGACTCATTTTTAATTACATACCTTAAACACTCATCTTCTTTAGTTTTTAGGCTTGTAAATAGGATTTTCAATTGAAAACTAAGATGATTGACCATATCTTCATGCTCCTTGGCATCTTCATTCATTCTTATCTCAAATACACTAAATTTATCCTCATATTCCTTGAGTTTATATTTCATCTTATTATTGATCTTCTTCTTAGTCTTTAGTTCTTCAACAACATTCATCAATTCAGTCTCATAGTCCACCTCATCTTTATCATCATCTAAATCACTCTAAGTAGATTCCTTTTGATGTGATCAACTACCTTCCTCAACCATGAATAGGGTTTCATCTTCAATAATACCATCATCTTCATGATCATACTCTATGTCACTGACTTCACTATAATCTGATGAGATGCAATCTTCTTTGGTGTAGAGACTCTTCTTATCCTTAAAGTATTTCTTATTGTCAAACTTTCTAAATCCATTTTTTATTTTATCAGAACTAAATGATCTCTTACCATCATCATGACCTTGATCATGTTCTTCATCATCATCCTTCTTATACTTATGAGGGAAATTACTATCAAAATGTCCTACCTCTCCATAATTGAAGCATTTGATGGGTAGTTTACCCTTATACTTACCTGAACCTATTTTCAATTTCTTTGAAATCAAAGCAATTAGTTCATCCTTATATATATATATATATATATATATATGTCATCTTCTTTGGGTTTATTACCTTAGAAATTTTTTCGGCTTCATTTTAGTCTCAAAAGTTACTTCTTTATTTGGTGGTATATCATAATTTACTCTCATATCACAAACAATAAGGGTGCCATGTAATTGATTCATCTTCAACTAAGTAAGATCATGAATTTATTCTATAGTAGATAATTTTGGATCAAACTTGAGGGATAGAGGCCTTAATAATTTTTTAACTATATTAACCTCTTTAAGGTTTTCTCCAAGACCTCTAATGATGTTCACAGTCTCATTAAATCTCTACAAAAAGGATGGCACATAATCTTATTCCTTCATCTTGAGACTTTCAAATTACCTTCTATGAGTCTACAATTTAGCAAGCTTGAACTTTGAATATCCTTCATAAATGATCTATATTTTTTCCCATATATGTTTACTAAATTTACAATGGATTACTTAGGTGAACTTAGTCTCTATAAGACCACAAGTGATGACATTCATTGATTTAGAATTATTTTCAAGAAACTTCTTTTATATAGAACTAGATGGAGGAGTAGTAGGAGAAACATAACCATCCACAATATATTTCCATACATCACATTTTATGGACATAATGTATGTCATCATCCTTTCACTCCAAAAGGTACAATTAGATCCATTGAACATCAATGCTTACTTTTTATAGAAACCTCCTTGTATTTGATGATTACCCATATTGTACCTTGGATCACCTTCAAGCTATTAAGAATTTACCAAACGAATTGTTCTAATACCAATTATTAGAGGTATAATCCATTGAGTTGGGGGTTTGAATCAGTGGTGGTAAAAAATCCAATTCAATTTCTAAACCCTTCAATCACCTAAGCTTTCAATACAACCATTTATGAAGCATATAATATATTTATAGAAATGAAGAATGAATATAATGAAAGATCACACACACAAAACAACATCTACATGGGAAACCCTCTTGGGGAATAAAACCTATTCTCAAGCCTGTAAACACTTGGACTACTTATCCTATAAGGTATTACAAACTAAAGATTGATCAAGTCTTTCTAACTAGGATTTAGTGAAACACCTATTCTACAAGGAACACCTACCCCTAAGATGATAAAGTCCTCTTGACCACCTATTGGTCAATTATTTTTAACCCAAAACCTTTGTCAAGTCCTTTTGACCAAAAGCCTTTAGTGAAATACCTATTTCAAAAGGAGAAACTACCCCTAAGGAAGATCAAGTCCTTTAGACCCTCCTATGAATTGAGCACCTCCACCTTAGAACTAATGTCTTTAACACTTGATGATGGATCTTTTATTTATAGCTCTTTCAAAAACTCCCTCTCTATCTTATACATGCCTCTCACATAGGCATGCCATAATTTTTCTCCTTCACTCAAACTTCCCTCATATACACACTTGGACCTCATCAAAGATATTTGACCTTAAAACCTACAAGAGAAATATTATGACATCATAAATATGACCTAAAAGTCATAAACACAATAAATAAACTAATATTCTCATTAACACATCTAATAGGCACACTACCTATCCTCCTTTATTCAATTCAATGCACACTCCTCTCACATAAGCCTAGAAACCATCTCTTTTGATTTCAATATATATATATATATATATATATATATTCCACATGATAAATAGCTTCTTCATCATCCATTAGAATTGTATTAACCCTTAAATAATCTCCCACTTCAAGACACATCTCAATATAAACCTCATAGGTCAGTCATATCATCTATGGGTCACCCTTAAGCAACTACAGCTTTCAATTAGGTCCTTATAGCTCTTATAGGTCTTATTGAGACCTACTCACCCATTTACCACTACATAAAGGAAAAAAGAAAATAGCACCACTTTGAAATTCATAGGTCCACTCCACATGACCCCTTCTTCTTCTTCAGATGATCATAGTCAAATCTACTCAGCTTTACGTATGTTTAGTTTGCTCAAAGACTGATCTGGTGCATAGGAACATCATGAAAAAACACATAGTAAACTTATAAGCCTTTTTTCATATATAATATAGTTTTTTCAAACCTATAAAGACCATAAAAATCATCCATAATGAGTCTAAATTAATTTACATTATTTAGGACATCATAAAACGTTTGAACATCATCAAAACAAGCACAAATATCCTTCTTAGGTTACTTATAGAATATATTCAAACACATAATCAAATTTGGAGCACAATATCTTTGATTGTACATATATTAAAACCTTTTAAACAGGTTCACTATATGTTCTATGGATTTATCTTCAAATTTTATTTTAATAACAACTTAGAATTCATCTTGGAATAAAAGTTATGGATAAAATATAGATCACTAGTTTTTACCTTTGTAAAATTCAAATATTCAAAATCCAATGATCAGAGTTAAACATCGAGCAAACTACCTTCATCGCATTGCTTCCTATCACTTTGGAGTAAATTCACTCCCTTTATCTCCTTAAAATATCTCGATCTTTAATGTTTTTAATAAACTATAACTTTGACCACTTTGACTTGATATGAATCATTAGATCAATCTATACAAACACCCAATCTTCATTATATTATTATTCTTTACCTTTGCTTAGTGTTAAACATCAAGAAATTTTTGACATATCACTACTTCTTGACATATTAGATTAAATTCACTCCATTTATCTCCTTGATACATGCTTGAACTCTACCTTTTACAAAATTGACTATGGGGACCAGTTCAATATGCCTAGAAGGCCAGCTTTGGACATATAAATATATATATATATATATATATATATATATATATATATATATATATATATATATATATATTTCTACGATCAAAATTATGTTCTCAAAATTTCACCATATGATATTAATTCATAGGGGAATCTAACCATGTATCAAATATATCATAAAACCTTTACATGTGTGATATATAACTCCATTAATCTACTCACTCATGTTTTTTCTACCACAGAGCCAACTATGTCTTAAACTGCCTGGGAGTCCAACATTGCACATGCATATCTTTTGATGCCTTTCATCGTATCACTTGAAACTTAATACATAGAAACTAGGAAAAAAATGAACAACCCCATATGATCTAATCATTTTTAAACTTACACATGTGCTAAATATTACTACAACAAAATTTCCACTCAACTTTTCTTACCACATGCAAATTTGGTTAAATATGGGAAAACACTATCAAATTTCTTGGGATCTTAAATTTACATTTGTATATCTTTTATCATGATTAGTCACATGACCTAAGATTTAGTGAATAAGATATTATCTCATACAGGAATTTGTTCATATATCAAATTGCTCCTAAAACTTCTATACATGTGAGATATGATGTCACCAAACTACTTACTCAGCTTTATTTAAACATAGAAAACACTATCAAATTGCCTAGGGGCCCAAATTTACACACACATATATTTTAATATGCTTCATTGCATGAATTGAGACTTGGACCATAGAAAATTAGGACTAATATGATCATGACCATATGACCAACTCCACCTATGTCATCCACATGTGGTAATTATGATGTCATCAAACTACCTACTTTGATTTTCTACCATTGGACCCAAAATGTCTAGATGAATTAAACTTATGCACACAAGAATTCAATGAATCTTTGACCTATCATAGGACATATTTCATATGATTAATACTTAGACTCATATTAATCATCTCTAAATAGTCAAACTCTGAAGATCAACCAAGAAAAATTCAAGCATACTAGGATAAGCTCATTATACACTTTGTCATTGTAATTTTAGACTATTAAGTAACTTCATCCACTCACTTGGAAACTTTTATGACAACACTGATAACTCTCCAACATGGACTTCTATAGGGAATATTGGGTCCTTATTCCAAAAAAGGAATGGGGGTATGTTGAGTATAATAGAACTCACTTGAGAGCATAATGAAGTATCCAACCTTCAAAGAGAAAGATAAATGCATTGGGAAAGTCTAAAGGGGTTGATATCTTATGACAACTTTAATTTTTTGATTAAGCATATAGTGTCATATCCACTTTATTACAAACACTATTACTAGGCATTCCTTTTATACATGAGTGTATTGTGTCTCATAATAAATAAGGGTTTAGCTAATGAAATAGATCATATGTTCCTTACCAATATCATCTTATTGAGCCAACATAAATGTAAGGGATATGTTTGTCACTCTTATATAAAGTATCAAAATATTATTTGGCTTAGGTTCCATGAGTTAGGGAAGAGACATGAGAAAGAATTTCACTACCTCGAATACTTCTTAACAATCACTTATCTAAGTTATGTTTCTTGTCTTATTGAGTAGGTTTTTAATGCGATGAATGACATAGGGATGGTCAGGTACAAGTCATTAGATATCTCTCAACTTTCCTAACAACATATTGATGTGAGATTAATCTATAAGAGGGTTCATTTTTGAGATTACTCAAATATTAGTGGGGTCAACATCAATCCCATGTTAGGATATGATGTACCCCAATAATTTTCCACCAGTGACTCTAGACACATTTTCATGGATTGAGGATGACTCTATATTTGATCAACCATGTGAAGATGATGAGTAACATTCTTAATTGGTCTTCACATTGCCTTGACTTTCCAAGTAAGTCATCTATGTAAACCTCCATTATTTTCTGGATGAGGTCATGGAAGATGTAGGTCTTATTCCTTTGATATGTTTCCCCTAAAGGTTTTACGCCAAAGGGCATTACAACATAACAAAAGGTTCCCAAGGTGTCATGAATGAATTCTTGCTTTGGTCTTCATCGAAGATGTAAACTTTGTTATGTCCTAAAAATCCATCCATGAGTGATAGCAACTTATATCCTATGGTATCATCAATAATAACATTGATAAATGGGAGGGGGAAGTCATCATTTGGACATGCCTTGTTAATGTCCCAAAAGTCTATACAGATTCTAATTTTACATTCTTTTTTAGAATGGGTATGATGTTGGGCATCCATTTGGAGTTATTTTATGGGTTTAATGAAGCCAACTTTTAAGATTTTGATGAAATCTTCCTTTATCATCAATGTGACCTTTAATTTGATGGGTTTGAGTTTTTATTTGATGGGTTTCACATCAATTATAACTATATCATGAAAAACTACATCAAGATTGATGCCTATCATGTTGGTATAGGAAAAATTGAAGGATTTGGAAAGTTTTGTGAAGAGTTTATTGTGGTCTTCTGCTTCTTGTTTAGAGAGAAAAGATCCTAGCTTGAGGTTTCTAGGGTTCTTTATTTTGATATTAATGTCAATAATTTCCTTAATGATGGACATGTTTGACTCCTAGAATACATTAGGATCTAGAGGAATTTCAAGGTATTTTCCCTTAGTGTTGAAGACATTGGATTCATCTTCTAAGGAAAGGTATTACTCCACATGGTAGTAGGACTCATCAAATCAGTTATGAGGGTTGAATTAGGATAAAAGATAATTGAGAAGCCCCTCTTATACTGAAATGAGGGTAGATCATTGTAAGCATGTATAAATTAGAGGATGTCCTCATCATTATTAGTTAGATATAGAAGAAGTATGTCCTCATCTCATCTTACATGGGAGATTATTTGGTCATTAGTAGTCTTACTTAAAAGAGGTTATATTTTTATTAAGACTATAAAATATGATTATGAGAGTTTTTTATAGGGGAAAAAATGTGAAGATGAGGTAGCTATAGAGTTGAAAATTTGGTTACTTTCTATAGGACTGATTTAATGGAGACAAAATCAAAATCCTTAGTGACCTTATGGATAATGGTTTTGTACAACTAGAGGTGCTCAATTTTAGTCTAGTAGACTTCACACATAAGATATGCCACTAGCTATGAATATCCTTCAATTATCAAGTTTTGGTCACTTAGGTGCTTTGTAATGAACATACCAAGAAATATAACCTTATATTTGACTCCATTATTTTTACACTTAAATAATAGTTTAAACCCAAAATTCTTAACTCATTCCTTAGGGGAAATGATAATGACTCCTTCCCTGACACCTAGGTGGCACTTGGCCCTACCATAGTGCAAATCACATTAATCTTGTATAGGAGGGGGAAGTTATCAAGTAAAGTGTATTAGTATTTTTATATTTAAACCATGTGGGTATCAACTATGCTAGGTAATCTCTCTCTCTTGATCTCTGGTATTGAGGATTGGGTAAGTGTTATGTGATATAAGTGGAAGGATTTGTGAGGGTGTGGAGAGTTCAACCTTGTGTTTTGAATGATGTAAATAACCTATAAAAACTCAAAAGGACATACTTAAAGCTTTGGGTCGAGATAAGTGAGTACCTATAGAAATATGAAAGATTTATTTCTTGGCCTTTTCTTTGGGGTTAGAAAATAACATCATAGATTGGATCAAGTTGAGGTATGGGAGTATACCAATGTAATTATGGCCTTATCTTGGTAGAGGAGATGCAAGGGTGTAGTTATGTAACTTGTGATACTACGGTTAGGAAATTTGTGATACTATTTTCCCTATTACTATGTGTGAAAAATATTATAAGAATTTAGTGCATGATTTATTTGGGACCTTTTCTTCTATGATGGGAAAGAGGGACCCCTTCTTGGAAATATAAGGTTAACCATGAGTTTTGATGTCAATTTATACCCTTCTCATTATTATAGTACTGCTCTCCTTCTTAGGTACCATGGTAACTATGGAAGGGGAAGTGGTTTTATTGACCACTAATGGACTCCAAATGTGATGAGAAATGTAACCAAGAATGTGTAGACATAATAAAAACAACATTTTAAAAGGGATTAGTCCTAACATATTAAGAATTTGAATAAATTGGTATGGTCCCATCATAGTGTGATTAACTAATAAACTCTAAAGTGGCTCAAAAGTGACAAGGGTATGATTTAGATCATGACTTGATTTTTTGTGGTTGAATGTTGGGTGGCAATGTTGAGAGTTGTCAGGATGGTTGTTATGAATGGATTCTTTCTTATCCTTAAATATTTCTACCATATAAAGGTCAGGTAGGAAAGCAAAACCCTCATGGGGTTGATGGGCCTAAGATCTAAAGATTTTGTAGGCTCCTAACACTCATGGGTCAAATGGAATAACTAAAGGAGTACCTTTATCCAAGAGAATGACAATTTATATAGTAGATAGGGTAGAAATAGTCTCACTAGGGACTAGTTGTAAGTTAAGGGATATTTTTGGTTATTGTTATGTCCTTCTCATTTGATTTAACTTTTATTAAGTTTTGGGGAACTTCCTCCCCTTATTTATGATTACCACCTTAGGATTTGAGGATTTAGTGACATCGACCAATTATGGGGGTTTTATAACCTCATTGGTGTCTAGGTGATAATTGATGTATAAACCAAGTTGCTTGTGTATGGTATTTTGTAACATATTGAAGGTTTTAATATTCCCTTGAGCTAAAAAATCCTTCCCCAAGTTTATTATATGTATTTTTTTGATCATGGTGGAAGGGACAGCCTTCATTTGATGTATCTAAGGGCATCCCAATATCATATTATAATTGGTGTTCATATTTATAATGTATAACATAGTTATGTTTGTATTGGGGCCCAAAGTGATTAGGATTATAATGGTCACTATAGAAGTGGACTTGAGGATTTCATAGCCATATAGAGTATCATGTGTTTTTGAATATTTGGTTTCCCCATAACTAATATTTTTTAAGGAGAAGGGGACAATGTTGACAACCACTCTATCATCAACCATGGTTTTTTTCACGTAGTTGTTGTAGATCTATATTTATAGAAATAAGGGTGGATCTCCCCTCATAGATAATGTAGATTTAGGTGGGAGGGTCTATAATTCAAATAAGTAACAAATATCATGTAATTATTGAACAAATAAGAACATGTCTAAATTGATGTGGTTGATTTGAGCTTACAAAGGAGTAACACTAGATAGCTTTCTTAGTCCTAGGACATCAAAAAAGGCCAAGCCATGAGTGGATGATTTTTTTAGTAGATCTAAGAAGGAAATGGAGAGAACATTTTAATCAAGTCAAAGATCAATTCATAGCTCCCTACAGGTTTAGGAATAGATTCCATTTCTAGGATGTTTGAGGGATAGAGGGTCATGGGGTGGTACTCTCTAGTGCAAGTAATGGTGTTTGCCTCTTATTTAAATTATAATTTTATGACTCCTATCATTTAATTTTTTCTTTAAAATCTTAGTTGAGGAGCTACATCGATGTGTATAGCTCTAGAATTGGAAGCTTTGGCATCATGAGTGCTTTCCATTATGGGTTGGCTATGTCGAGCAGGGTGGATTTATAGGTTACCCTATTTATATCCTTGAGTAAGGTGTGCTTGGTGGTTGGGGAAAGGGTTGTGATAGATTTAAAGGTGTTATTTTTGTATATAAATGAGACTATTTGGAATGGTATGAATGTTTGTACTCTTACTTACTAGGAAAATATCTATGAATGTTTACCTCTGATCCTCTAGGAGTATTTTTGTGAATTTTTTATATCCTCTATAGTTCTAAGTGTCATGACCTATGAATCTATGGAAGAGTCAATAGACATTGGGGTCATAATCCATAGGTCACATGTTTGTCCTTACTACCCAACCCATGTTGATTTTTATATTGATATAAACTTTGATTCTAAAATTGGGGGCATGAATCACCTAGTTGGTATTGGGTTTGGTTTTATTTTTTGTATTTCATATTATAAGGTGGAAATTAGTTGAAATTGACTACATGAATGGAGAGGGGGATTTGATTCTTGGCATCCCTTATGTTTTTAGTGTTATTGGTTTTATTTTTAGATTAATACTGATCATTATTTATAGGTTTTTGCTTCTTAATTAAATTGGTTACTCCATTGATGGTTGCATTCCTATTGTAGTTCAAGATTTTGGGACCTTGGTTGTTTGCATTATTTGGGTTTGTATTTTGAGATCCCTCATTTTTTTGGTTAGGGGTGATGATGTGCTAGTTTGTTTCATAGGTATGACGACTGTTATCAATGTCCCCTTGGTTGATATATAGAGTTCTCTTTAAGGATTCTTCATATGATCAGTATGGTAATTTTTAGATGTCTTCCTTTATTTTATTATTGAGATAATGGAGGAAAAGATTTCATAATTCCCATTGGTCCATGTTTGGTGCACTAATAGAGGAGTATAAGACTTGATTCCATCTCATGATTAAATGGGAAGCTGACTCATTGTATTATTCCTTGATATGTAAGAACTCACATATACCAATCTTTAGAAGTCTATTCAAGTCAAATACTTTGATGAACTTAGACATAAGTTGGTAGAGTGTATGGACCCCTTATGGAGGTGGCAGTACCAATCTAAAACTATCCCCTTGAGACTTTTGGAAAAAATATTTGCTATAACCCCATCCCAAAGTACGATCTCTTTTATAGTAGTAGCATACGATTTTATGTGTGCATTGGGATCCCCTTCCTCTTTGTATTTAGGAAGATCTGGTAGGGGATGTATGAGAAGGACCCCTATTATGTTAGTATCAAGGGGCTCCTTGAGGTATTCAATATAGGTTCACATGTTAAATTCTATCACCATTATAGAGAGACTAGGATGAAGAGGTGGGGTCACGTATGAGTTGGCCTAATGGATGCTAGGAGGAATGGAGAAAGATTGATAAGGTAGTATGGAATAGGCCAAAGAATAATTATATGCATAAGTGGACTTAAAAAACATGTGGAAATATATAGGACATTATGAGATGTTAGAGGCATTGGAGCCTTCTATGGTAAAGTGTATGTCGATTATTATAGTGGCATATAGGTATATTATGTGTAGCATAATTATATATAGGGTGGGACATGTATCATCTATGGAGGATGATTATATATGAGAGGTACATGGTTTGGAGGTATAGATAAGAATGGATTATTTATTACTACATTTTTTTGTAGTGGTGGAGTATACATGTGTATACCCCTGTTGGCGTTTAAATATGTATTTGGTAAGATGAAGGAATTTTGGAGACACTAAAGCTAGGGAGCATATGATTGAGTACGTCTATAAGAGGTTGGTGAGGGATGTGATTTTATGGTGGGACCTACTATTTTAGTGTTGGGATCATGTAGGCTTATTTTTGTGATATTGGGTAAGTTATTTGAATGGTAAAAGAAGACAGATGCATTCATGTAAGAGGGATTGGGCCTGCCCCTTGAATCATATCTTGTTGATTATTTTATAGGTCATAGATATGACCTATTAGGGTGTCAATGAGTTGTATTGGGCCAATAGTGGTGTTGGACCCATGGGAAAATAATCTAAGATGAGTGTATGCATGGGATGAATCTGAATGAAGGGGTTGGTTCAAATGAAGGGGTTGGTTTAAGGTGATAAATTTGAGTTTAGTGCTTGTAGTGGTCATTAATGGGTTGGATGTGACTTTATTCCTAATGGAAGGATGAGTAGAAACTTACATGTAATTGACCTCTTCTTCTAAGTGATGGATCCTTCCTAAGTAATGATTGTATTTGGTGATGCTTTTTATGTCTAGGATTTTCAAGATAATAAATGGCCTTATAGACATATAAGAAGTTGTCATGCATAATCCCATAAGGGTCATGATGTTAAAATCATGATGGTTACTTTTAGTTTTAGATACGTCATGTATTTCTTGAATACCAACCTTGCTCTTTGTCTAAGTGTTAGGTTGAGGGTAGTTGTAAGATTGGTATTATATGTTAGTGTTAAAAGTTGGGTTTTTCAATATCATTTAAAAAGATTAGCTAGAGATAATTTGTCTTCTCTTATAACCCCATAGGTTGTGATATCTACCAATATCCTATCTAGACATATTTTTGGGGTATATGGATACCCATAGAATAAATAAGAGGAAAGATGGAGAAAATAAAAGGAGAAGAGGAATATATGGATATAAAAAGGAATAAATAGATAAACATGCTAACCTATGCACTCAACTCCCTAAATCTTGGTTGAGGCAACTGATATAATGGATGGAATATGGGTTTGGTTGATTTTTGGGTGGAATGGGACTTAGGATAGGTGGTGGCAATGGATTCTCATTATGGAACCAAAAGACCTCAACAACATCTTGATGCTCATTAAGAGTGTTAAGATGTGTGAAAATGTAAATCCAAGGTACCCCAATATATTATATCAAAATATAGTGGAGTTATTGGTTAATTATATTTTTAATGAAATAAGGGAGATCAAGTTAGATGACTCATGACAAAAGGTAATCAGAAATATTTTCTAGTTCTACCTATATGCAAACTAGATGAAATATTTTTTTCTTTTTTGATTATTTTTATGAGATGACCTATATGTATAAATTGAATATATGTATTAAAAAAATTAACAATAAATATGATTTAAAACATCACCAAAAAAATACATTCTAATAATTTTATTTTCCATAAACAAATTAGACCAGCTTTTCAACTTCCCTAGTTTATTAAGTACACATTTTTATGAATATTTTTCTATAATGGGAACAAGAGATGCAAATTTTTTAATTTTTGTTTTAAGAGAGGAAAATAAAAACGTTTTAAACTCTTCAAAAAAAATAATAACATCAATACACTACCCTTGTGTATGCACATACAATTGTTTATGTTTCTATGTTCATCTAGGTGATTATCTAGAATGCAAGGGACTTGTTTAGATATTAAACAAAAGAAAAGTTGTCTTGGATGGAAATGACTTGGAGGTTTTCTAATATCATTTTAAGGATGATTTTTGAATTTTATTTCTAATTTAAAAGGAAAATAATCCACTAAATTTCAAGCATAAATCAAAATTAGATATGTCTTTGTAGCAAAGACAAATGAAAAGAAACAAATGTATTTCACTATCAAATTTTCCTCTTTATTTTAGTATATAAATAAAATATAAAATAATAACAATCTACACTAAATATAATCTAATGAATAAAAATAAATACTAAAAATCAAAAGAAATCCAACCTAATTCTTGAATAAATCAGTTGAAGTGCATGTAGTGTGTTGATAAGAAAATCCTCAGTATGCTAGCTATTTATGATCTTATATGAATTATGTAAACTCTCTAGTTGGAGTATGCACAAACTCTAGAACAAGATGGGAGAAAGGGGGGAGACACAATCCATAAATGGAGAGAATCTAAATTGAGGCTAACTAATGTCTTGGCTTATCAACTTTGAGTTAATTTTACCAAGAATAATTATTCACTTATAATTATGTAGTCAACTCAAAAACAATAGAGGATAAATCTCCTGATAATTGTAACAAGGCTATGGATACAAAAGATTCTCAATAACAACTTCTAATGGTAATTTTTGGATATGAAATTAGGCCAAAATTAAACTTCATGTAAAAAGAAATGGGAGATTATATGGAGGAGTTCAACTAAGTGTGACTATGAATTCAAATTAAGAGGAACTAAAGAAGACTAAAATTAGGAAAGGGAATGAGCTAGCCCTGAATGGAGGTGAACACAAGGAGATAAAAATAATAAATGTAAAGCTATTTTTACACCATGCATGAAAATTAGAGTTATGAGAGCTAATTTTAGGTGTTTTAACTATGATATAACCACCAATTTATATAGGGTTGGTTATATAACCACATTTTATATTTACAAAACTACCTCTTAAAATTATAAGACCACCAAACATTTAATGCATGACCACCCTTTAACATTAAAACCATCATTTAAATTACATAACCAATGTGATAATTTATAAATAAGGGGTAATTTTGTAACATAAAAGGGTGATATTGTCACCTAGGGTGGATATTTGATCACATTTGATTAGTTTTATAAATAGAGTGAAAATGATTAGGAATTTTAGATTCAAGGGGATCGAAAGGGGTCGAAATAAGAATATGGAATAATAAGGGAGGAATAGAGATAAAGAGCTACCTATGAAGCATAAAATAAGAGGTCATTGCATCATCATTGGATTTGTATCAGAAGTGTCACATTATGTAATTCTGGGTGCATATAGATACATGGTGGTATTTATATATTGTATCTTGAATTATAAAACTAAAATATAACATGGTAATGATATACTAGGTATCGATTTGTATAAACACATTTAAGTGGTATTTATAGAATGATTTTCGTAATATACAAATATTTATATTCATTATAATATAAAAAAGTTTATCATGATTCTAAAATTTTGGGTTATGCATACATGCATATGGATAAATGACCACCTACATACATGCATACAAATTTATTATATAGATGAGGAGTGGTGGTATTTTAAACATTTTTTATCGGTTGTTCAAACCACAAATTGAAATGATATTTAAAACTTGCATATTTATTTTTATTAAATTGTAGTATTATAGCTAAGATAAGTGTTGATAAAAATGATCTTCTTGGTAGACATGTAGGTGGAAAAAATGGCCTAATACAATATTGCTTACCCAACATAATAAGATTATGTCATTGCGGATGATATTAAAATTTTAGTTGGGAAACAATTGAAAATAACCCACTATGAACGGATTATGGATACATATTGTAAATTCATGAAATAACTTAGTTGGTGTTTGTATGTTCAAATTATTTCTAGTCATATTAAATAGTTAATTCATATTGTATTATGTGAAAACTACATTATTCCTTTGACTTGTTTAATATGGTTCATGACTGTCACTGGAATTGGGAAACATGTACTTAGAATGAAATAGAAACAATGGGAGGTTATAACTAAACTTATTTGCATTATATTTTGAGAGAAACCTACCTTGTTATGTATTGTTTTACCTTGTGAATCAAGTGAATAAAAATTAAATAAATATGAAACTTTTTGTATGTTTTAGTATGAATTGATGATTGAGGAATAAATATTATGAGCAACTGAGTATAGAAATATATTCTTGCTCGTATTTAAAATATGTTATCATAAAGATCATTTCATATTAACTATGTATATTTTTCATTGTAAAATAAAAAAATTGTCTTTACTAGTTATAACTATATATGAAGTTGAAACATGATTTATGTTATTTTTTGGATATGTGAAACTTAAACATATTAGCTATATTTATTATGTGTAATTAGATGTCCCTTACATTAAAGAATGGAAAGTAATGGGAAGGAGGCATATTACAAACATAAATCATCATTGGTTAGCATTAAGGATAGAGTTTTTTATGCATTTATAATAGATTATGGTTCTATTAAATAATACCTAACTTCATATGAAGTTTAAACTAGATAATAAAAGATTTAAACAAATTAATGTTATAGTTGTATACATTGTCTATTCACTATACTATCTAGTTTGCATGCATGTGTGAAGTAACACTAGATATAGGATGATTTACATGGTATTTATGACTACTCAATGTGATAGTGATAGTATTCACACTCAAATGGATGAGTTATTAATTCTCACATCACCATTATCTACCCCTTTATGAATTTAAGGGTCACTCCCACTAGGGATGTTGATAGGGAACCATCAATATGTGGCTAGAGGAGAAAGACCCATATGATGTTGTCCCTCTCTATATCTACATATGAACCAAATTGATACATGTTCATAGCTAATGTATAAATGAATGAGTTGCTTTATGAATCTCCATTATATTTGTATTATATAAATAGTTGTATTTATTGGAAATGGTATATTTATTAATTGGTTATTGTAATAAATAATGGCTATAACATTAAATTATATATAAATTGATGTATTTATAAACATATTAATTTAAACAAAATACTCTATTAGTACACTGATTATGTTGTATCTATTTATAGTGAATACACTATGTAGACCTCTTTGGAGGCAATCATTAAAAGATTTATCATGTTTAATCAGTGCATTAATTAGAATTAATTATTAATGTACTTTTAATTTCATCATATTTCATTTAAATGTATATATTGTGTGAATTGTAAAACAATGTTAGGATTACCTTGTGATTGTCATAATTTAACTACCAATATATATTTAAAAAATTGCTCTTTTCGGTAATAAACCTTGAGTGGTTTTATCATGTGGTATTAGAGTGTAGATTTAAATAATCAAACCTAATGATTATAATAACATTAACATATTTATCCTCTTCCAATACGATAAAATGTCATGTATAAAAAATATTATTGGGTAAACTTCAAATCAGGATTAACAACCTGATCCCAATCAACTAGCAATAAAACAAGTTGATAAGCTTGACCAAATCTTTGCAGTCTCAAATAAAACATGGGAAAAAATAGTAACCCTAAAATAGGAAGTACATGGGAATGCTAAGTAAGAGGATGAATAAAAACCTAAGGAACATCAATTTGATCATGAAGATCCCCAATAATAAGCATATGTTGAAGAATGGAAAGTTACAAGAGCACAAGTAGATGTAGAACTTTCACAAGATATGAAAAATGTGAATTTACATAAGTTTGATGGTATAGTGTTATGTGATAGAGCTAAATCTTGGCCCATTGAGATGGATAAATATTTTTATATTTAAAATTGGGCAGAGGTAACCAAGGTTTTTAGGGAACTTAGAAACTTGTTAGTGAAGCAACAACTTGGTGGGCCAACAATAAGCTATAAATGGTCCTTGAATCCATCAAAAACACTTGGGAATATTTCGTATCATTATTTATGGATTGATGGCAGAGATAATCTTCTAGACCTACTGGTGGACATATTAGATGTGATATAGTAACTTTTTGACTTTGTCTTCCTCTTATTCTTCTGCATGTGACTCAATTCCTAATGGGGTGTGGTAGCAAATGACTAGAGGTGTTAAAGGCTAAAACTTGATATATTTATGGAATGGTATATGGGTAGCAGAGATATGAAGAGCCCTATTATAGGTGTGTTGGATATATAAGATATTGTCATCTCAAGTGTGAGCATGTGCATGGTTATAAGTTTGTAAAATATTAATAGGTGTGTGATTGACCACTTTAATTTGCCAATTTGTCTAAGGATGAAAAATTGTCAACTATTCTAGTTTCATACCCATAAAATACCATAATGCTTTCTAAAATTTGAGGATCAAATTAGGAGATGATGGATGTTGGTATCCTAAAATGAACATAAAAATAATTGAAGAATACCTATGCAGTTTCATCTTTGTCAGTGTTTTCCTACATACAACCATGATAGTCATTTTGGAGAAATAATCCACTACCACAAACATAATGTCACGTTTTTTCTTCATCATGGGTATCCCAATCATCAATTACATGATAATATATTTCCATGGACTAGATGGAACTAGTAGCGATATGTAAAGTCATAACTTCTTCTTTATGGGTTTGTCAATGTAACAAGGAATACAAGACTTGATGTGTTGCTCCACATCTATGTGTATGTGTGACCAATAGAAGTTTGATTTCAATAAAACTAGAGTCTTTATCACACCATAGTGTCTCAAGGTCTTGGTGTAGTGCACCCCCTAGATGATTCATTAGAGAGATTCATTAGAGGGAACATAAATACATTTGAGCTTGTAGAAAAGCTAGTCAAATAAGTAAAACTTTGGAGATTTTTTGTCGATGGCTCCCTCGAGGATGCATCTAGGGCTCATCGATCACTCATTGGGGAATTAGGCATACAATACATTTTCATTATTTAAGAAGATATTAATTTTAATATATCTTAAAATTCCTTCTCAAATATGGGTAAACTATAAACACCCAATTTTGGCCACAACTAGCTTTCAACTAGACTTTAGACTTATTCCTACCAAACATTACAAATAAAGCATAAGAATCACTAAATGTCCCAATTTTGGTTGTGCATCATTCATAAATTCTCATAATTTTGGTAAGGCATCCCTATTTGGGGTATTATACCATATTAAATAATAACCTCTCATGGATTCATACTCACTCATCTTGCAACTTAATAAATGGTAGTTTGGCCTATGCACCCATTAAGTGGGGTACTTAAACAATTATTAAAAGAGCTAAAATGATAATCAAAATGAATCAAATAATTAAAACAAATTAGATTATTAGCTAAATTATACATTTGAAATTAATTAATATCTAAAAATATAAATTCAAAAATCTAAAATATCAAGCCTTTTCATCATTACCTTTATGAGTTGTCAAGATCTTCTAAAATATCTCAAAATACCTAATTTGATAGCAATTCCTAGTAATTGAAAATCATAATTAAATGAAATTTTTAACTCAACTGGAGTTATCCTCAACTCACCTAAGGTTATTTTAAACCCATTTCATATTTAAACTCAACCTTAACTCACTTTGGACGATAGTTAACTTTTGAGGCTATAAATATAAGCCCATGCCTATTGATCAACAAGCTATTTTTATGTAATATTATTATGAGAAAATATATTCAAAAATCTCATAAGACAAAATTATAATTCTCATTTAGATGCAAAGAAACTTCTAAAGTAATGTTACCATGCCAAATTCATAAGCCAATCAACCAAGCCAAGGTGCCAAGGAGACAAGGAGAAAATAGAGCTTTATTAATAAAGATTGTTTGATTCAAAAACTAAGTAAGCCACTTCAACAATCCATTTAGAGCTCCAAGAAAGGTAAAATAATGATTTATTTTGTATTCTAACTATGTTTTCAATTGTATTCTTATTACCTATACTCCCTCTATTGTCTAAGATAGAGGTGTTAGGTGTTTAGTATGTTATTTTGATTTGGTTTTATTGGACTAATACTATACTAACCTCCACTCTATGGATTCCTTGTTCACATGATGGCATGTCTGGTGGGACCATGCACCCCACAATCATGAATAGATTCTCTTGAGAGATTTTTGGAGATAAAAATACTTCATTGTAGAGCTTAATTTCGTGATTTATTTATAAATTTTCTATGTTTTTACTTGTGACTATGTATTCACAAATTCTTGATTGCATAACTATAAATTCAACATAGAAAACCATAAAAATATTGATTGAATATGTGAATTTATCTTGAACTACGAAATCACTCTATTTTAACCTCAACCTTATGAAATTATGAAATCATTGAGAAAAACCACAAAATCATCTTACAAGAAAAATCCCTTTTCATTTTTTATTTAACTACCAAATTTTTACCAGTAGAAAAATCATTTTTAAGGGAAATGAAATCAATTTTTTAGGTTGTGAATTCAGTCTAGTTAATAGTGAAATTATTTTTTATATTAGCAAAATCATTGTAAAATAATGAAATTATTCTTGTGTGTTATGTATTTTATTATAGGTTTCCCAAAATCATAAAATTGTCACCTAAAGTGAAAGATTATTTGCCTGAGTAGTGGATTCATTTGCTTGAATATAAAATTCATCTACCTAAGTAGAGAAATCATCAAATAGAGTTGTGAATTCATTTAGAACCTACAAAGTTTCTCATTATGAGTATTTAAACATTCTTTTATGACTGTGTTTTTATGATAGAATAATTTTGTAATACATATTTTACTACATAACTATGAAATCATTCTAGAGAGGTGATTTTAGGATTTGTTATGATAATTTGCAAGGATATCACTTTTATCAACAATTAAACCCATTAATATCTTTTGTATGACCCAAAGGCCAAGAAAAGACATTTTAAAAACACTCTAAGTTTAAAAAATCATATTTAAATTTCTTATTTTAAAATATTTTACATGAGGTTATTTTTTATTTTAAAAAAAAAAATTCAACACAAACAATCACCAAGTGGATAAAATTTATGACATATTTCATTTGGTGCTATAAAAATGAACTCTCACTTTAGTTAAATACTCATAAGAATTTTCATTTTTATGTTTGTGTATTTAGTGTTTTTTAAGAAAAATGAGTTTCATGTGTATGGTCTACCCCATCCCCTTTAGGGAACGTGGGTGATAAACAATGGTCACTTATCACAATTATCACTTTTTATCCAAAACACATGGAAGTAAATTTGCTAAGGATTTCCCAAAAATCTAAGTGATTTGAGTGAATCTAAAATGACCCTAAATTCCTTCCACTCAATCTTTATTTTCTCGCATCTTGGCTTATGGTTGGGGTTTCATCACCTCCTCACAGGTTTTCTAGGGAAGTGTTGACCCGATAATTCATATTCCAACATCACTTCAACCCCACTCCATGATATGGGTATATAAATTTAGGTCAATTTATTGGGATTCTTGTTTGAGTGTCTAAACAAGTTTTGTTAGTAAGAGACTACCTTAGAATGTATGTTTAACTCAAACATCACACTCTACTGAGTAATTGATGGATGTAGTAGTTGTGAAAAGGACAAGACCTTTTCATAAGATAGTTAACATGGATCCAAATGATGTGTTTTACCCTAGTGTGTATCCACACATATAGGAACATTTAGAATTAATTAAACTTGATAGTTTAGACAACCCCACTTGATGTAGACAGACTATCAATGCAGGACGAGTAGCCTAAAGTTCTATGTCACTATAAAAACTCTTGAGAGAAGATGGGAGATCAAAACACTAATTTTCATGCACATTTTAATTTTTAGGTTAATAGCTTAAATACCTCTCAAGATCAAGTATATAGATTGAATTTGATAGTATGAAGCTACCTTGTCAATTTTAGGATTAAGAAGTTACACTTAGGTTTGGACGCTATTTTTCCTTTTTACTTGCATGGTATTGAGTCAAAACTATTTTTTTTGTCATACCACATCTAAAATGGGTCATGTTTTCACATCACTCCTTTGTTTTAAGAGGTTTTATACCATATATTTGACATCAAACATTTGTGTTAGTCATTCATCAAGCTTTTGTATGTGTATGTCACTTGTTTGAAAGGGGCATCATTACACTGACCATTTCATTCCAAGTATTGTACCTTAAAAAATGTTAAGCAAAAAAATTGTAATACCTTTAGAGCATGATAGTGTCATTATGCTACTCATATTATTTCAAAGACTTGTTTCCTTATCTCTAATGCAAAACTCAAAACCATGTGTGTCTTTTAGATATATGCCTAGTTATATTATGTCATTCATATTGGTCTAGCTTAGTATCTATTTGAAAGTTAAAAATTATAAATGAATTTTGAAATTAACCTTGACTACTTTAGTTTCAAACATTGATTAGTTTTTAACTAGGCCTTATGTAATTTTGGCTTGAACATTTACCTTTCACTTTTGAGTTATGCAACCTAGACTAGTTCCTTGTTTGGTTTAAAGACTATTTTCATGCCTAGATTTGTGAAGTGGTTTGTCTTCTATGTGCCTAAATTATATTATATTTTACTAAATGCTTAAGTTTATGTTAGAATCCAAATTCCTAATTTGAGTCAAAGTGTTTCAATTTTTTTAGATTAATCATCTTTTCCTTCTTATACCTAGTTTGTGCTAAAGTCTAGATTTTGTGACTTGTTCCCAAAATATTTATCAAATCATGTTTGTGTTAGAACTAGTATGTCCAAGAGTTTGAGAATATTACCTTTTTGTTTAAACATAGTCATTTTGAGCCTATATTTGTGCTTTGTTACCAAAGACTTATCAACCTTTTTCATTTTTAGACCTAGATTAAAATTGTTTAAAACACTTTTTACCTAAGTTTGGCATCTAGTTTTATTCATCCACTCAACCATTTTTGTAATACATTTGATGTAAGACATTTTATGTTAGACTATTTTAACCCAAGTTTTTCATTGCTCATTTTTGAGAAACAACTCCAATTTGTAGACAAAGTTCAGATCATTTATCTTTTTAGACCTTGTTTTTTAAGATTTTATATAACTTTAGAACTATATTCATAAAAATTTAATCATCAATTTGGATATGTCTCATTACACTCATAGTGGATCCATATACAATCTAGGTTATGATAATGTAGTCATGAATGATAGCTTTGTTCAAAACCCCTACAATGAGGATATAGATTGTGACATAGATCCTTATCCTCCTTACACTAATCAATATGGAGAAAAAAGTCAATATCCATTATCCCATTTTTTGGTTAACATGCTTCCATATTCAGAGCAAGACCAAGAGCAAACTGCATAATATATTGTTAGCATGCCATCAATTGTAGAGCAACCTTAACGATAACCATTACTATTATGCCATAAACATATGATACTTATTTTTCTAATTGTAACCTTATTTAAAATAAGGATGAGGTTTTAGCTAGAGCCACATAGGTAGGGGCCAAGTTTCTAGTAGACTTATTGCATGAAAATTTACCTAGTCTAGTTAGAGTACCTCTCAACATGCCTTATACCTAAACCCTTGACTATCCATCCTTAAGCATTCATGTCAATGTCATATCAATACCCAAATATAATTTTAAAAGGAAATGACATCATGGAGTACCACTTTATATAAATAAAATAAGCATATCAAACTTATTTGAATCTAGCACATAATTTTAATAGCATGATTATGTCAAACACTCCACTCATAGAGTTATCTCCTTCAAAAAAGTATTAATTGAGTTAATAGGTCAATATAATTTGGGTATAGACCAATTTTCATAAATCAATTTAGTTGGTGGAATGTACAATGTACCATTTATTAAATATGTGACTACTAATTCTATGCAAAATAATGTGTCAAACATGATGGATAAAACACAAGCTTCTTCCAATCCAAAAAAGTGGTTTAACTACACCAAAAAATAGTCTAAAACAACAAGTGAATTTATTTAATACCATGGTTGGTTCATAAAATAAGGGGGAAATAACTCATACATCCCAACCATAAAAAGTTACCTATAATCCTCAACTAGTTACTTCTTCTAGCACATGACTACAAGGATTAAGTAATCAAGTGTAGACTAGTGATTTGCCTCTAAAACAAGTGACAAATGTTACTCCACCTCAATAGGTGACAACTAACATTACACAATAATAGGCACAATATAGTTTGCCATCAAAGCAAAGGAAGAACACTATGCCACCTCAATAGGAGGAAATAAATGTTCCACCTTTACAAGTAGTGACAAACGTACCTTTTTAGGCCATAGACTAATGTATCTTTATAGTTGAAAACATTGTTTAATCAATAATGTATGTCTATTGGTCAAATAATTTTTTTGAAAACCTAATAAGTATCTAGTTCACAATAGGTGTTTGCACAACAAAGAGGTACCACTATCCAAAAAGTACAAATTAGGAATTAATTTCCTTTCATTTATCATGTGACATAAATTCAATGATAGGGCCTTGGTCTAAAATAAGTTCCCCTTATTCATCTGGGTTTGACTAGTTGACAACAAGTCCCTATGTAACTTCAATAGGTATAATATTTTAACTAGAACCATATCCTTCCATCATAGTAATAATTCCATAAAAAAAAAAGGCTATGTACCAAATACAAACCAAAATATAACACACAATCATGTACAATTTCAACAACCTCATCTAAATCTAGGGAAGCATATTTCTGGTTGGTTTTCTCATCAACCAATATTTGAAAAAAAACCATACTTCTATTATACCCTAGTTAAGGTAATCCACATTTGACCACCTAGATTTCATGTCAACAAAATATTCCATCCAATTTATTGGCACAAGAACTATAAAAAATGAAGGATGAAATTACCCCCATTAAATCAAAAAAGCAAACTAATAAATTCAAGTTATATTATGTGTGTTTATACCCATTCGACATGGAGTATCTATATATACCATTTCTTTTAGGGTAAGAACCACCAAAATTTGATAAATACAAGGGTAAAGGAGACCCTTTGGCCCATTTGATATAATCCATTGTTTCTTTCTATCTAGTGTCTTATAACAACATTTACCTCCTCTTTTTATTTAATCAAAGTATAGAAGGATAGGATTTGGAGTAGTTCCTCAAATTATTGAAGAATAAATTTTGATGACATATCAAAAAAAATTATGTAACATTTCTCCTATAATCATGAACATGATATTTCATTGGTATAATTGACTCAGGCCAAGTATAATGTTGGTGAGATATTTTCAATCTATCTGTAGATATGGAAAGTGCTTGCTATTTTCTTCACCCATAGCTTACCAGACAAATAATTAGCTATTATGTTTACTAAAAATTTGCATAATCTGATATCTTATCATATGGATCTTTAGTGTGCACATACTTTTAAACAGATCATAGATAAAGGTTTGATAATTGAAAATGACTGTATTAATGAACATATTATCAAGATGGCCTCTTTAAACCAAAATTAAAACCAAAATCAAAGCATAGGACAAAATTAGAACCATAATCAAATCTAAGCACAAGCATCAACACCAACCTAGGCTAGTTAATATTAGAAATCCAAGCAATACAACCATAATAAGAATGTTATTAGGAATGGAGTAACTAATTTGTGCCATGTCCAAATGTCACAAACACTATCTGCTCAACCCAAACCATAAATGTAAAGTACTCCTCATCAACAACCCATTCAATGAGCACAACCTTCACAACAACCTACACTAGCTCAACAAACACAACAACCACCACCTTTACAAACCCCTGTTAGAATAAAACCCATTCCTCAAGTTTTCAATAACCTTGATGAACCTATAGAAGTAGTATTTTGAAATCTATCTATAGCTAACATGATTAGTTGGCTAATATCAAAGCATTAACTTAAGGGTATTCCATATCTAGACTAGTACCAAGAGAATGAGTTATATGAATACGATCATGTTCATGGACATAATCTATGCCACTGTGTGTAGATCAAAAAACTCATCAAAAATTATTTTAGAAAATGTGGAGATTACATTGGATGATAGAGCATTTGCATCTAATCTTAATATGGGTATCTACCCAAACCATTTTATACAGCTTAACAATAATAGTAAATAATAATAATGAATGAGTGGAAAAAAGTTAAAATAATAGTATCAACAACCATGACAAAAATAAAAATATCATAAACAATAATAAAATCAACCAAATGGGAGGAACTAAGGCTAAAATGACCCCAAAAACCAACAGAGTTACCACATAGTTACACATGACTACACTAAAGTTGTAGGTTATATTGTGGGAGGTCACATTTCAAACATCACCATTAATCCTAGACCAAGTGCTAACATACCAGGACCATTTCTACAAAATTTCAATTAACCCATCTATTATAATAATCATTCCTTGACCTAGGACCATAAACAAGCATAATAGCAACTAAGGATTACTATTTTGGGACCTTATATCAATAACTCATCATTACCCCATGACCACAACCAAGTACACCAATAATCAAGACTTATCCTATTTGGCCCATTTCCATCATCACTTTATAAAAATAATTATCCTATATCCAATCTTGATTGTGAAATCACAACTTGGCAATCAAAGAATACCATTCAAGGTCCATAACCTCAAGCCAATGAACCAATCCAACACATTATTTTGGCTAGGAACAAGCCATATACCATTGTTAATGAAAATCCATATGACATTATGGAATAAATTCAAAAGACACCCACACAAATCTCCATTCTAGATTTGTTATGTATGTATACTATCTAAAAGAACATCCTAACAGATCTCCTAGGCCAATCCCAAGTTTTAAACAACATAACACTAGATAAATTCCAAACTTTGGTTAGACATCTAGCCCCAGGCCAATAGTTAAACTTTGACTAAAGTGATATGTCATCCCTTAGACCTTTCCATAATAATCCCTTGTATATTGAAGTTATCATAACATGAAACAAAGTCAAATCTAACCTCATAAATAATGGATAGGGCCTAAATATTGTGTCTATGAATCTCATCAAAAATATTAGATATACATCAACCAATATTTAGCTAGAAACAATCACTATCAAACCCTATGATAATGAATAATGGGAATCATAAGGCACCATAAGATTTTCAATTATCATTGGTCCCTTGACCGACAATACCATTTTCCATGTGTTATACCTAGACCTATCTTACAATTTTCTCTTGGGAAGGCCTTGGATACATGAAATTCATGGAATCCATTTGACATTGCATTAGTGTCTCAAGTTATCTTAGTCAAGCATGGAGGTCAACCATCACTATCAATGTATATTTGCAACCCTATGAACATTGAAAACATTTGGAGTCTAAGTATGAAATCTATAATTACCATTTTGGCCTAGATCTAGTTCTAAGAAAGGACAATGACAAATAAATAATTGTCAAATTACCAAAGGCCAATTTTATAGACCCCAATAGTCTTAACTCATATTCACACATTCCTACTATTAAAATGTCTAATAATTTTACCATCTTAGCCAATGGCCAAAGAGAATATTTGACCCATGACACATTTCACATTGTCAAGATTCCATAGAACCCCAAGTCCTATGGAATACCTAAAGCTATATCATTTTACATGGAATGGAAATAAAAAGGAAAAGGTAAACTTTGTATTCCAACTCCTATCATTTTCACACCAGTCACTAGTCAGGAAGAGGAACCACTTTCCAGTAATGAATTATGGTTTTATAATGACAAATTGGTTGATTGCTATAAAAATACTAAATATCCCATTCCTAATAGGATCATGGAGAACCAAGCCTATGCAGGAGGAGTCCTCAAACCAAATCAATAAGGTCTTCTTGAGCCAATTTCTATAACTTAGTACAAAGGAATTTATGATCTCAGATTTAAATCACCTGGGTGTGACCCCACATATCTTATTCATATTCTAATGCCAATGTCTAGTGATGATGATGTCAACAAAGAAGTAGAGTTTGATAATATAATTTATGAATACCTTTCCAATACCAACCTATTTGACCTATATACCATTTTTATCATTACCCTAATAATTTGACATAACTCCATCTTTATCACCCTCAACTTATATCCTGGGACCAACAAGAATCCATAATGCCTATAAATCATTTTGAGAATGATAAGGCCTTTTACATTTTTATAGGTCTAAGAGATAATGTTTAATTGGGAAACCAAAAACAAGGGTTCTCTATCAAATTGACTCTTACAACCTATTTTGGAGAATGAGTGAATACCTATTTAAGTCACTTTTGGACTAGGATCAAAGTAAAAAGAAATGTTAGTCTTTTGGTGAAAACATGTTTCATGCACCATTAGATGGGGGTGTTCACCCTTCATCAAATGAGCTAACGATATGACCAATGATGAACTTGATTTGGTTTGAGTTTAGTTTTGTGGAATAACATGCCTTTGATCAAATTACTCAAGAGTTTCTAATAGTATTTATAGCCTAACCATCCCTACCATTGGGAGATTTATATTCATCTTGTTTAGGAGAGATTGAATAACCAATATAAATAGATGAATTTACATTTTTAGGCCAATTAAATTTATTATGAACCTTTTTTAAAGATGGATCAACTCTCCTTATAAAAGATAGTACAAAAATCAACATCAAGACTCTAGATGACCTAAAATGGATCAATTTAGGAATGCCCCTCACTGAAGAGGAATGTGAAGTTTTTATAGCCCTTCTAAGGGAATTTTTTGACATATTTACTTTGTCCTATTTAGACATGCATGGTTTGGACCCTACCTTGGTTATATACCATCTTGTTTTATATCCTAATGCCAAACCTAAGAATAAAAAATTATGCAAGATGTATCCTCATATTACTATACTAATAAGTAAAGAGTTGTAGAAACTCTTAGAAGTGAGATGCATCTAGATGATCAACTATTTAGAGTGGATTTTAAATGTTATGCCTATTAATAAGAATCCAAAAGTAATTAGAATCTACACTAATTTTAAAGATATAAACAAGGCCTTCCCCAGGGATGAATTTCTTCTACCATATATTGATAGATAGTTGACTCCATAGTGGGGTATGAAATCCTTTAATTTATGGATGGATTTTTAGTGTAAAATTAAATCAATATCATGCTAGAAGACCAAAAAAATATAACATTCACCACTCCATGGGTAATGTTTTGTTATCAGGTTATGCCATTTGATCTCAAGTATTCTAGGGCCACATACCAAAGAGCCATGACCATCATATTTCATTATATGATGCATGCCATTGTTGAATACATGTCAATGACATATTGGGGTGCATAAAAGATTGTGTTGATCATCTATCCATACTAATAATAATATTTGAGAAAATTTATGAATAAAAGGTCATGCTTAATCCTAAGAAGTGCATGTTTAGTGTTACTTTAGGTAAATTACTAGACGTCATCATCTCTCATCAAGGCATTGAATTTGATCCTACCAAATTACAAGTCATTACCAAGATGTTACCACCTTCCAATTTAACATAGATCTATATTTTTTAGGGCAAGATTTAATCTATTAGGCGGTTCATATCATAACTAGTCGATAAATGCCATCTATTTATACACTTAGTGAAGAATGGTGTTGAATTTCATTGGGATGAAGACTATCAAAAAGCCTTTTAACACCTAAAGCAATATATTTATAATCTACCTATTTTATTACTACCAATGTTAGGAAATCCATTTCTATTGTACCTATCTGCCATAGACAAAACCTTAGGGGCACTTCTAGCTCAACATGACAATAATGGGAAAGAACATGTCGTATACTATCTAAGTTGTACATTGGTCACATATGAACACAAATACATGCCAATAGAAAAATATTATATAGATATGATTTTTAAAACCCAAAATCTATGGAATTGCATGCTTAACAACAATACCATGGTTATTTACAAAGTAGATTTGCTCAAGTATCTAATATCCAAGACAACTTTACAAGGATGCATGGCTAAATGGATCATGCTTCTGAGTGAGTTAAAGATCAAATATGTTAACCAAAAATATGTAGAGGGACAAGGGACTATAGATTATATTTATTAATCTCCCCTTATAGATAATAAACCCCTTAATTTTAAATTACTAGATGAGTCCATCATGAACATTATTGAAATACCTACTAAGAAGCAACATTAAAAGCTATATTTTGATGGATCATTCACATAAATAATAAAAATACTTTCTCTACTAAGCCTCACAATAAAACTTACTTAGACCAACCATTTATTTTTAGAGCTTTGATATAACTCTACTTCATTATTTAAATTTTTTAGAGGAAACATTAGCATTATGGGAAGTTCATGAAGGAGTATGTGGAGCCCATACCAACAAAGTGCTCCTAGTTAAAAAGATCATATGCATTGGTTACTACTGGCTAATTATGAAATCAGATGTTAAAAGGTGTGATAAGTGTTAAAGGCATGCCAATCTAATTCATACCCCAATCAAATATTAAAACCAATTCTTACACCATGGTAATTTTTAATGTGGGAACTCAATCTCATTGGGAAGATTAACCCTACCTCATCTGATGGCCATAAACACATCCTTATCGTTATCAAATATTTCACTAAATGGGTTGAGGCTATACCCCTCACTTACATGAATGGAAAAAAAATTCAAAATTCATCTTAAATCATCTCATTTTACACTATGGTATCCTATTTGACAATAAATATGATATTCATGGATCATTTAAGAACAAGGATGTCAAAACACTTTGTGTTGATTAAAATATCACCCAACATTTTTCTATCACATATTACCCACAAAGTAATGGACAAGTAGAGGAAAACAACAAAACAATTATCAACATCCTTAAAAATATTTTTAGTTATGTTATCCATGATTAGAACCTCCAAATATTCTACACCCTTTGGGCATATTATAATTATTACTGTACTCCAATTGGAGCCACTCCATATTCCCTAATTTATGGCACTGAGGCCATTCTTCCCATAGATGTTGAGTTACCTTCTCTATATATCTCATTACAACATGTCTTAGATGATTAATATTATATAGTATCTCAACTATAATATCTATGTTTACTTTATTAAAAAAACATGGTTATTGTCAATAGCCTTCAAACATACCAGAGTAGACTCCATGGCCACTAAAACCAATGGGTAAAAAATAAAGAGTTTAAGCTTGGTGATATTATTCTTAAAAAAAAATAATAATAATAATACCATATTGATAAGAAGAAAAAGGGGAAGTTAAAACCCAATTAGATAGACCCATATGTCATTGTTGAAAATTATGGCTCTAGAGCATACAGGCTCTTTACACCAGATGGAGATGAACTTGATGAGCCGATGAACATCATACACCTCAAGTGTTACTTCACATGAGAAACATGAAATATTATCTATGAGGCATGTTTACATTGTAAAATATTATAATCTTACTTATACCATATTGTATACCATTATACCATGCCTTCCCTATTGACCAAAGTTATTTTTACCCTCCTTCCTAACCCCTTTAACCTTGGTTCCATCTCATTATTTATTTAGGCACATTTAGCGAGAGGATTCAAATCAATTTCTATAATTTTATTTAGTATTATAAATAGAGGAACTATTTTGGACCAATATGATAATGGTTTGGTAGTTGTAACCTTCATTTCTTATTTTGTTTCTTGCTGAGTGCTACTAATTATAACCACCTTTAGTAAAATCAGTGTCCTAGTCTATGATACTAATTATAAATACCTTTAGAAAAATTAGTATCATTATCTTATGCCATTATTTCTTAATTATATCCACCTATGGGAAAATTAAGAACAATAAATTTACTATTCATTTCCATATAACCTTTTCGTTCTTATTTCCATACTATTCCATTTACCTAATTTGAGACCTTACTACTAACTAGTCAGATTCCTCCACTATAAGGTTGAAATTTAGTAATTTGAGATCCAATTGGGATGATTTAGGAAATAATCAACTCACATTAAGGTCAGCTTGGTCACCATTTAGCTACTCTCTCACCATTTTATGAGCAACCTAAGCCATTCTCTAGTCATTTTGTAAGCAATCTAGGCCATGATCTCATAATTTTGTGAGAAATTTCAAGTTTGAATGCTCCCAAAATTTTGAGAGTTGGAACATTTAGTATCTCATAATTCCCAATCAAATTGAGATACTTTGAAAATTCCCAAAACATTTGTAAAAGACCTAGAAAATCTTAAAAATCCTAAAATCTTGAAAATTGGCTTAGAATTTCCATGTGATATATAAAGCCATAAATGTTTTTGGGATACACCATCTTCTTTATTCAATTTATTTAGTGACCACCTTAGTATCTTCCTCCTATTTGTTGGAAAACTACATGAACCTAAGGTCCACATAGACTATGTAGGCATCACCTAGATACATGGGGTATCTCAGGTTAGCTCAGTCACATCTTTCATTTTCAATAATTTATTTATCTTAAGGATCCTAGGAACCCTAGATATTTCATTATTAATCATCTCTCCTATAGTTTCCCCAACTTTTTCAACCTAAGCCTTATGCTTTAATAATTTTGAGAGTTTCTATTATGTACATTATGTATTCAACTTTAATACATTAATAACTGTTATGCTTCATCTTATGCTCTCACCATTTTCTGATATCATTCCCCTATTCCTCTTAACATCAATCATATTTACTTATCATCAATTTTATTCTATACCATATCCTAGGACAACTACATTTAATGTGAATTTTATGTTAGATCTTGAATCCATAGAACTATGTAGGCAATGTCCACTTGCCTAAGTGCATCTGGAGTCATCTCAGATATCCCTTAAATTTCTTATAATACCTCCTTTTATTTTTTTCATTGTCTCCTATGGATTAGGGGAATATATCTCATCTTCTTTGTGTCATTATTTTTATATAGCTTAGGGGTAACCTTGTGCCATTTATTCTTGCCTTGTTTGTATTAACATTATGTTTAACAATTTTTTGTGTTTGTTTCATTTTTGATCTCATTGTGTTGTCTTGTTGTGCCTTTATTTTTGTTTTTTGGTGTTTTATTGTCTTTTTTATTTATTAATTTTTGGTCTTTCTTTTTTTTTTTTTGCTTATTTTCTTATTTGTTTGATTTCATTGTTGTGCCTTGACTTAGTATAGATATGTTTATTGGGTGATTCCTTATGCATTATACTTAAGTCCATACATATTCATATTTCAACTTTATCATCATGTTTTTTTATCACTTGTTTAATATTTTCAATTGTTTATTAGATTGTGTGTCAGTCTTTATGCATATTTTGGCTTAGTTATCATGGTGTTTTATATCATGATGCATACCATCAGATGCTACAACAAAAAATAACTTAGGACATATTACAAGTAATGAGGATGTAGTACTTCTCCTTAGTTACCTACATAATTCTTGATCTATCAACATCATTTCCCTAATATAGAGTAATTTAATCATGAAACAATTTTAATCCTTACTAGTTAGGACATGCATCTCCATACTAATAGGTAACCTACATTCATATTTCTCCTCTGTACTGACTTACTCTTACTCAACGAGTATATATTCAATATATAATCCCCTTTTTCCACTTTGTCATATTGTTCCACCCACAGTACCATTGATTATAACAACCTTTAGGAAAATCATTATATTTAAATCTATCTAGATGTTAATGATTATAACCACCTTTATGAAAATCATTATCTCTATCCACCCAAATGGGGTATATTTTCATTTAGCTAATGATTATAACTAACTTTGGGTAAATCATTATCTCTATTCACCTAACTTGGGCATGTTTTTATTTAGCTAATGATTGTAACCTCCTTTGGGAAAATCATTACTTTTTACCTTTTTCTTTATCTAATGATTATAACTACCTTTGGGAAAATCATTATCTTTTTACCTTTTCCTTTATCTAATTGTTATAACCACCTTTGGGCAAAACATTATCTTTTTACCTTTTACTTTAGTTAATGATTATAACTACCTTTGGGCAAATCATTATATTTTTATCTTATTATGTCGATGATTATAACCACCTTAGAAAATCATCCTTTTTATCTTCCCAATGGGGGAATCTCAATATGATACTGATTCTAACCACCTTTGGGAAAATCAATCTTTTTCACCCTCTTTTCTTTTTGGTCCCATCATTTTCATTCTTTCAAGGGACCAATCGCTGACTTTCTTTGCCAACCACTCCCTTGAGGGGGAATACATGGCTCATCCATCTCTTATTGGGGAATTAGGCATATATGACCTTTTAATTATTTGATAAAACATTAGTATGCCTATATATTATAATTCCTTCCCAAACAAAGGCAAATTATAGATTCCCAATTGTAGCCACAACTGGCTTTCAACTAAACTTTAGACTAATTCCTACCAAACATTGTAATTAAGCCTAAGAATCACTAAACATCCTATTTTGGCCATTCATCATTCATCAATGCTCAAAATCATGTTGAGGCATCCCTATTTTGGGTATTATACTATATGAAATAATAACCTCTCACAGATTCATCCTTAGTCACCTTATAACCTAAAAACTAGTAGTTTGGCCTATGGAACCATTAAGCGGGGAAATTGAAAAATTATTAAAAGAGATAAAATTCTACTCAAAATGAATCAAATAATTAAACTAGATTAAATTCTTAGCTAAATTATCCATTTACAATTAATTTATATCTAAAAATAAAAATTTAAAAATCCAAAATATCAAACCTTTTCATCATTACCTTTATGAGTTGTCAAGCTCTTCCAAAATATCTCAAAATATATAATTTGAGAGCCATGCCTAGTAATTGATAATAATAATTACATAATTTTTTTTAACTCAACTAGAGTTATCCTCAAATCACCTAGGGGTAGTTTGAATTCATTTCATGTTTAAACTCAACATTAACTCACTTTGGGTGAGATTTAACTTTTGAGGCCATAAATATAAGGCCATGCCTATTGATCAACAAGATATTTTTGTGTAATGTTATTATGCCCAAATATATTCAAATATATCATAATCCAAATTTATAATGCTTATTTGGATGCAAAAAAACTTCTCAAGTAATGTTACCATGCCAAATTCATAAGCCAATTAACCAAGCCAACATGCCAAGGAAAGAAGGAGTAAATGTATATTCATTGATAAAGACTTATTGATGCAAAAACTAAGAAACCCACTTCAACAAACCATTTGGAGATCCAAGGAAGGTAAATGAATGATTTATTTTTTATTCTAGTTATTTTTTCACTTATGTTCTTGTTACCTACGATCCTATTAGTGTCAATGCCAGAGGTCTTAGATGTTTAGTGTGTTATTTTGATTTGGTTTTATTAGACTAACACTATAGTAACATCCCATATATGTATTCATTATTCATAGTTTACATTAGATGAGGTTGTTATATTTTATTACAAAGTCCTGATGAACTAAGTAGAAGGGTACCCAATCTATGAAATTATGGCCATGCATGTCCAATACTATGATAAGTGTGTGAACTAGTAGTTGGATAAGGTAATATGAGGCCTTATTGTCCTTCCCTTCCTTATGATTGATCATGAGATGTAAATTATATATGTAAGTCATACATTTCATATGGCATGTATTTTATAGCTTGTTCTGTGATTGCATGAACTAAAGTGGTTGATGGTTTAAATGGAAAACTATGGTTGATGGTCTAACTGAAAAACTATCTCCATCCCAATAATGTAGTGTCACCATTACTTGATTAGTTTCATAATAGCATATAATTCCTTCTCATAGGTGGAGTACATTTTTACCTTGTCATTGAATATATCTATGTGATATAAAACTAGATGTCTATGCTACATGAGCATTGCACTAAGAATGTAGTTAGACACATCAATGTAAATTTTGAAGGTCTACATAATGTCAGGCATTATGTGATTAGGAAGTAAATAGAGGAATTTATTAAGCATATAAAAATTAAGCTATTATGTATGAGTCCAATAAAACTTGAATCTTGCACACGTTATCTAGATGAGAGCCTAAGAGATGTGCAAGAAACTAAGGATGAACATATAGATAAGTTAGCAATTCTAATAAAATTCCTCAATTCTATGAGATTGCATGGAGTAGGCTAATATTGGATCACTTAAATAATATTTATATTTATTATGATGCTAGTGTAGTTAATGATTTAGCCCATATATTATATATATACTATGACAAAATCACACTTTGCTAAGTTAGATTATAACTTGTGCTAGCACAAAACACCTAAGATGGGAAATATGTGCTCCATGTGATCCTCCAAATTATTTTTGAAGATGAGGATGTCATCTAAGTAAATGAGAAAGAATAATTTTAGGAAGGTTCTAAGTAAATCATCCATCAAGGACATGACTGTGGATAGTATGTTGGTGAGGCCAAAAGGCCTAACCAATCATTCATATAATCCTTCCCATTTATAAACATATTAAAGATGAATTAGAACTTGATGGTAACTTGAATTCAATTTGATCTTCATAAAGTATTGATAACCTAATATTTGGTTTATAAGGTTGTCAATAGTAGTGGGTACTGATTCTTCACCATGATTTTTTGAGTGAATGATAGTCTATGTAAAGTCACCAAGACTTGTCCTTCTTGGGAACTAAAACTATCAAGATTTGGTAAGGTATAGAGCTAGTCCTGATCTTACCCTAATCAAGGAGATATTGTATTTGGCATCAGACTTCATCATTCTCCTAAATTTATCTATGATATAGAGTTCTATTTAGAAGAGGGTATCTAGGACCAAATCAATGTGATGTTTTACTGCATAGTATGTTGGAAGCCCTTCAGGTTATACAAAGACATCACTTTATTGATTCAATAACTTATCAAGCTATTAATATTATGTTTACATGTGATTATTCTGCACTTCCAAGGTGTGCTTCAATTTCAATTTCATAGGTGTATCAAGGTAAACTATTAGTAATATGAACTTACAACACTATTTGGTTGAGACCAAGGTGACTTTGGTCAAAGGTACTAACTCAAAGTTTTTATAAAAATAATATTTTATGTGAATAGCTAACTATTGTGGCTTGGCCTAGTACATAACTTTGTGGTCGAATATATGCAGTATTCCTAGAAAAATGTCATAGACCTCTAGAGGTGTAGTGTCATAAGTGATGTTATCCTTCATAGTCTTGAATTTGTAATGAAAAGTACATTATCACAAAACCTATATATCCTTACCTTACTATATATACCCAAGAGAATAAGACTTAGGGTGCATATTTGAGGTAAGATCAAGGAAATGTGAGGTGGATTTTGCAATGATGTTCTTCTACCACTATCAAGGATGATGTATAGAGGGTGACCCTTCACCTAAAACTAAGTGTGAAAGAGACATTCACAATATTTAGAGACATTAATAATGGTGGATATATTATTTAAATAAGATAAATCTACATCAATGTTGTCCATTGGTATGGGCCCTGATGTAGATTACACAAGTAGGGGATACTATCCACAAAAATTATGTTTGTCATGAGTGGATGAGTAATGGTGATGGTGCCATTTTTCATCACACTTATTTCCTTTGTCTAAAGTATAGGGTGTTGGATCCTTTGAGTTTTCTTGAGTATTATGAAGATACACATTATTGCATGAAATGTGTTGTTAATTTGGTGTAGAAGGTTGTGATGTGGAGTTATGTGATAGTGGGACCTTGTCCATTATGTTAGATGAAGAGGTGATATGTTGTGTCATCTTTACCTTAAATTGAATCTTGGTGGAAATCAAATATTATTTTCCCAATGTGTTAGAATTCAATAACCCCATATTCATTTTAAGATAAGATGAGAGTCAATTGATGTAATTTAACACCTTATGGGGTTCACTCAAGTTATCTTGTAGGCATACAGATAAGTCATAGAAAATGTTGGTATAGTTTAGCATGGACTAATCTGTGTCCTGACATACTTTTTTGAACTTGATGTATTCATATTCAAACTGTAATAGAGGGTATTATTCCTCCTTCAACACGTCAATAAATTTTTTCCATGACTCTATTGGAATATACTCTTATGCATGCTACATAATAAAGATTTCCCACTAGTGAATGATCGATATGGACATATTTAATAATGTAAAGGTGATATCCTCATCATAAGTGATGGATTTTATGGATAATTATGCATTGAATTTTCAAATCTAAACATTCAATGTTTTAGTGTCAATTTACTATCAAATAGAGGAATGTTGAGATTGACTTGTAATTTGAAAGAGGTTTTTTATTGAAATAATTGCGTAAAGTTCTATTGAGATGAAGAGGAGGACCCCAGGTTGAGATATATCATTAAATCACAAAAATAACCAAAATTTTTGGTGAAATGTACATTCATATCATTGGTGATGATCCTTCAAATTTTTATGGCTACCTCAGGTTGATTCTAGGCATTAACCATCTTGCTTTTTCTATGACATTCTAATGGAGTCTCTAAAATAAAATTGATTAATATACCTTCTCTCTCTCATTAAAATCTTGTGGTTATAATCATATGAGATGGAATATATAAGAGCTATGATACTAATTATATGTGCGATGGGTCCCATGACTAAGGTGAATGGGAGGGACAATTGCATTATGGATATGCAGAGTGAATACAGAATGAAATATTAAAACAAAACAATCAAAGCACATTCAAATTTAATGGAAGTATTTACTTATAGTAAATGTAAATTATATTCATTATAAAATAATAGGGAAAATAATAAAGATCAATATGTCTATATATTTTGTTTATAGAGTAGAAGTGCAGGGCAATCTCTCTTTATATTACGACAACGTGTTATAATGTCATCAATATCTCTACATGTCTAACTCTTGAGTAGATGGAAATGCTACATATTTATACAAAGAATATAAGAGTAGTAATAACTATTGTTTTATTACCAAGGAATATATCAATGACAAGTTTTTCTTGTTAGATGTGGTAGTTGGTAATGGTTAAAAGAATCAATATCTAGGCTATCAATTGTCTAAATTTGAATATGGGGTCTAATTTTGGTAGCAATGGTATTTGAATCCCTTGAGGTACTCAAATAGAGTTTATGTGTCCATAATTGGATGATATTTAATCACATGTAATCATGAGGCATGTAAGGGTATCAAATTTAGTGGTGCATATAGTGTTGAGTTACAAATGGTGTAGGAATGAAAAGTGCATGAGAAATTTAGTGCACTCAGTGAGTGGGCATGAGACTTGGCATAGGGATGTAAGACATGTAACATGAAACTAATAGGCATGCAATATTGAGATACATGGTGTAAAACTGTGGAGTATGTAGTGTAAAGTGGTTACTGCATAAAAGCTAGCTATATAGTGCAAGACTTATGCATATGAATTTGAGAAAACTTTAGGAAAAGAGTGCACTAAATTAGGTGAGAGGTAGACAACCTAAACATCATAAAAAGTGAGGAGTAATCTCAAATGTATGAATATTATTCACATATCATTTAATTATTACTTTAATTAATAGTCATGGTGACTATGATAGTGGAAAAGGAATTAAGGAAGCTCTTATACATAAGGATAGTAAACAAGGGGATAATCTTCTTTTTACAATAAGTAGGCTTAAAGATATTTGACAAAATTATAATACCTTCCTTTGTCTCTAGCACTTAAAATTGAATTAGTATGTAAATTATCATGGATTAAATACATGTTTGTGGTGTCTTATTTGATAGTGATAAGCATGACTGTTGTCCTTAACATTGAGGGATTCTGAATAATTAATGAAGGCAAAAATTTTAACTCACTATGAATAAGTTATCAAAATATTACAATGTTTGGAATGTTATTATTATAAATATTTATTTTATTATTAAATTCATTTGATAGTGAGGATCTAACCTAATAATTCATTCCTTGGTATAAAGGAACATAGAGGTAGAAAATAGGTTCCTAGTTATTGTTGTTAAGCACATTGCTCGGTGAATGTGAAGGACTATTTATTTATTGGCTATGTAATTTACTATATAGCATAAATTCTATGAGAGTGAGATAACAATAAATTCAAAACATCAAAATTCTATTATGTACCAAAATGTAATTTTATAATTGGAAATTGGTTTTATTTAGTGTAGTTTGTGGTTTATGTTGACTATTTGTTAACATTATTGTTATGTTAATAATTTTCAGGTGGATTCAGTCTACAAGGGTTAAGTAAAAAATATTTATTATGTTTTTCTCAAGGTGACCTAGTAGGAAAAATAGAATGCAATTTTTAGTAAAAAAGCTGAGTTTTAAGGTAGTATGGAATTTATTTGGTTGTAAAAGTCTTTCACCATTAGTATAATGAATTATGTGAATAATTTTATGATCTTGGTGTCCCAAGTGGAAACTATAATGTTGATTTGGATTTTATACACACCCTATAAAACTTAAAAGGTAATATCTAACATTTATATGAATGAAGATTCTCTCTAAAGAATGAGTTATAGGGTATCAGGTTTTATAAACAAAATATTGGTGGAATAGTAGCGAGTGAAGCAATTTATTTACCACAGATGGGTTGAATATGGATGAAGTTGAATCTATTTGATATGGATGGACTGATGATGGATCTAACCTAAGGTGGGTAGGACCAAATAAACTCAAAAGTGGGGAAAGGTAGGGAAAAAAAAGGCCTATGGGTCAAGTAAAATGAAACCTTTCTAAGCCACCACTTGAATTAAAGGTTGGACAAGGAATCAAGGACCAATATTTGTTGTAGGATAATGTAAAACATCAATAATAAATCAAAATTATGATTTAAATGGAAATAAAAGACATCAAAATTAAGAACATATAGTCAAAGGTTGCCACATTTGTAAGACTATGTTAGCACATCTATAAGGGGGATTATGACTAACATGCAAATGGCATTGAAATCAATAATCACACAATAAAAATATGTTGTATTAAATGATAGATCATACACAACCATAAAACTAAGATACTAAAATGACAACACCTTCTACATAATCCAAATGTTTGGAGAAGAATCAATATTTACACATCAAGATCAATTACAAAAAATTCCTTCAATTTTCCTATTAATTTCAATAGCCAAAATTATCCTCCATTTTGGACTAGGAGAATATAGGTATTTATAACATTGGGATGGGGAATGCCTCATATATAAAGAAAAGTCTAAAAATTCATGTCCATAAATAGCGTTGTATATTAATTTATATGTAGTTTCTCAAAAGTAGAGTTCTTTAAATAAAATACAATATATACATGTAAATTAAATTTTGAACTAACGTTCCAAACTAGCTAAAAATGAAAATACATATGTTTAATTAGAGGGTGATGATGTGTATCTACTAAAAGAATAAAACTATGGAATAATATCTATAGAAGTGGAAGTGTATGGACTTGTTATTGTATCTTGAGTTATAACTGGAACTAGTATTATAGTTGTATATATACCCAAAGTTACCACTGATGTAGTGAAAACTAGAAGTGGTACATACATGGGCCCAATTTATGTTTACATCAATGTGTACTTTGGAGACTAAGTACCTTAAATAGGTCATTATGTTTCCCCTACTACTGAAGCTAATTTCTTAGCTACTTCCATCAATAAATATAATATGTGGTTAGCCTAAAAGCCAATATCTATAGTTTCATAATCAAGCAAATATCCTTTGGACCACTATGGGATCTTATCCATTAAAATTTGATGTATAAACAATATATCCTTGAGCCCTTCATGATGTTTCTTATTTCTAATGATTTGGTCCTTATAAAAATATACTAGTTATTTCATCTTTAGTCTTATAGACTATGCCTTCGATCTCATCTCGAAGGTTGTCAACTATTGCTCATAGGATATTTTCAAAAATGGGTTTAGGGACCAATTTCCATTGGGAAGTGATTATATGAGTGACCCTTATAGATTTTATAAAATATACTACCTCTTTTTCCTAATTGGAAAATTTTTGCATGAGAGTTCACATCTCTCTATTCCACTCAAGAAAGTTATCCCTCATTATAACAATAAACTCTAGTCCAATGCAACCTCATCTGTTGTTATTATATTTAAATGGGTATAAGCCTTATTTATAGTTTTTTGGATTATGAAGCAATGATTTCCATTAATTTCATTTATTTTATTGATCAAATGAATGATATGTCCCCACGTAGGCTGATATATGGCCTTTTTAAACCTTATTAGATTAATAGTGTCATAAAACATTCTAGCTACTCCCTGTAAATTGTTTATGATTTATTTGGGATCCTAAATGGTTTTACTCTTTGGAAACCTCTTAATAGATAAATAAAATATTTTTAACATCTTTTTTATAGGCCCTCTAGTGGCATACACAAAACTATAAGTATCTTCTCTATACCAATCCATGTCTGAGGGATTTACTTTTCTTCTCTTATTTCGAGAGAATATGTCTTATCTCTATTCTAACTTAGCCTATTTACCTTATGTAAATATAGTATTTATTTTCAAATTTCTCAAGGTATTCATTTGTTTATTAAAATAAAACTTAATTGTGGGTTACTAAAAAATCACTAGATCCTACCTTATTTCTTGTTGTTGTTGTAGTTACTCAATCCATGAATGAATGTTGAGTGTAACTTTCTACTCTTCTTAAATAAAGGACTGGGATTTCCATAGAAGAAACATGACCATGGGATAAGTCATTCCTAATTCAAGAAAAGGAGGTACAACTTTCCTCCATATAATAACCTACCTTTGGACTAGTGTATCAATTATGTATTTAGCCTTCCTTGTTGCTCTATGTACTCAAATTGTAGGTGATTCAGTTTGAGTATCTTAACTAATGGGAATTTCTAACTATGTAAATGACATAAGAGGGGTGATTTGGGTGGTAAAAATGGAATTTTAAATTAGGTTTTCAAAATGTACCCTCTTTGATGACTTAGGGGAATGAGGACTGATTCCACTAAGGAATAAATAAGTCTCTAGGGTGATACATGGGTTATGAAATAATCTATAACTAATGTATAAGCTACCCTAGTAGCATAAATAGTATTAATAGGACACATAGTAATAGACTGGGTCGAGGATACGTAGTTGGAACACCATTTTTTATTGTTTTCACTATAGTAACTTGAGGTGAAGATCTTAGAGGTTTAGTTGATGATATATACTATATTAAAGTTTATAATTTTAACTATGCATATTATTCTACCTCCCTTCCCTCATTTAATAAAAATTATGTATCTACCAAGTTAGAATTTTTTTGTTCATCCTCTTTATATTTTTCCAAGTTTTTATTTCCTCTAAACTAAGTGCTTTCTTATGTCATTTTTTCATCATCTTCCTCTATCTTGATTGTTTCATTAAAAGATTGTGTTTCTTATATGTGAGTCTTACACACCTATTCTTCTTCATAAACCCATATTTTTTCATCTTCCTCATTGACCCTAGTCTACCCTTTTTTATTTCTTCCCTTTTATTGGGAACTTCTACTTATTTCTCCTCTACTTCTACCTTTTGAGGTGAAATATAATGAGTCTTGGACTTCCTTGTACATGTAATTACTGGTTTGGGAGTACTATAGGTTCGCCCTATGTAAGATGGAATCGTAGATAAAGGGGTTATAGTGGTAGTAGATGGTGAGGGAGTGGGAGGAGTGGTAACCATTGGAAGAATGATGGGTGGTGAATATGGAAATATAGTGGGTTGAATAATTATGAATGGTGGTGTTATTGTAATAATAGGTGGTGATTTAAGGAAAGAAACAATAGGAACATGTGAAAAAAATCAAGCATACTAACCTATTGTATTATGGTCAATAGAGGTAGAGGAAGCATGGAGAAGAATCCAGCTAATGTGATAATACATGCAAGTCTTTTCTCTTCTATTATACATTTGTGGAATGTAATAAAAACTATGTATGTAAGAAATCTTGTATTACTCCTAACTCTTTCTTCAATGTTAACTTCCTCAAATGGGCCTTCTTGTTCGTGTATTTGATCTTATTCATGTGGAGGAGGTCCATGAATAGGTTTGGAAACCCATTATTCCTTTTTAATGATCTTATCATCATCCTCAAGGATAGTTGGATCATATTGGATCCTATATGATATAATCATTGAAATCTTCACCCTATGCATTCTTATATAAACCTTAGTGTCATCTTATAAAATCATGAATATATTATGACGATTGTAGGATTTGTGACCATAATTAATTTTCACCTTCTTGTCATATTTCATGATATGTTCTTTGAGCATTTTGTTGGGATCCCAATATATGAATGGTACTAAATTCATCCCATAATGTGTCCTCAGTCTTCTAATAAATTGAAAATGCTCCCATGTCATATATTGCATTTTACCAATAGTAAGAGGGGTTGTATGGATAAATTATTGTTTATCCCTTCTTAGCTCAACATATATGCTATCAACTAATTAAGAAGTAATTTCATAATTAGCAATTTTATTAGGCACAATTTGGGGTATGTACAGATGTTGTGCCTTAGTACCTTCAATCTTGATTATACTGCACTCAAGGTATATGCAATAGTAACCCATATTTTGAATGGTCTTATTTATTGGAACATATAATATGGGCATGTTATTTTGATATATTACTTGATATACCATAGGGTAAAAGTTCTCAGTCAACCTTTCCATATGATTTATAAATCTATGCACATGGATAATATTTCATTCATCACAAATTTTATTCTTGGGGTATTCTACAGATGGTTTCCAAGGTTATTCATGTGAGGAATGTATATTTGAATTCATGACATATACTACATATAAAATCGTATAGAAATTTCCATTTGGTAAGCTACCTAGGTTTGGGATTCTCAAAATCAAGTTAGAGATGATAATCTCACCCAAAGCTATGATTTTTATGGAGGTAAGAACAATGTCCAACAAAGGGACCCATACCTCATTGACATAAGTAAAGGCTTGGAAGTCATAAATTTTGTTGAACATGTCCATGTTAATAATCACCCTTTGCCTAAAGACAAAAATGGGGATAGTTGAAGTAGGTCCCTAAACCACAAATATATTTGGTTTTCTAGGCCATTTTAAAAATTTGTTACTGATGTTTTTGGAAAACAATCATGAATTCACCATATCTTCCCTATAGGTCATTTTGTGCACAAAATTTTTGTAATACCTTTCAAAAACATTCCCATTTATATACATTATTGGGGTCTTGCTGAGTCTAAAATGTAATATTTTCCCAAAAACTTTACCATTCAAAAATAGATCAAATAATAGGTCAATGGAAGGCATTAACTATAGTTTGGAAGCCACATTAATGAGACAAAATAATTTTATTTCTATAAATTCATCTGTATACCTCTATATGAAGATCAAAATTTAGTCATAAACCTTTTATGGACTGACTGCATCGACCTCATCCCATATAGTATAGTAATGTTTGAATTTGTGATTGAATGTTGTTAAATTGAATGATATATTTATGTATTTATTTGGTCTTGTAATTAATTATGTAGATGGAACTAGAATGTGAGGTAACGAATCCATTGCAACTCTAGTATAAAAATATTGGTGCTATGAAAATATTGTAAACTCTTGGATGTAATGGAGTTTTGGACTCACAATTTATACTCAAGCTTAGAATTTTTAATGTGCACTTGATAACTAGAAGGTAATTTAATTAGATTTAATATGTAAATTCAAACTATATTTATTTTGATATGTTATATATGATAATTGAATGTATTAATTCACTAATTCATGCAAATAAATTATAGTAACGGATTTCACTCCATTCATAATTTATTATTTTCATTTAAATTTCATAACACTAATTTACATAGTTTTTAATACCATATGGCTTCTTATACTTGATCTTGGATGCCTAATAATCTATATGTGACATATGTCTCTTTTTCACTCTTCTAGTCTTAGCATTAGTGTCTTTGTTACTCATTTATATGGTTTTGAAGGACATATGTCTACACATTTCTAATTTTTACACTACTCAGTTATGGATTGCTTTGATTTTTCCCTTTGGCCATGGGTTAGAAATATGATGACACATGGATGGTTCTCATTACTCTGGTTTCTTAGGAATTTACCTACAAACAGTTGTGATGACTTCACCTCTAGGCTAGTAGAATGATGACACACTCACTACTCTACTTACATAGGTCCTTTTGTACACATATTTTATATAATTTCACCTCGAAGTTAGTGGGAAGCTGATATGTGAATGGATCTCACTAATTTAATTACCCTAGACTTTTCATACAAAGGGTTATGCTAATGTCACCTCTAAGTTAGTAGGATGTTGACACATGGATGGATCTTGTTGTTTTTCTTTCCTAGGACTTAATGTATAAATGGTTTTTCTAGAATCACCTCCATGTTAGTGGGATGAATAGATATGGATATCTATCATTACTCCACTTGCTTGGGACATTCAATAAAAATCATCTCGTTGATGTCACCATTGGGTGACTTGAATTATATACTTAGGCTCTAAGTTAGTAAACTAATGTTGTGTGGTAAGATAATATTAACTCCAAGAGGGATTATGAAATATATAAGGATTATAAGTCCTATTTAAAGACATACATTGGTAAATAACCCACTAAAATCATAACATGTTAGCCAAGTTAGTTGTTAAGTTATAAAATCAAGTGTACATATAAACATAAGTTAAAGGAAAACTAAAGGAAAAAAACAAATCATATAATATGGATTATAGATAGCTTCAATTCTTCCATAAATTTTAAATAATCTACAAACCTTAAATTAAATCATGTTAATCAATTCAAGAAAACAACAAAGATCAAGAAAGGCAAACAATTTTTTTTAGTGTTAGATAAATTTCTTAAGCTTTCATTTCAAAATTCATGTCATAGAATTCTATTTTAGAAGACCTTGAATAATGATATTTGATTAATATTGGGTCCATATTTTAATTTTTAAATGGGGTGTGTGTGTTAGGTCACAACAAATGGCAATTCAGTGGGGAAAATACTCTTTAGTGTTTTCAGAACCCAGAATCTTATAAATGCATCAAAACATAATTTCACCTCAAACAAAGAAATAACATGAAAACTAGACCTTGAAAATTACCCCTACTTACTCATGTAACATACTAATCCTTTCCATTCCTTGGACTTGAGTGTGTGATTCTATGAAACTCAATTTTCCCTTGTTATGAGAGTTTTGAAAAAGTCTTAGATAAACACTATAGGTTTTGTTTTTATCTCATATTTTATAACTAAATAGTAAGGTAAGCATGGGAATTAATATAATGATAGAAAAACATCCATAGCCCTGACATAGATATTTATGATTCCATCAAAACCTTTCTCTACTACTAGATAGGTGTCTATAGCCCTAGTAGAGATTACTTAAATCACCCTTTTATATCAGTTTGTATGATTTTTTTTGAAATATAGACAAAATAAGGGTTGAGAATCACCATAGGATGAGTGTATGTATACAAAAAACTTATTTTAATCAATATGTCCCTATTACTATGTATCCACTTCTATTTTTATTATCTCCCATCCAAGGTTTATAATGTAATAGTGTAGTTGATATTTGGAAATGGAAAGTCTTTCTAAAATTTTCATGACTATATTATAGTAAGTATTATAGTTACAATCAACTCATGAAATCCAAATAGAAATTAATTTAGTCATAATACACACCTCAACTTTAGAGGCTCTAGTATTATCATAATAAATCCTTTTAAAAACCAATTATACATCCCTATAAATCATCCCCTTATTTTTGGTAGTTATTTTGTAGCTTCAACATGGGAAATTAGTTAGTTAGATCTAAAATTTAAAAAACTACTCTAAAAAGTAAGGCAACTAATCTAATCAAATCAAAAATTCAAAAAATGGGAAAGACTAATCTTATAAAGTAATAAATCTAATCTAGAAAGTATGAAGTGTAATATAGAAATCAGGAAGTCTTATATAGAAAGAAGGAAATCTAATCTAATCCTAGTGTATATCTTCACTTACAGTTTAATCAAATGCATCTCCAACTATATTAGCCATGAAATAGTGTTTCAAAAACTACCCATTAACTAGAAAGTTGAGGTTGTTATCTTGGAGCTATTTGAACTCGAAGGCATTGTTACCTAGGATCTATAATATATGATATTGTCTAATCTAAAAAGTAGTAAAATAATGTTTCCCTTTATTCTCATGTGATTTATCCCACAAAAGCACTAGGTCCAAGATATTGAAGGCTTTAATCTTGTATCTCTTATCAAACAATATTTTTGATAATATCATCATGTTTACTAAAGTTGTGTAGTTCTTTAGATTTTACATCTTCCATTTGGACTATATCAAGTAGTCTAGATTATATTCTTTCATCTTCCTCTATGTACTCTTACATTAACTGGTATATTGGTATTTAAATATTAACATGGAAGACTAGTTTTTTTCCATACACTAGCATAAAATATGAAGCCTTGATAGATTACTTATGTCTAGTTCAGTGAACCTAAAGTGTATACCTCAATAAGATATGCCATTACCTTAGTTTATCTTGTGCTAATTTATTGATGGCATCCATTATATTATTATTGATGGATTCAGCTACTTTGTTCCCTTGTGGATATTAGTTTGAAGAGAGATTAATAGTTATTTTATTTTCATAATCCCATTCTATAAACTTAATAGAATGGAATGTTGGACATGTTGTCTTCAAATCTTACACCCTAAAAGAGGGTTGTTTATTCCTCCTCTATATTTGGGTAATGTTTGGACATTTCCATGCCTATGGGTGTGCTTATAAGTGGAAACGAACCTCTAGGTTAAAAGGGATAGCTCCTTGTATTATATTTTGTGTAATAAAATATGTTGAACCAACTTGTTTAGTTGAAAAGGGTCAAAATTTTAAATAAATGAAAAGCCTAGTCTAAAATGGTGATACACCAAAAGTTATTAGCCATATGTATTCCCTATACTTTTTCACAATAAAATACAATACAAGCCTATTTTTTGAGCTCTAGAATATTCAAAAATAAATATTTCAATTTAAAGATAAAATGAATAGGATCACATAAGGTGAGTAACTAGAAAGACAACTTGTATATTCCAGAAAAGGGTTACACATATGTAAAATCTCATACAGCTAGAATGCACTCTATATGACCTATTAGATCAACTCTTTACTCAAAATCATGAAATATAAAGAATAGAAGGATAAAGCATCACTTTATTTCACTCTATTTCTCTTACATACCCAAATAAATGTCTATAACTTAGAAATAAAATGGAGTTATGCTTCTTTGCTCAAATGCAAGAAAATGCCAAAATATTTTAGTAGGGCTTCATCATACTATCTGTGGATGAGATAAAAACTGCCCAAGGGTCTTATTTATATCAAAAATAGAGAGAGAAGGGAAGTCCCTTGTTCCAAAGAGAGGAATAAAATCTATTGGAAGTCATTAACCTCCTTTGTAACTAGTTTTTTCCAAAGATTATTATTACGGCACTCTAATTGATCTACATCACCATCTTAAACACCATGGGCTCACCCCTAAGATGATACTTCCCAACCATTTAGTCTTATCTTGTCAATTTGTGCAATGGCATGGAAAATGTCACTTTCATTTAGTTTGGCTTTGTCTTTTTCTTTTGATTGGTCCTCATGGAATGACTTCGATCATGGTTCTGTACCACCGATCAACCATTTGATTAAGCTCATAAGCTAAGCAGTTCCAAAAATAGGATTTGATTATGTTTAGACCATTTTAGGTTTTTTAAATGACTTCACTTATAAAAATCATAAGTCAAGAACCTGATTAAACCGAATTTGCATCTACAAACCCATTCAATTTTTCTTTCCTACTTTACTTATAAAACCTTATAAGCAAAGCACCTTGGGAAATCTTATTTACATTGACCAAGACTCTTCATGTTTTGTAATATTTTCTACTTATAAAATTCATAAGTCAAGAATGTTTGGAAACCTAATTTATATTGAACCCAATGGCTAGTTTCCCACCTTAAATTTGACATCCTATGGCACGTCATGCATCGATCCAATGGCTAGCTACTTGCTTTAAATTTGATGACCTATGGCATGTCATGGGAAATTTAGTTAGGTTAATTTCTCAAGTAATAAATTGAAATTTTTCTCAAAGTAATTCCTTTAGACAAAAGTCTAAAGGAATTCCTTTAGGAATTTTACTTTTGGTCTTTGGCTAAGCCAAAGGTCCCTTCCAGAACTTTTCTCGAAGGACACTTGGAGGAAAGTATCCTTTGGAAAAGTTATGAAGTACACCCAAGGGGGAGGAAAAGCCCCTTTTAAATTTTTTGAAGGGAATTTCCAATGAAAATGGCCATTTAGAACTTTTTCAAAGGGCAAACTTTGGGATAAAGGTCCTTTGAGAACTTTTCTTGAAGGACACTTGGAAGAAAGTGTCATTTGGACAAGTTTTGAAGGACTCCCAGGCCAAAAGTGACCCTTCAAAAAAATTATTGAAGGTAACTTGGATGAAAAATGTCCCTTAAAAAAGATTCCCAAGGGGCATTTGAGAAAGGCTAGGGCAAAAGTACCCTTTAGAAAAGTTTTGAAGGGACACTAGGGAAAAAAGTGCCCTTTGAAACTTTTTTGAAACGACACTTAGATGAAAAAATGCCCTTTAGAAAAGTTCCAAAGGGACACTTGGGAAAAAAGTGCCCTTCAAAAAAGTTTTGAAGGGACACTTTGGTAAAATAAGTGCCCTTCATAATTTTTTGAAAGGGACACTTGGGGGAAAACAAGGCAATTGAAGTGCCTTCAAAAAACTTTGAAGGACACTTCAGGGCTAAGGCAAAAATAGGGCTAAGGCAAAACAAAGCCAAAGGGAAAAATAATGAAGGGAAAGAAAAAATTGGAAAGACCAAAATAATAAATACCCAAACACAAAAAATGAGTAAGGAAGAATGAAATCTAGCTAAAGAGGTAACACAAAATAGCTATGCAAAAAAAAAGGGAAACATTCTACTAATTTCTAGAGGATACATGCTTGCTATGTCCAAGACCAAATTCCTACATCCTTCCATTTGGCATGGATTCATGCAAGGCAAATAAAATCCCAAAAGAACAAGCCCATGGCTGAGAGAAAAATATAGGAAACACATAAAAAGGCAAACACAAGGAAAGAAAACATCTAAAAGGGAAACACCTATGATACAAAGAACTTACGAAAAAAACAACAACAAAGGAAACACACAACAACAATTATTTACAAGACATGGCCAACAATGTCTAGAAGCAAGATTTCAAGTGGATCCCATTCACCAAAATAGGAAGCTCTTCTCCATCCATTTTAGACAAATGAAAAGAGTTTCTTTACTTTCACTTGCTAATGATGTAAGGACCACTCCAAAAAGTATCAAACTTTGTATGTCTACCTATTTTTTATCTATCCTTATCGCATTTCAAGACTAAGTCACATTCTTGAAACACTCTTTCCCTTATCCTTTTATCAAAGGACTTATTCACGAGAACTTTATGGTGTTTCAAAGCTTTGTGTACATCATCTCTTACCTCTTGTAGTTCCATTAATTCTATTAATCTAACCTCTATGGGAGTGTTTTCAATTAATTATAGGTATTGTACAAGTTCCAAGATAGGGAGATCTTGTGATATAGACAACCTAACTTCTGTCCCATAGATTAGTACAAAGGTAGAATTATCAATTGAATTCTTGGGAATGATTATGTCTACCCATAAGGATATCTTCATCTTGATATGCCATGTTCTTTGATTATTTTCCAACATACTCTTAATGATCATGATGAGGTTCTTATTGGTAGACTTGCCAATCCATTACCTTGAGGGTAGTAGTTGGATGAAGTACTCAAATGAAACCCACTCTTTATTACCCAATCAAAATTTTTAGCACCTATGAAGGCAAGTGCATTATCCAAGATGATGATATGAGGAGCTCCAAACATTATCACAATACTATCATATAACTCTAAGATAACATTTTCATTGACCTCATTCAATGTAACATCCTCTACCCACCTTGTGAAGTAGTCCATAGGAGTCAATATCCATTTGTGTCTAGCACTTGATGGAGGGTTGATCATTCTAATGAAGTCAAGGACCCATTACATGAAAGGTTGGTCCACTTGAACTAGATTTAATGGAAGATATGCAAGTTTTGGTTTGCCAACAAAGAAAGCACATTGAGGACAAACCTTAACCTATTAATAATAGTCCTCAAAAATACTAGGCCAATAGTAACCATCTCTCATTATCTTTGAAATTTTTATTCTAGGAGAGAAGTGACCACCATCTGCTCCATTATGGAACTTTTATAGCAACATATCAACTTGATCATTGTTAATGCATCTTAACAATAAATTAATCACATCCTTTTTAAAGAGAATGCCATCCAAAAGACAATAAGGAATAGCTTATAGCCTAAAATACCTCTTTAGATATTTTTTCAAGCGATTGGGATACTCACCATTTTAAAGAAAACCAATGATGTCTTGTGCCCAACTTCAATTTTGCATTTGATTAGCTAGTTGGGTTTGAACCTGATTGACCAAAGCTTGTTTTTTTGGCTCTTGAAAATTAGTTGCTAAATGTTCACACAAACCTCTTCCTCCTACCAAGTTGGTTACCTTAATGTCAATGTCATATTCCATCACTTTTGTGATACATTCATCTCTCTTTTCATTGAGATCCTTGCTTAGGAGGAACTCCTTGGTGATAAGATGGGAAACCATGACATGAATATTGTTTTCGGAAACCACATCCTAATTTTTTTCAATCCTCTAATGATGGTTAGGGCTTTCTTCTCCACAAGGAATATCTTACTTCATACTCCTCCAATCCTTGGTTGAAAAAAAATAATTGGCTACTCAACATCTTCATCATTATTTTGCATAAACATATCTGAGATTGTGTTGAGGTTAGAAAAGTTATAGTATGAAATCTTAAAAAAAATAGATTTAAGAGAGTAGGAAATTCTGTAATTTCTTATTTTATTGCTTCAGAATTGCTCTTACCTTCTTTTGTCTAAGTAAAAACCTAGTTCTTTTTTACCATGACTATGATAGGCTTTACCACAGTTTCAAAGTTTGGGATAAACCTCCTTACAAAGTTTATTTTCCTCAAGAAGCTTTTTATCCCCTTCTTTTGTTGAGGCAAGGACAAGCCTATAATAACTTCAATCCTTTTGGGGTCAATAGATAAGCCTTATTTCGAAACAACATGACCCAGAATCTTACCTTCATGGACATCAAAGATGCACTTCCTTGGATTAAGGGATATGCAATACTCCCTAGATTTCTCAAACACTTATATGATTAGTGACATCATTTGAAAAAATAGTTATACCATCAAGGTAAACAAGCAAAAACTTATTGATCAAATTTTTGAAAGCCATGTCCATTGCCATTTGAAATGTAGCTCCAGCATTGGATAAACCAAATGGCATCTTCTTGTAGGAAAAGATCCCCCATTCGGTGGTGAAGGCTACCTTGAATTTATCCTCTTCATAATATTTGATTATAACCTGAATAACCATCAAGAAGTGAGAGATGTTGAGAACCTAAAATAACTTATAATTTTTTTTCCATGGAAGGGAGTGGATAATGATTCTTGAGAGACACTCTATTTAGATCATGAAAATCTACACAAAGTTTGATTTCTTTATTATTATTTCAAACTAACACAAGGTTGGCTACCCAATTTGAGTGCTTGATAGGAAAGATAATCCTAAACTTAATTAACTTGGTCAACTCTTTCTTCATGAGTTCTTATGTCTTGGGATTGATAGGCCTTTGATTTTATCTTACTATTTTAGCTCTAGGTTCTAACTCAATGGTGTGATGGGATAGAATTGGATCAACCCCTTTCAATTCATTATAATCCCAAGAAAATATGTGATGAAACTCTTTGCATAATGCAATGAAAGCTTGCCTTTCTAGCTGAGAACATACATTGCCAATCTTCAAAAGTGTGTCTTTGAAATTTAGAACCCTCTCATAGTTTTCCTCCTTTGTTGACATGCTCATTATTTTATTCTTCTATTGATCATCCTCATTGAATAAACTCTCTAATGTAATCAACCCATTGGGTATTTTATTTGTCTTCAGCTGTATAATTTTCTCTTCATAATGATCATGTAACCTCTTTTGATTTCTTGAGGAGAAGTTTGCCTCATTTTGTAAGAAGTGTGTAATGTGTTCATCAGTCTAAAAAAATTTCCATGACACTTCATTATCTAAAATGGAAGGTCTCACAATGATATTTATATGATATTTATCCTTCTCCTTTGCTACATTAGCAGCTTAGTCCAAATGTGATCCTATAGCATCTAAGTCTATCGGCATGTTTGTTCAAGTCTCTTGGTATGGGATGTATGTTGAAGGCATCAAACTCTTCAAGTAGATCCCATAACTTGTGCTTTTAGGACTTAAGAAAGGGTTTTTTTTCTATATCTTTACTTCTTACTTGATGAATGACCAACTCACTACATCCATAGACATTCAAATTCTTGATTCCTCTCCTCTTTGCCCATTAGAGACCGTGAACTAATCCTTCATATTTTGCCACATTGTAAGTGCAGCTGAAGTGAAACATATAAGAAGAGTAGTAATGATTACATAATGTATAAAATAACATGATTCTAGATTCTACACCAAATTTTTTCTTTGAACCATCAAAGAATATTTCCCATATGCCATCAAGTTCATGATCCTCATTGATGAGTGAAGGAATTGGAATGTTCTCTTCATGCATACAATAAACTCACAAATAAGTCTCCTATATGAAAGTGTAAGGATCAAGGTCATGTGTTTTAGTGTTGTTCTTGTCTAGATAAAGATCAAAAATACCTTTAAGAGGGGAAGATGTTTCACCATCCATGACCATTTCCTCTTCCTTTCTGATTAAATAATCTTGATTTAACATTGTCTCCAAGTATGGCTCAATGTGAAACCTTGATAAAGGATGAGTCCTTATAGTTACCTTAGTCTCGTACCTTGTCCTAAAATCTATAAAATACCAATCAGTAGAAAGATAACCTCATATCTTGGCTATGAAGTCCCTTAACAAGCATATTGTAAAGTGTACTAGAAGGTCCACCACCATATTGTCTTGCATTATAAGGAAGCTTGGGAAACCACGTAAAAACACTTTTAGACCTTTGAACAATCATACCATATTGGTTTAAATACCATCTAGTTGTAACATGCCCTTGCTATGTGGCTCATAGTTAAAAACCAGCTTATCAACCACCACTTTATGCATGATGATAGTGTTTGCTCCACTATTCACAATACAATTGTGGACCACCTTGTATCCTATAATTAGTGTGAGGTATAAAGGTGGAATATTTTTTTCATTAGTTGAGGGATTCAAAATATGATTTGGATAATTTTTGAGATCCACACCATTGTGCTTTAAAACTTGAGGAGTCACATGATTTGTTGCTAGCTGCTCTTAAAAAATTTATTTTTAACTTTGTATATGTAAGACTTTCCAAAGGGATATACTTATATTGGTGCTCTTCAATGAATAAACAATATTTAGAGATGGATCATTCACCTTCTCTAGAATTTTTGATGGTAATGAGGGAGCTTGAGTATGCTACATTATAATCTTGGTATCCCCACTTGCATTTTGATTTTGTTGGGAAAAATGACTTGCAATAGGTACAACACTTTGATTGATACTTGGTGGCCTTGGAGAGGCATCAATTGGAGCTACCCATGGTTCTTGGATTTCTCATAATAATATATTCTTATCTCTTATATTGGCTACAACTGACATGCCTTGAGTCAACACAAAATCATCTTTTGCTTAGAGATTCATCATTCCCACACTTGGGCTGCTACCTTCTCCATGACCATCCCTTTGGTTGGGACATGCTTCTTTTGTTATCATGTAGGGATTAGTTTACTCTTGTGTTGTAAAATCATGGTTGGTTCCTCTATCATCATGTAGAAACTGAACTTGAAGCTACCTCCATTATTTTAAATGATCCTCTACTTGCACTATATTTGCATGTACTAGAATAATCACCTTTATGAGAGGAGTATAATTTGGATTATATGAATTGAGATACCTACTATAACCTTGTTTATTTTGTCCTCTCCCTTGATAATTGTATTAGTATGGAGCTCTATATCCTTATTGAGGATAATATTATGCATTAAGAAGAGCACTTACCTGACATTGAGTTTGCTTAAGCTAAGCTCTTAATGATCTAATTTCTTCATCCTTGTCTACAACATTATCCACCTTCTTATAAAAGGATCTTAGCTTCACATTGGCATTAGAAACTTGTGACATGCTTGGAGATTTAACTAAATTATGGGACAATAAAGGCATGGAAACTCTTGGAGGAAGTTTTCTAGCTTGAATAAAGCTATTCTCATCCTCAATTACTAGCTTATATGCACCTAAAAGAGTGAATCCTCCCATTGACTACAACATAACAAAAACATTAGTACCAATCCCTTTTGAGGTATGTTGGGAACATAAAGCTAGGAGGAGGTCTCATGATTGGTGGTAGCCTATACCATCTTCTTTGAAATATCTCAATGAAATCTCCCATGTATTCATTTAGACCTCTTCTTATTACATCTAGCTAATGTATTAGGGAAGCATGATCACTCTTATTTTCAAATCCTATCACAAATAGATCTCCAACTCCATCCCAACTTGTAATCCATCCCCTCTTCCAATGTTTTATACTAGTCAAGTGCTTTGCCTTTTAAAGACATAAAAATCACCCTAATGGCTATGTTGGCCCTAGTAACATTATGGAAATCATAGAAATTAGAGATGTCTCTAATATGTTCAAATGGGGTAATAGGACCCTCTCAATTGAAAATAGGAAGACTTTTGGTAACATTTAGAGGGATGGGGTCATATGTAGGAAGTTCTATTGGGTTTTGTGTATTAAAAGTAGGGAAGGGGTGACACCTATCAATGTCTTCTTGGTTCTCTACTTCTTCATTTTTAGTTTCTTCAACTTCCTCAACCTCTTATTATTTTTCTTCAAAGCCACCCTACCTAGGCTCTCTAATCACTAGCAATGGTTCAAGATGTTTTTCCTCAAAAAGAGCTTCAACTAGAGGTTTTTGGTCAAATATCGTAGATGACCTAGTGAGGACCATGAAGTAAATTATGGGAAATTTGGTTTAGAACTAGGGATTCTCACCCTTTAGAGTCACCAAATGTTATATTTTAGAACAAAATGATGCTTGTCAAGATCAACATTCACCTTCACATGAAAATAACAAAGAATTTAGTCCCACTGAGTGTGCCAAAACTATTGTCTCCAAATATTGCACCCTAGAAGAGGGTTGTTTAGGCCTCCTCCAGATTGGGGCATTATTGAGACATTTCCAAGCATGTGGGTGTGCCTATACGTGGAAATAAACCTCTAGGTTGAAAGGGCTATCTCCCTATATTATCTCTTATGCAAAAAAATATGTTGAAATAGCTTGTTTGGATGAAAAGGGTTATAAATTTGCATAAATGAAAAGCCAAGTCTAAAATGGTGATACACTAAAAGTTATTATCCACACGTATGCCCTATATTTTTTCACAATACATCATAATAAAAGATTCTTATTTGAGATATAGAAGATTCCAACATAAATATTTTAATGTAGAGACAAAATTAATGAGATCACACAAGGTAAGTAACTGAAAAGACAACCTATATAGTCCAGAAAAGGGTTGCACATATGCAAAATATCTTATAGCTAGAATGCACTCTACATGACCTGTTAGATCAACTCTTTGATCAAAATCATGAAGGATAAAGAATATAAGGATAAAACATCACTTTATGTCACTCTATGTCTCTTACATGCCCAATTAAATGTCCATAACTTAGAAATAAAATAGACTTATGCTTATTTGCTCAAAGGCAAGAAAATGGCAAAACATTCTAGTAGGGCTTCACCATACTATCTATGGATGAAATAACAATATCCCAAGGGTCTTATTTATAGAAAAGAGAGAGATAGATAGATAAGGGATGTCCCTTGTGCCAAATAGAGGAATCAAATCTATTAGAAGTCATTGCCCTCATCTACAACTAGTTTTTACCAATGATGTTTATTCAAGCACTCTAATTGATTTGTATCACCTTCTTGAATGCCATGGGATCACCCCTCTGAAGATGCTTCCCAACCATTTCTCTTTGGTTTATCTATTTTTGTTATGGCATGAAAAATATCATTATCATTTAGTTTGGCTTTGTCCTTTCCTTTTGATTGGTCATCAAGGAATGACTCAGATCATGGTTCTAAGTTTTTGATCAACCATTTGATCAAGCTCATAAGCTAATTAGTTTCAAAAAATTTATTTTCTTCTATTTAGATCCTTTCAAGTTTTATAAATGAATTCACTTATAAAACTCATAAGTCAAGAACTTGCTTAAACTTAATTTGCATTTGCAAACCCATTTAGGTTTTCTTACCTACTTTACTTATAAAATCTTATAAGCAAAGCACCTTATGAAACCCTATTTTTACATCCAAGACCCTTTTATGTTTTCTTGCCTACTTTACTTATAAAACCTTATAATCAAATCACCTTGGTAAAATTGGTTTGTATTGACTAAGACCCTTTTGGGTTTTCTAAGCTCTTCTATTTATAAAATTCTTAAGTCAAACATGTTGAGAAACTTGATTTATATTGACCCCAATGGCTAGTTGTCCACCTTAGATTTGACATCCTATGGCATGTTATGCATCAACCTAATGGCTAGTTATCCACCTTAAATTTGATGTCCTATGGCACATCATGCATCTACCCAATATCTAGTTACTTGATTTAAATTTAAATTTGATGTCATGGGTAATTCAATTGGGTTTATTGCTCAGGTAATATCTTAACAATTTTCTTGAATTATTTGCTTTAGATGAAAGTCTAAAATTAAATCAAGAATTTTGCTTTCAATCTTTGGTTAAGCCAAATGTCCCTTTAGGAACTCTTCCTGAAGGACACTTGGAGGAAAGTGTCATTTGAAAAAGTTTTGAAGGACACATGAGGGGGAAAAAATCCCCTTTGGAAAATTTTGAATGGGCATTTCCAATAGAAATGGCCCTTAAAATTTTTTTTGAAGGGGAACCTTTAGGAAAAAGGCTATTCAAGAACATTTCTCAAATAAAACTGGAAGAAGGTGTCCTTCAAAAAAGTTCTAAAGAACACCTAGACCAAAAGTGACCCTTTGGGAAAATTCCCAAAGGGCACTTGGATGAAAAATGTCCCTTCAAAATTTTTTGAAGGGGCATTCAGGAAAGGATAGGGCAAAAGTTCCCTTCATAAGAGTTTTGAAGGGACACTTGGGAAAAAAGTGCCGTTTAGAACTTTTTTGAAGGGACAATTAAGATGGAAAAGTGCCCTTCAAAAAATTTCTAAAGGGATACTTGGGAAAAAATTACCCTTCAAAACTTTTTTGAAGGGAAACTTAGATGAAGAAGTGCCCTTCAAAAAAGTTTTGAAGGGACACTAGGGTAAAATAGGTGCCCTTCAAATTTTTTTTGAAGGGACACTTGGGGGCAAACAAGGCGAGTGAAATACCTTCAAAAAATTCTAAGGGTACTTCAAGGCTAAGGCAAAACAAAGCCAAGGGAAAAAACAACGAAGGGAAATTAGAACAAGGAAAGACTAAAAAAAAAAGGCCCAAACATATAAAATGAGTAAGGAAGAATGAAAACTAGCTAAAGAGGTAAGACAAATTGGCTATGTATAAAAAGAGGGCAACAGGAGCATTATCAGAAATGAAATAAATGGGAGTACCAAACCTAGTTACAACATTTTCTTCCAAAAAATTAATGACAATGATTGATCTATAGTTATTAGTTGTTATAAATTCTATCCACTTGGTAAAATATTCCATGGCGATTAGGGTAAACTTGTGCCTTACTGTAGATTTTGGGTTTATCATCCCAATAAAATCAAGGCCTCATTAGGAAAAGACAAGTCCTTCAATGATTGGTTGCAAAGGAATGGAAATATAAAATTTTCTTTTCCCAAATGTTTATCACTCATGGCAAGTTTTGGTGTTGTTTAGTGCATCCTTGAAGATTGTAATTTAATATTAGTATCCCATCCTCATAATTTTATGAGCTTTTGTGTTACTTAAGGGATGACCATAACCTATATTATGATGTAGGTTATCCAACATATCTATATATTATTAATATGAAACACCTCTTAAATAAATTCCCTCATATTTATTTATGTATAAGAATCCCTTCTTGATCATATAATGATCTAATTTGATCATGAGGCCTTATCTCTTCTCTTTCATTAAATCATGAGGACATGAACCAATGATTAAATAATGGATGATTTGAGTGTACCACTCACTACCAGTTACCTAAGTCTCATTATTTTGTTCATTATTGAGGCATGCATCAGTCTCAATCATCATCTAGATGATTAATTCACCTTTAACCATCTTGGTTGGCCTAATTTCAAGATTAAACTATTTTAACTTTACCATCCATTTACCTCTTATTTCACCCAAATCACTTAGAACAAGCGTGAGCTAGACAACTAGGTTTAGAACAATGACATATGTTTTTTTCCTCAGAATATTATACCTAAATTTCTTCACATCTTTGATCAAGGCATATATATGCTTATATATCATATATTATTTCAACTTTGAATCCTTTATATTGGTTCTCATGAAGGAAATGGGATGTTAATTATCATCCACCTTATATGTAACTATAAAAACTAAAATATGTTCTAAAGTGAATGAATAAAGATAGAAATAGTTATTAAAGCCTATGATGATTAGAACTAGAGCTTGAGTAATGGTTATCATGTATTAAAAATCTCTCTTAGTCTTTATTATCCACTCTATCTTATCATTTTGTTTTAGAATGACATTTAATGTCTTGTAAATCTCTATAAAACCATAAATGAATTTCATTACAAAGTAGATCTTAGTAAATAAATACTTTAATAATTTATTGATATTAGGAAGTGTCAGCTTGAAGATGGATTGAAATTGATCAAGATAAATAGAGATCTATATTTATTGATGTCATGGCCTAACAAATTCCATTTATTAACTCTAAAAATGCTTTTCTTTGGATTAGTTGGCATTCCATACCTTTTACATCTATTAAATATTTTATGCAAGTGATCTGCATGATCAACTCTATCTTTGGAAGACACTATCAAATCATCCATGTAGATGATTATGCATTTACAAAAAAATACATAGAAGTCAAAATCCATGGCCATTTGGAAGGTTTACCCTAAACTAATTAGGCTACAAGGCATCTTTTTATATGTAAAAGTACCTCACTTGGTAGTAAAGGCCGTCATCATTTTGTATTATGCTTCCTCCACAACTTATTTATAGCATGATAATCCATATATAAAGGACATCATCTCAAATCCACAGACCATCTAAATTACCTCATCTAAGGAAGGTAAATTATTTTTATCCTTTTCTAATTCTTAATTTAAGTTCTTTAATTCAACATAGAGTTTGATTTATCTACTCTTCTTCTTGATTGGTACTAGTTTGGCTACCCAAGTAGAATGTCTAATCAAAAACATAATCTTGATATCCATTAGTTTCTATACCTATGTCTAAATAAGAGGTTACATAATTAGATTAATTAGCCTTATGTTCAAATATTAAGGATGTTGGTTAGTGCCTAGATTTTTATTGATGAAATTAGACTCAATTGATTTAGACTACCTCTAATTTTTAGCTTGTCGATCTACATAGAAATCCCAGTATTACGAAACCATTCCTAGAGGGATGCATTTTTCCTTTAGCTTTGGACACTATCCTCTCCCAGTTATTCAATATGCATGGGTTCCACATATTTCTCATCTATCAACTAAGTTTCAAAGTTACCAGAACTACTCATGAATTGGATAATATATTGATAATCCTCAAACACTTAGAATTTATCTATGCTTTTTGAAACAAAGGGATAGGGAACCAGTTCCATAGATAATTTCTACATTTTGGATTCTTAAAATGTTGAGCTTGCATTGATACTTATTTTTAATCTAGTTAACAAATAGATTAGAATCATTGAATCTTTTTAGCTACCTAACATTATGCTTTATCATAAATTGAATACCAAGGATTATAGGTTCATACTCAACTCTGTTATTAGTGCAATGAAAATTTAACCTATAGTAGTTAAGTATTACTTATAATCTAAGTTTTTAGGGATACATCAACATTAGAGCCTTGTTTTGATCTATCTCCATCAAAATGGAGAGTCCATAACTAAGAATGACTTTCAAATTCTTATTCATGAAGTTCTTACTCATTAGTGAATGTGTATACTCCCACATGTAGAGATGCAAATTTGAATTTCTCATTGTTTGATTTATACTTAGTAATAAATTAATTCATCTTTGGTTCTCTATCTACCCAAATATGATTGGATACTATTTTCCAAGGTAACCACATGTGTGAAAAGTCAATTACCATATACATTTTTAGTGTCTTAGACCAATCCTAACTCAAACATAAGCCATAAGCTTTTGGAATGTCAATTACTAGAATATCTATATATTATTTTACGCATGGCTCTGAATCCAACTAGATGTGTACATTTGTCAGTTCTCTAATGCATGGTACAAAAGACTTATCTATTTGGAAGACCACTCTTTTTGACTTATCTAGGGTCAAACCTAGATTTATATACATAACTATTAGCATCAAATTAGTTGGGGAACCTAAGTCAACCAAAAAATTTTGCACATTCATTCCAAACATTCAAATAGTTAGTATAAATGATGGTGCTTCAATTTTCTCTTTAAATACCAGCACATTTTCATGCAAAAATTTTGATTTGTTAGATGTAAAGGATCTTATGGTTAGTTCATACATGATGATATTAGCATTAATATTATTCATGTCTTCAAAAATGTTGTACCCATCTTTGATTTGAGGTTATGTGCTTTGTATCTACTCATCCTCTTGTGGGAGTGGATTATTGTTGGCTTGAGAAACACATAGAGAAATAGTAGCATTATTGTTTGGAGGTATTGAAGTAGTTGGATGTTACTTTCTCCTCAAATTGTAATTATTCCTTTAGAACTACTAGAATTCATGTATCTCATCTATATTATCTTATGGTTCATTCTCATCCACTATCAGGAATGGGAGATGATATGTATCAAATACCATTATTTTACTTGAATGTTATGGATTAGTAGAGGAATATGGTTTTATATGACATATAATACCCTCCTACATGTTCATCTCCTTCTAGAATATCTCATAAGCAATTCAAACCTCTATGAAATCTAGTTTATTAGGTTAAACTGCATTATGTACTTGGCACCAATTAGGAAGAGATGCTTGCATGATTTTATTTATGACATCTTGTTAGGTGGATGTTGTTTTAGATTGTTTATAGTCCTACTAAAATCCTTGTTAGACCTTTTAAATTAAAAATTATAATTGGTATTCTATCCTCTAATGTCACCCATGCATTTATACATGTTCAAAAACTCATTGCTTAATTTATGCACCCTCTTCTGAATAGATTCCAATTTTATTTTTATGGAATAAAAATGAGTACCCTATGTAGTATCAGTATTGAATAGTATTAGATACTAATTATGGTTTTATTGATTAGGCTTATGATTATTTATAATGTTAAGGTGATGATTAGGTGGAGCCTAGGTTAAAGGCATATGAGAGTATAATTGGTTCTAGTTTTGTGCCATAATATTCTAATTTACATTTGGTATTGGGCTGAAGACCATAAAAATAGGACCAAGACTAACTAGGGGCAATAATTACATCTGGGTCTCAATTTTTTATCCACATTGATAGATTCAACATAAGACAAATGGAGTGTATCATCACTAACAAGTATAGGTAGAAAAAATAGTCATATGGTATAGGGTGTTCTTTTACATTTCAAGTGCCAAAGTCTCAGGAGGTTTGCATGTAGACTCAAGATAGGTATACATCTTTTAGAACCTAGTATTGAAGGCTCATATTGGCTCATTTGGTTGTCTTCTCATGCTTACAAAGTGTTGATATACATAAATTTCACTAGTGACTTGGCCAAATTATGCCAAGATGATGTTTACATTGATTCTAAGATGTAATCAAACCTTATGAGATATTAAGAAACCTGTCATAAGCATCATATTTTAGTGTGAAGGGAAAAATTTTACATGCCACATCCTCTTGGATTAAATTTAATATTCCTAGGGTGGTCTTAAAGGAATTTATTTCTAATTAAATATTCCTACCTCTTGAGGGATAAAAGGAAGGAAAATACTTCTCAAGTTTTTTTGGTAAATCATGAATAGTTATAGTGATGTTGATAACATAACCAACTAGCTAGGTCAAATCTTGGGACATTGGGGATAATGGAATATGGGGTGGTCTACTTAGAGATAAATATTGAGCTCAATGTTTTTTCATAATTCCCTTATCAAAAATAAATTTTATATGGATTTTTGAAGGAGGTTATAACAACTTAGTGTTTGAGGTAGACTTTGTCAGGCTTTTGAGTGATTCTAGTGTAACTCAAGTGATTTCTTTCAATGAAATAGAAGTAGATTTTTTATCCCTCTTTATAGTGATATATTAAATTCTTGTTCATTTAGGTTTTATTCACACCCAAAAAACCTTATGAGGCAACCTCTAAAGTTTTAGGATGTATTATTGAAGATTCATTCCAAGGCATGTGTTATAGGGTATTGGGTTTTATAAATAACCTATTGGTAGAGTAATATTGGTCTAAGTAGTTTGTTTACCATAGATGAGTTTAATATGGATGAATTTAAATCTACTTGAGAAGGTTGGTGTTGATAATAAACTACCCGTATTCCTATTATAGCAACCCTCCTTTTCTTTAAATTTTGAAATGCCTAAGATGACAAGCTTGCTAAATCATTTGACTGCATATGGATTTGGTTTAATTTTCCAATGCTTATTCTTCTATAGTTTCTAGTTAATTATTAATTTCTCAATATAGATTAGTCCTTTAAAATATTTGATTTATTTCAAATTATTCATGTTTTATTCAAAAAATGAATCATTAACCATTGACACTTGAAAAATATGCAGATGGGCCTTCACTAAGAATGTTCTACCTAGTTCATAAATTTGCATGAATGAAACAAGATTTTCTTGATCTTATTAGACTAACATTATAATTTGTTTAAAGCATTTAATTATAGAGTTTTTATTTGAACTTATTTTAATTTGTTTAAGATGAGCATTTGACATTTTTAAAAGTATAATTTAACGTCTCACTTGAGCTCGTAGGATGTCAAGATTACTGTAACAGTTTATGACACCTCTTTGAATGTAAAATTCAAGACTGCATCTTTAAAGGGATAGGCATAAACCTTGAAAGATATCATAATTCCTTAGAGATTTATTACACCTTGTGTAAGACACTTAGAGTAAATATACTACGTTCATGAGATACATGGTGCTATTTGGAGAGATCACAAGAAGACTAGCCATTAGAATTAAAATACAAAGGTTATGTGTCATAATATTAGCCCCCATAAATGAGCCCATTTAGTATGAACCTTTATGCATCCCCCATGTGTCCCACTATAGTCTATAAGCTTACAAGATGCTACCACATGTCTTAAGCATGACCAACTAGACTTGAGAAACATTCTAAGCCAATATGTGTCCCCTAAGGGTTTACCCAAAATTGACACATATCCATGCCATGTTGCATCCATATAAAAATTACAAGAGCTCACAAGATAGACATTTGGGTTGTCTTGAACCATCCAATCAAATTTTGAATATGTATAATTATTTGAGGATAATTTTTATAATGCCAAGTGGTAGAAGAATGGAAAAAATCCCATGAGAATGATGTGTGTCCCATTTAGACCCACAGAATGATGTGACATGTCATCCTTATACTACTTCTATCTAAGATACGCTAAATATCCTTTGAGAGTGATGTGTGTCCAATTTGGACCTATGAGATGATGTTTCATTCCATTCTCACAAATAAACATTACAATATCAATGAGATTACCTTCAAGAAAGACACGTGTCTCAACCTGGCCACACAATTAACACCAAGTTACTGATAGTCAAAAGGATTCCAAAGGTGACACCTATCAAGCTAAGCATTGATAGCCTTATAAAGGCAATATCTGGTAAAGTAAAGTTGTGAGTGCCCTTTAAAATAGCCACGTAGAAAAGGAAAGCCCTGATTGCATATGAGAGCAATACATGGAAATCTCATGACCAATAAAAACTAAAAAGCTACCTGAGAGCTTTTCATGAACTAACATATTCCACATGGCAGGATGTAAATGACTCATCACATTAAGCTACATTTTGAGAGCCTCTAAGCAATCAAAAAGTACCACATGTCTATACTTCAAAATGACTAAGCACATCAGTCAAATTTAAACCTCATAAATGCCTTACTAGATTTGATGTGGCATGTCATGTGGCAAAATTTTATAGTATTTAGATTAAAGGCTAAAATTTATGGAAAATCAAAGGCAAATCAATGCTAAATTTGAATACTGGTGCACTTAATTTCCAAAATTAATAGTTCAAAGATACATAAAGTTGACAATCTCACCACTAATATGGCACAAACCAGAGTTGCCATTGACATTATATTAATAAAAGAAATATTTCAAAAGGATACTCAACTCATCTATTACTACCTACATTTTCACTTGAATATATATGCATTTTATCTCCCTACTATCTATGTTCCTAGTACAAAAAATTTCATGTTATTCACAAATTATACCCTAACCACCATTATTAGAGCTTGAAATTTGTAGAGATATAAAAAAATGTCGATTACTACCCAGAATATTACATAAATTGCATAAATCAGTCCTTCCACCCTAGTTAAGAGCACCTCTTTTGAAAATGATGAATTATTATTCTAATTTAGTAATTTAGTCATTTTTAAGGACATCAAATTCATTCTTAAGGCCATATAGTCTAGTGACTTACACTATAGCAAAATTTACTTCAATGTTGAAGTAGCTAGAGTGTTGATGATGGTAAAAAATGCCCCATATTATTCAACTAGCTTTAGACATCCTTGAAATCCAAGTTTTTGTTCTCCATAAAACCAAAGCAAAACTAGAGGTCATGCCACATGTTGACCTAGTATATGGAATCTTTAGGGGGATGATATGTGAGGATGGGTTTCTCAAATCAATGAACCAAGGGATCTATATTGATTTCATCCCAAGACCTAACTTAGAAAAATATTATGACTTACCTCTACCATAGGTAGAATAAAACTAGAGCATCATTGAAAATTGGTACAAAGTTCACTCACTAGTGAAGTCTTGGCATCATGGGTAACTAACCCAACTAGAGTTATCTTTATGGATGACCAAGGGCAAATACCTATTCATCAATTTATAAATGGAGTTAGGATTGGCCTCACTCTCCTCAATAGAATATTTTATAATTCACACATAGGCTATATGGAAATAAGGACCCTTCTATTATATAAAATCATCCTAGAGGACCTATAGATCCCCCCACTTGGGGATATTATTAGCAAAAATCTAGTATATGTAATGAATGCCAATTGCTAGAATGGTTCTCTATTACTGATGATGAGTTACCTATTGGATGAAATATATGAAATTACCTAATTAGGTTAGAACCCATGGTCCCCTCAGCAGCTAGAGATTGTAGACTAAATATTCTTTTTAATACACATTGACCGCTTAAGGCATAATATCAAGGTAATTGTATAAGCCTTCTACCTAGTTGTCTACAAATTAATCATTGAGTGTGAGATGTTGAGGGTTACCTCAAAGGTTAGATATACATTAAGAGACATGGGTAGCTATTTGATATAGCCTAATTACAAAGTCAACAGGATAGAGGGGGTGATGGTGGCTCTCCTCAGGTTGTAAGGATATGTACCAATTAAATTAGATGAGGAGAAGATGGCCTATAAACTGCTATGTGAATTTAATGGTGTCTTTAAGAGAAAGAATATGAAAATCCCCCAAAAGGTCCCATACAAATTTGGGGAGGACCAAAATTATAAAATGGCATGATGTTGTTGTGGCTATAAGGTATAAGGACTCATACCTATTGCCTAAGGATGACTTTATGCCATGCAATCAAAATGGTGTCATTGCCAAACACTTGCTCAAATGCAAGGACATAGATATGGAATATAATCATCAAGAAAAGGTACATGAATGGGTTTACAAAGATTTTTTAGTATAACATAAGGCCTCAAATTCTACAAACTCATGGAAGCATGTTTAATAGAGATTATGATGATAGATAAGAAGAGGAAGAATAAGAAAATATTCCTCTCATTCAAAATAGACCATGCATGCATCCTCTATAGGCCACTTTAAGTAGTTAGGGAATGCCTCCAAGTTCCATGTTAGGAGGGTCAAGTAACCAACATGACCCCTCCCAATGTCTTACATTCATTTTTGCATCTGTCATGGGAGCTACCAAGAGAGCCTAAGTCATCCTGACCTTGATGTCATTGATATTAAAGAACTATAATAAGGCATCAAACTTTCAATGAAGATTTGCAAGAATTATCTAGGAGGAATATATATAAATTATATAAAATAAATAAGTCTCATAGGACTACCATGAGAGGGGCAATGCCTCATGTATCAACTCCCTAAGATCCCACTATAAGTATAACACCACTACCTTATTTTTCACCTACTTTTGCCTTTGCTTCTGATTCTACTTCCATGTTTTTTCCACCCACCATTACTCCTTTATTAGCTCCATTATCTTTAGTTTTTGTAGCTACATCTACCCATTCCTTAATGGATACTAACATGAGCCAAGTTGGCACCTCCTTTGGATTCAATTTACCTTAGTATAATTTTCATGACACTATGCATATAGCTTCTTCCCAAGCAACCAAAATAAGTGACTCACTTTCTTTTAGTTCCCCTATGCCTACAAAGCCATTGAAACATAGCTCAAAGATGTTCCCCTTTTATAAGCCACTCAACGTTACCATATCCACCAAAGTGAGTGTACCTCCTAGGCTACCTTCATTTATCTTTGGCATGGGCCCTACCAAATCCTTATATGACACACTTGGAAAATTAGACCCAAAAAACTTATACATCCTTGTTATATATTTAGTTTCATCTTCTACCTAAACACCTTCATTATAGCCACCTCCCATATAGCCAACACCTATTGCTCCTATAAATTTTTTTAGAGACATCATACAGGTAGCAAGGCAAGAAAGGCCTCAAGTATTCATCCCTACCCCCCAATTTATTATGAGGTTTGATGCAGCCATAGGAACAATAAAGAAGGTGGTGAGAACATAAGTTGAGAATCCATAGTCAAGTTTAGTTGTTGTCCATGAAAGTGAAGATCCCCTCTTCACTTTTAAGAAGAAATGGAAATTTGGCCTTAGAGAGGTCGAGGAATATGTAGAAGACACTATTTCCTTAGTTTAATCCCAAGTAGAGTCTACAATTGCCTTGATGAAGGGGATAAAATAGGAACTAAAAAGGTTGAAGGATCAAACACTACCCAATATACCATAAGGGACTATAATTTCAATAATAAATGTTATTATTAATGTTTTCAAATTGTATAAAATCATGAAGAAAAGGTATGAAGATGGGAAATTTTAATCCAAGGTTTTCATGAATCTTAACTAAAAACTTACACTCTATGATGATAAGTTAGCAAAATTGGATAGAATTGTAAGAAGTAATAAGTTCTCAAACCTCAAGGTTATACCACTTGAGGACATTATTCCTACACAAACCATCCAAATGAATATAAGAAGGATCTTGAAAATATGGTTGGATCAAGTTAAGGATGCAACTATATCCTTAGATATGATTGATTTTAAGATTGCCTTGTTGTTGAAGGATGCTATGGTTACTAGGGTGTCCAAGCCTGATCTCTCCTTTATGGATGATCAGGAGTTCAAATCCTAAATGAAGGTGTTCATTGATAAATTATTAGAGGATGTAGCTAGTGTAAAGACTGATATTGAGGTGATGAAGATTGTTGCATTTTCCAATCAAAGGCTAGAAAAGGTAGAGACTATTAAACAAACATTGAGGCCAATACATGTAAAACAAGGGAAGATCATCTAGTAGATATTTGACTTATTTTAGCCCATGATCTTGGAATTCACCAAGATATATTAGGATTACTTATAATGTGCAAAAGTATGGACCAAGGAAGAAGTAAATAAAAAGTAGAGGTAATAGTAGCAAGCCAACCAGTAGCAACACCTAAGACCTTAGAAGATATTATGTTTCATTTTGTAAATTTAAATATAGAATATTCCATTCTATGTGTAAAATTATAGCCACTTGGCTATTTGGGAACTTTTGATGGGCCAACTTGAACTTGTTTAGGAAAATTTAGAGCCTATATATAGAGGTGTTTCCCTCATTTATAGTTAGAAAATAGATGTTACAAGAATTGATGCAAAGAGCCAAATAATTCAAAATTTTGTCTAAAGTGCTTTATTGTGTGTATTCTATGATTTATGATTATCACACTTTTATACAACTACTTTTTTTTTTTCAAGTTAATTTGGAAACTACACTCAATACATGCATTTATTAGTTTGAGTTTGACTCTAGGATGACTAATTTGTTAGTATATTTGCTTTGTCTTCATCTTATTTGCAACTAAATGTGCTTATGTAATTTACTGTGAGTGAGTAATTTTTGTGCAAATTATGCTTTTAGATATACTCATTTCCTTTCCTCTAAATCTTCAACTCCATTTATTTAGATTTTATAATTATGATAGAGTTGGTAGATGCTAGTTTTATGTGGTTTTTCCTTAGAAGTTAGAAAAAATATTGCCTTTGATCATCTTAAGAAAATTCTCTTTTTTGCCTTGCCCTACTTACTATTAGATCCACCCATGACTCAATTTATCTTAGTTAATGCTATAAATATCCATAGTTTTTATATATTGGGAAATAATTAGTGAAGATTGAATTAAAGTCATAAATATTATCAAAGTAAAGTGTCACTCCATAACATATGTTGTCCCTGCAGTAGAGTTTACTTGTAGAATTCTAAGTGGTGATAATATCTCTACTATTTTTGATATTCCTAGTAGTAATTGTGTTAAAAAATCAAGTTTTGAGTCTTTTAGGACTCAAAATTGAGTTCTGACTTTCCCCTTGTTCTGTAGTGACACAGGGAGCACAATATGTGCATCAATAAGAAAGGAATTTTTTGACACTAGAAAGAAGGTTGTTATGCAATGAATTTCATGAATCTTTGTATAATTTTAGTGTATTTTATTAAAATTATGCTTAATTATTTCAAATTACACAAATATTGTTAAATAAAATTAAAGCTTTGTGTTATTTACAAGAATCTTTGCATTCTTTGTAGGAATATTTGTGTTCTTTGAAGGATTTCATCAAAATTAGTGTTCGTATGTGAATAACCTAGATATTTCCCTAAAATTGTGAAAATATAGGCAGAATACCCTATTATATAAACATATTAAAGGTTATTTTGATCATATTTTTAAATATTCACATAAATTTGGAAAATAATTTGGATATTTTTAAGAATTTTTACAAAGAATGATCTCTAGGACCTCATTTGTACTAAATCTAGGTGTTTAAGATCATATTGCTCTAATTATTTTGAAATTACGTCAACCTTTGCATAGCTTTATGTCTTAAGATGTTTTAAAGTGATTAAGAACTCTTGGATTGTTTAATTATAAATGAAAATGCTTTTGAAATATTGGTTTAACATAGATATTTGCAAGTTAATGTGTAGGACTAACAAAATTTGTGTAGGTATTAAGAAAATTTGAGGTTTCAAGGCTTGGATCCTTGAATATCAAGGTAAAGCTACTTGATCTAAATATTTTTGTAAAATATTAACTGATCTTTGTTAGATTTGACACTTATGAGGCCATCTTTGAATCTCCTTTTATCTTAGTACCCGTTCTACATCTTAGAGTTACCTATGCTTAGAACCATATCCTTATCTAAATCAAAGATCCCTTTGACATTTTTAGAAACCCATAAGAAGGATAGAGTAGATAAATTAAGATGTAGGAAGTTTAGGACATATCTGAATTCCCCTTCTAACTAGAATTTACAACCTCCCTTACCAGTCATGACATGGTTAGCTATCTCATCCATCAATATCTCTGGGCCTATGCATGATCTACAAAGGAATCTAGAGAAATATTTGTCTCTCTTTATCCCCACTAGTAGAGTGACCATTGAAGATCATATCAGGCCCTTTAAGGCATATTTGAGGATTCTTAATGTGATCTATGAGGATGTGGCTATCATCTCTTTCTTTTTACATTTTGAGATGTAGCTTATGATTAGTTCCTCAACTTAACTGAATATTCCATAATGGGATGGAATAAGCTTAATGACACTTCTATTTCCCAATTTGGTAGGGTAGTAAGCTCAAGATTTGTGTACCAATAATTTACCACCCTCAAAAAGAATATAAAGGAGCCATTCAAAATATTTAATGCAAGGTTCTAAAGATGTATACCCTGATGTACCCACCATATAAGCCAATAAATGAATTATCTTTAGAAATATACAAGAATTCCTTGGATCCAATGACATCTATCTTCCTAATAAGGGTCTTAAATATTGACATGTTTCCTCTAACATATGCTGAGGCCATTCATATTGATGAGTAAATATACCCATAGGGGCATCCTAATTTTGCTACCAAACATTGATCTAATGATGCCCACTCTAAACATCATCCCTAACATCAATCAAAACATTCTTAAATTAAAACAATTGCCTATACTAAATGAACTACCTTTGAGCCATGCTACACCCAACCAACAACTAAGATTCTTTAACCAAGCAAATTCTGAAACACATCCTCAAAATAATACCAACCAAACAATGTTTCTTGTAAATAACATAAATGTCAAATATGTGACCTAGAACAAGAACTCATAGCCTCCAAAAAGATATTTAGAATTAATATAAATAACTATTTAAAAATTTTCTAATGATTTTTTGGATCTCAAGAAATATATGGAAAACATTGATGAGAGTTTCAACAAAAAATAAAATTTCCATAGATATAAGAGACCTTTTAATAGGCCTAAAAATAATAGTGAGCCCCATTTGAGAATTTTTTTTGAGATTAGCATTTATTAGATGGTGTTAACCAACTAGTGTTAAATGCACAATACATCTAGACATCGAGAACTAGATTGTGTTGAGTTCTTCCATGCATTTAAAGTTATTCAGAACCAAATAAAGGGATTCAATATGAATCCCACCAATAAAATCAAAGATAAGATATTGATAATACCAATTATTCCTCTAGAGCCCTAGAAATTGTCCTCATGATTGAGACCTATATCTTTCCTAGTCAAGATGAAAATGAGCCTAAAGATAATGTCAAGGAAATAGATACTTTATAGCAATACCAAAAGATTACCTATGCCTTGAGAAGTAAAGGTCATAACCCACCTCTAACACCTTTAACCCCACCTAATAAACTAGATACACCCCTTTATAGAAGGATAAATAATAATCCTCCATACCATAAAGGTAAAGAGAGTCAGCCAACAATAAAATCCCCTGCATAACATCAAAAGGTGGATACAATATAGTGGAAGACATGAATAAGATCAAGATAAACATAAAATTATATGAACTCACCCAAATCTTTCAACAACATGATTTATTATTGAAATAATTAAATGAGAATTATAACTCTAGAAAAGCTAAACAAGATCATGTAAATGTGGTAATGTATAAGAGTAAGCACGAAGTTCTTCTATTTATGTTAATTGGAAGGATCATTGGTAAGAACCTTCATAACTTCTTACTTGATTCTAGTGATTCAACTAGAATTATGCCTTTAGGAATATATGAAAATTGAGGTTAAACCTAATCAAATATGAGAAGGTGGTGGTGTAGTTAGACAAGTCAAGAGTAAAGGTGATAGGTGAATTGTTGAATATCAATATGTAGTTCACTCATGAGCCTTGAATCTAATAGTTCATTGGCATTCAAGTCATTGACATACCTAAGTATTATGGATTTTTATTAAGCCATGACTAGACTAAATCCTTGAATGGATACATGTCCACTAACTATTTTCACACATGGTTACCTTGGCATGGGATTCCTAATCAAATCAAGATCGATTGGGAACCTGAGATGAAATGCACAATTACTGAGTATAATTCCAAGAATGAAAAGGTAAACTACCAATCCTCTGACTTAGGTGTTTATACTTTGGAAACCACTAAAATTTTTGTATATTATAATGTGAAATAAGAAATCAAAGGTCTTTGGATGTTGTACTTTGATGGTGCACAAGCTAACCAAGGCTCTAATGTTAGGATTATTTTTATGAATCTCAAAGGAAAATAGTATCTAGATTCTTATAGATTATAGTTATCTTGTACTAACAATTTAGTATAATATAAATCTCTTATTTTAGGACCTTAATATGGAATTAAACATAAGGTTAAAGAGTTTTCAGTTTATGGTGATGCTGAATTAGTTGTGAATCAAATTAAAAGAAGATGTCAGTGTAAGGTTTCTTATTTAAGAAAGTATAAATTTATAGCTTGGGATTTAATTGAGAATTTTGACTCATTTAACACTATTTACTTACCCATGGAGTAGAAACAATTGGTAAACACTCTAACCTCAATAGCAAAAAACCTGGTGCCTCTAGAGCCTTTAAACTTGTGAGAATTCATTATGTAAATAATTTCATCCCCCTTGATGCCAGACAACATCAATCACTTCCAAGTTTTTGATGATGAAAAACAAATAATTGACTTATTGTGTAGTGCTAGTGAATTTGAGTCTCACATCATCGATGGATAAGATGAAAGTTCTACAAAAAGCTCAAAATACAAGGAAGATGGAGTGATCTAGCTCAAAGAGAACTAGATACCAAAAATCATGATCTCTTTCGAAAGGATGTTAGATCTGGATAAGCAAGGAACTAAAACTAGATAACCCAAGGTGAACAAAAAGGATTTGAAGTAAATAAACTTGGGAACTCTCAAGAATGAACAAAGTGTAAACATTGATTTAGTTTTCACTGATGAAGAACTGAGAGAAGTTGCCACGCTTCTAAAAAATTTCAAATATGTCATTTCCTATTCATATGATGAACTCAAGATATTTGATACTAGTGTGATTACTCACGCTATCCCTTTAAAAGAGGCTTGAAAACCCTTTAGTCAAATACAAAGGCTAGTAAATCTAGTGTTGGAACCACTAATTTATAAAGAAGTGAATAAATTTCTTGATGTAAGGATAATATTTCCTATATGGCACTCAACATGGGTTTCTAATATTCTTCATATTCAAAATAAGAATGGATAAATCAGACGCTATGTTGATTTTTAGAACTTAAACAAATACTCAAAGAAGTATAATTATCCCTTACCATATTTAAGTGAGGTCATTCAATTGGTGAGTGGCTCTAGAATGATGTTATACCTTGATTGTTTTTTAGGATATAACCAAGTCGTAGTTAATAAGAATGAAATAATGAAGATTGCCTTCACCACTAAGTGGGGAAAATTTTCATACAAACATATTCCATTCATGTTAATAAATGTAGGATCAACTTTCTAGTGAGGAATTGACCATGCATTCCATAGATTAATTGGTAAGTGCATAATTATATACATGGATGATCTAATTTTTTTAATAAAAATAGGGGAGATCACATGATGCATTTATAACAAGTGCTAGAGAAGTGTAGAAGGTATGTAATTTACTTAAACCCCAAGAAAAGTATCTTTTATGTGATTGAAGGTAAAATCTTAGTACATATAATCATTCAAGAATGTATGAATATTTATCTTGATAGGATTAATGCAATTTCAAAAGTAGAGGTCCCTAACAATACAAAAGAGTTGAAATATTTCTTTGGCAAAATAAATTTTGTAAGAAAATTTATCTTTGGTTTTATAGAGATAGTAAGGCCACTCAATTCCATACTAAATAAATATGCTAAGATAGAATGGATTTATAAATCAAAGAAGGCCTTTTAAGACATTAAGGATACTATTGTTTAAGCTCCTATTCAGATAAGCCCTAACTTTAGTAGAGATTTATATCTAAAATCTTTTTCTTCTGATCACACTATCATTGTTGTTCTAAAATAGAAACAAGATGACAAAGATCACCCCATATCCTTCATTAACACCAATTTTAAGAATGAAAAATTGAATTACTCTATTAAAGATAATCAAGATTACACACTAGTGAAGGTTATCAATAAATTCAGACACTGCATCCTGAGAAATAAGACATATGTATAGTGTCTGATCTGATTGTCAAGTTGATGATAGGACATAATGAACATGGAGAATGAAGAGGGAAGTGGATGAAAAAACTCCAATAATATGACTTAGAGATAAAATATGATAATTTGGTTAGAGGTCAAGGTCTAATATAGCTTATTATAAACACTGATCCATGCATTGATGTTTTATAGATTGAATCAAGTCAAGTATCGAGTGATGAATGGTATAAACATATTTTCCACTATTTTATACATGGAATATCTCCACCATACCTTAAAAGGGAGCATAAAAGTGCCCTTAAGCTAGGATCCTCCTATTTTATTATCAGAAGAGGAGTCCTCTATAGGAAGAATTATGAAGAGATATACCTAAGGTGTCTTTCTAGGGATAAAGCCATGAAAATCATAAACAATTACCATGACAAATTGGGAAGTGGTCACCTTTAGGGCATACCACAATGCACAAGATATTGAGAGATGGATACTACTAGCCAACTATATTTAAATAGACCCCTGCTCATGTATGAACATGTTATCAATGCCAAGTATTTGATCAGTGAGAGATAAAGGTAGCCATGGCTTTTCAACTAGTAATTAAGGTGAAGCCATTTTCATAATGGGGCCATGACTTCATTGGAGTTATCAATCTAAACTCATCAATGGGACATAAGTTCATACTAACTACCATAGACTATTGCACTAGATGGACTGAAGTAATGGCCACCAAGAATAATAGATCAATATAAATCATCAAGTTTCTAGAAGAGAATGTCATTACTTAGTTTAAGATTCCCCTATCTCATGTATGTGAAAATGGACCTACCTTCACATCAGTTGAATTCACCAAATGTGCCTATGACAATTAGATAGCCATCAAGTCTACTTCAAACTACTACCCTTAGGGTAATGTAGTTGAAAAATCTGCTAACAAAAACTTGATGAATGTCATCAATAAGTTTGTAGAAAATAAACCCAAAGAATGCTAGTCCCTATTAAAATATACTCTATGGGAAGACAAAATGAGATACAAGTAGACACTCAAAATGTCCCCATTCCTACTAGTCTATGGGTAACAACCTATTTTTTACATCATGTTGAAGCTACCCACCTATGAGTTCATGGCTAAATACATGGAAGATGATGGAAGAGTGCAATCTACGATACTAAACATCATACAATTGGAAGATGCTAGGTATGAATCATTAAATAACTTTATCAAGCATTAGGATGTTATGAAGATATGGTTCAATAAATGAGTGAAAGTTAAAGCATTCTAAATATCAAACTTGGTCCTACTATGGGACAAGCCCTATGAGAAAAAAAGGAAAATGTGACAATTTCACTCCTCTTTAGATTGGATCATACCAAGTAGCAAAAATATTAGGTGAAAATGCATTCAGGCTCAAATATCTTTAAGGGAATTACTTAGCCTTGGCAGTCAATGGGTAAAACCTAGAACATTATTTATGTACCACTATATCCCAAACTTCATAAGGATAGTAAGCTTGTTTAAAATTATAATAGGTAGGAGTAAAGTATTTTGTTTTCCTATTTTTATTTCTTATTTTGTTCTTTCTTGATTTTTCCTTATTTTATTGCTTTGATTTCCTATTGTTTCCTTCCTTACTTTAATTTCCATTTGTTTTTTTATTTTCCTATTATGTGTTTTAGTTTAGTAATAATTCCTTTGGAGAAGAATTCATTGGCTCAATTTATGCTAATCTGATCCTAAAAATGAGAAAAGTGGATAGTTGGTCATAAACATTAGTTGGCCAATGTTTGGAAACCTCTAATAGTGTTCCAATTTAGAAAAGCTAAATGGGGTTAATTAGAAGTTAATTTTCTTATAAAAATCCAAAGTCATTTTAAGGTTGTAATATAGTCTAGATGACTGATCATTTGCTTGAACAAGAGTTTGGATATGTGTGAACCATCATGTTATCACCTAAATTTTCCAAATAATTACCAAGGTAAAACTTGATATCTGAAAGTGAATTACATTCAAACTATGTCTTGACAAAATCCTAACACCTAGCTAATTTTGGTTCCCAACCATTCTAGTCTATGAATGCAAGTATACAAAAAAATGATACACCAATGAAGTGAAATCATAAACCACCTTCATGTTCTATAAATGGTTATTTAGGAAATATATACTAGGGATATAGACACATAACTAGCAATAGAGCAGGGCTTGAAGTGTAGACAAAGGTATCTCTATTGGGGCTATGGATGCTTGGCTAGTAGTAGAGCAATGCCCAAGCCATCCCTAACTAAACAAAGTGTTATTATATAAAAATATAAAAAATACTTAAGTAATTTCACATATGATGTCTTGAATATTGAAATATATCACTTCTAAACCCAATGGCAATGATTAATTAACCTCAAAGCACACAAATTATGATTTTTAATAAGGTTTAAACTCTATTTCCAGATTATGGGTTTTCATTAGTTTTGAAAAGTTATTTTGATAATGGATGAAGATTACAATGAGATAACTAGTTTTTTATTCATATTTGAATAAAATATATGGATTCTAACTTGTTTCAATGTTTCCTCATATAGGTATTCAATTTTTTATGATTGACTACCCTTATTCCCAGAATGGGGACCCTCTTTTTATTTAAATTTTGAAATGCTTAAGATGCCAAGCTTGCTAAATCATTTGATTACATATGAATTTGGTTTAATTTTCCAATGACTATGCTTCTATAGTTTTTTTGTTAATTATTCATTTTGAAATATAAATTAGTACTTATAAATATTTGGGTTATTTCAAATTCTTCAAGTTTTTTTCAAATAATGAATCGTTAACCATTGAGACTTAAATAATGTGTAGATGGGCCTTCACTAAGGATGTTCTCCTTGGTTCACCAATTAGCATGAAATAAATAAGCTTCACCAAATCTTATTGGACTAACCTTATATTTTGTTTAAATCATTTACTTTTAGATTTTTGCTTTAAACTTATTTTAATTTGCTTAAGATGGGCATTTGACAGTTTTAGAAGTCTACTTTAACCTCTCACTTGACCTAGTAGGACATCAAGAATAAAGTAACAGTTTGTGACACCTTAATGAATGTCAAATTCAAGACTTTATATCTAAAGGGATAGGTTTCAATACCACAAAACATCAAAATGCCTTAGATATTTATTGTTACCAATGTAAAACACTTCGAGTAAATCTATCAAGTTTGTGAGCTACATGGCACTATATGGAGAGCTCACGAGAAGACTAGCTATTGAAATTTAAATCTAGAGGATATGTGTCATAATATTAGCCCCAAAAAATGACCCCATTCAATATGAGCTACCACACATCCCAATATAATCTAGAATCCTATGAGATTCCATCGCATGTCTTAAGTATGACCAACTAGACTTGAGTAAATGTTTTAGCCAACACATGTCCCTTGAGGGTTCACCCAAAAATGATGCATGTCCACATAATTTTGCATCCATCTAAAGATCATAAGATCTTTCAATATAGACATTTGGGTTACCCTGAACTATCCAATCAAGGCTTGAAGATGTAAAACTATCCAAGGCTCCTTCTAAGAATGATAAGTGGTAGAAGAATGAAGAAAAGCCTATGAGAATAATTCATATCCCCTTTAGAACCATGTGATGATGTCATATGTCCTCCCATGCTACTTATATCCAAGATCTAATATATTTTCTTTGAGAGTGATGTGTGTCCACTTTAAACTCACAAGATGATGTTGTGTGTCATTACCACAAAGTTGCATTCCAAGTTCAATGAGATCACCTTAAAGAGAGTCATGTGTCTCCACTAAATCCATATAATGGACACCAAGGTGCCAAAAGTTATCTAAAATAATTCTAAAGGTAACACCTATTAGGTAAAACTTTGATAGCCTTTTGAAGGTGACATCTGGGAAGGCAAAGCTATGAGTGCCCTTTGAGAGAGCCACCTAAAAAAAGAAAGCCTTGAATACCTGTGAGAATGATGCATGCCAATATCATCACCAATAAAAATTGAAATGTTATCTAATAACTCATCATGAATTAAAATATGTCACATGGTAGGATACAAATGAGTCATCACATTGGGTTGCATTCCAAGAGCCCATGATAAATCTAAAGGTGTCACACATATATACTTTGATCCAACTAAGCACCTCAATCACATTCAAACCCAATAAATGCCTAATTGGATCTAAGATGGCATGCCACATGTTAAAAAGTGAGTGTATTTATATTTAAGGCTAAAATTTATGAAAATTAAAGGTAAATCAATGCTAAAATTGAATATTAGTAAAATTAATTTCCAAAAGTAATAGTTTGAAGATGCACAAAGTTGATGAGCTCACCATTAATATGACACCAAATAAAATCACTATCAACACTACATTAATCAAATAAATATTTCAAAAGGCTATTCAACTCAACTATTACTACCTACATTTTCACTTGAAGCTATACACATTTTCTCTCCCTGCTATCTACATCACCAGTATGACAAAGCTTGATTTTTTCACATATTACACCCCAATCACCATTTTTGGAGCTCAAAACTTATAGAGAGATATATAAGGACATTGATTATTACCTATAATATTATGTAAATGTAATAATTAAGTTCCTCTACCCTAGGTAAGAGCACCTCTTTTGGAAATGATGACTTATTATTCTAATTTGGTAAATAAATCATTTTTTAGGACATTAAATTCATTCCTAAGGCTATATAGTTTGGTGACCTACACTATAGTAACATTTAATATAATGTTAGAGCAACCAAATATGTTGATGAGGGCAAAACTATGCCCCATATTATTCAACTAGATTTAGACATCCTTGTAATCCAAATTGCTAGTCTCCACAAAGTTACAATAAAATTAGAGGTCATGCCATGTTTTGACCTAGTATATGGCATTTTTGATAGGATGAAATGTGAGGATGGGTTACTCAAATCAATGAACCAAGGGATACCAATTGATTTCATCATAGGAACCAACTTCAAAAAATATTATGACCTACCTCTATCATATGTAGAATGCAACCAAAGTATCATTGACAATTGGTACAAGGTGCACTCACCAGAGAAGGTCTTGGCATCATGGGTAACTAACCTAATTAGAGTTATCTTTATGGATGACCAAGGAAAAATACCTATTCATTAATTAAAAAAAAGAGTTAGGATCAACCTTGATATCCTAAATAAAATATTTGGTAATGCACACATAGGCTATGTAGACAGACATAAAGACCCTTCTATTATTATAAATTATCTTAGAGGACAAGTAGATTCCCCCACTTAGCAATATTATTATCAATAATATAGCTTATGCAATGAATGACACTTTATAGAATAGTGTTCCATTCTTCATGATGAGTTACCTATTAGATGTAATCTACATAAATTCCTAATTAGGTTAGAACTTATGGTCCCCGTAGTGACTAAACGTTGTTCCCCGATTATTCTTTTCAATACACATTCACTACTTCAGGCATAATATCAATGTAATTACATAAGACTACTACCCAATTGTCTACAAATCAATCATTGAGTGTGAGATGTTGAGGGTTCCCCTAGAGTTTAGACATATATTAAGAGTCATGAGTAGTTATTGGCTATACCCTTACTTCACAATCACTATGATGGAGGGGGTGATGGTGGCTCCCCTTAGCATTCCAAGATATGTACCAATGGAATTGGCTGAGGAGGATGTGGCCTATGAACTACTACATGGATTTGATGGCATCTTCAAGAGAAAGAAGAAAATAGTTCCCCATAAGGTCCCATATAGTTTTGGGAGGACCAAATTTTTTAAATGTTATGATGTTTTTATGGTTGTAAGGCATATGGACCCATACATATTGGCTAAGGATGACATAAGACCATGAGAGCAAAATAATGTCATTGCAAAACACCTACTCAAATTCAAGAACACAGCCATGGAATATAAGAAACAATAAGAGGTGCATGAATGGGTTTACAAGGATGATATGAGTGATGAGGTAGTCCAAAAAAATTGTACAATAAATAATATTGAGCTAGAGATGAGGCTTGAGAGAGAAAAAAGGAGGATATCATAAGTCTTCAACTTACACCAACTCATGGAAGCATGTTTGATTTAGATTATAAGGAGAGAGAAGAAGAGGAAGAATAAGATAATGTTCTTCTCATTAGTAATAGACCATGTAGGCCTCCACTACATGCCACTTTAAGTAGTCAAGGCATGCCTCTAAGATCCAAGCTAGGAGGGTCATGCAACCAACATGACCCCTCCCAAGGTCCTACATTCATTTTGGCATCTATCATAGGAGTTTCCATAGAGATCCTAAGTCATTTTGACCTTGATGTAATTGATATTAAATAATTATATCAAGGCATCAAACTTTTTATGGAAGAGTTATAGGCATTATCTAGGAGGAATATATATAAAGTTTAAAAAAGAAATAAGACTCCTAAGACTTCCATGATAGGGGTAATGCCTCCTATATCAATTCCCCAATCTCCCTTAGTTTATTTATCATGTTACTACATATAGGGCTTCTTCTTAGGTAACCACAATAAGTGCCTCACTTGATATTAGTTCCCCTGTGTTTACAAAGCCATTGAAACCTACCTTAAAGATGCTCCCCTTTCATAAGCCACTCAACATTACCATAGCCACAAAAGTGAGTGTTCCTCCTAAACTACCTTAATTTTTATTTAACATGGGCCATATCAAATCCCTATTTGACACAATTAGGCAAATAGACCTAGCAAAACTAGACATCCTTATTATATGTTTGGATTCATCCTCTACCTAGGCACTTCCATTTTAACCACCCTTCATGCATACAACACCTAATACTTCCCTAAATTGGGTTAGAGACATCATACAATCAATAGGGTAAGAAAGGCCTCAAGTAGTCCTCTCTACACCCCAAGTTGGCATGAGGTTTGATGCAACCATAATAATCATGAAGAAGGTGATGAGAAGGCAAGTTGAGTAACCACAATCAAGTTCAATTATTATCCATGAGTAAGAATATCCCCTCTTCACTTTGATGAGGAAAAGGAAATCCAGTATTGAAGAGGTGGAAGAATATATAGAGGACCTTATGTCATCAATTCAATCTCAAAAAGAATTTATACTTACCTTGATGAAGGGGATGAAACAAGAATTAAAATGTTTGAAGGAACAAGTACTACCCATTGTGCCAGAGGGAACTATAATTTTAATAATAAATGTTGTTATTAGTGTCATCAAATTGCATAAAGTCATGAAGATAAGGCATGAAAAGGGGACACTATAATCTAAGGTGGTCATAAAACTTGACTAGAAACTTACACTCCGTGATGCCAAGTTAGAAAACTTGACTAGAGTTAAAATAAGTAATAAGTTCCCAGACCTCAAGGTTCTACCACTTGAGGACATCATTCCTAAACAAACTATCTTAATGAATAAAATAAGGATCTTGAAACTATGGTTGGATCAAGTTAATGATACAACTACATCCTTGGATAACATTGAGTTTAAGATTGTCTTGCTATTGAAGGATGCCATGGTCACTAGTGTGACAAAGCTTAATGGCTCCTTCATGAATAATCAAGAGTTTAGAGCCCAAATGTAGGTTTTCATTACTAAATTCTATTAGGATGTAGCCAATGTAAAGACTATTATTGAGGTGATGGATATTGTGGTATTTTTTAATCAAAGGATATAAAAGGTAGAGGTAATTGACTAAGCATTGAGATCAATACTTGTAGAACATAGGAAGATCATATAGGAGATTATTGACTTATTTCAACCCATGATCCTAGAATTCACCTAGATAAATCAAGACTACTTGGCATGTGTAGAAGTATGGACCAAAGAATAATTGGAGAAAAATTAGAGGTAACAACAACAAGCTAGCTAGCAATAACCCCTAGGGCCTTAGAGGATATTTTGTTTCATTTTATAAATTTAAATATAGAATATTCCATTGTATGCATAAAATTATATGCACTTGGTTATTTGGTAACCTTTTGATGGGCACACTTGAGCTTGTTTAAGTAGTTTTAGAGCTTATAGATAGGGATGTTTCCCTCATTTTTAGTGAAAAAAATAGTTACAAAAATTAATGCAAAAAGCTAAATAATTAAAAAGTTTGTCTAAAGTGATTTATTGTGTGGTGTATGATTTATTATTGTCATGCTTTTATATGACTGATAGTTTATTTTCTACAAGCTAATGTAGCAATTACACTCTATTTATGCTTTTTTTAGTTTGAGTTTGACACTAGCATGACTAATCTCTTAGTATATTTACTTTGTCTTCATCTTATTTTCAACTAAATATGCTTATGAAATTTACTATGAGTGAGTAATTTTTATGCAAATTATTCTTTTAGATATATGCATTTCCTTTCCTCTGAAGCTTCAACTACATTTATTTAGCTTTGAACATTATGCTAGAGTTGGTCGATACAAGTTTTATGTGTTTTTTCCTTAGAAGTTTGAATAATTGGTAAATTTTATCATATTAAGAAAATTATCTTTTCTACCTTACCCTACTTACCCTTGGATCCACCCATGACTCACTTTAGCTTAGTTCATTCTATAAATATCCATTATTTATTTATATTTTTGGCAATAATTGGTAAATATTGAAACAAATTCACAAATATTAGTAAAGTAAAGTGTCACTGCATAACATATATTGTCCCTACAAAAATTTATACTTGTATACTTCTAAGTTTTCACCATATCTCTACTATTTGTTTTATTTCTAGTAGTAATTATGTTAACTCAAGCCTTGAGTCTTATAGGACTCAAAATTGGGTTTCTTACTTTCCCCTTGTTCCTTAGTGACATAAGGAGCATGATATTTGCATAAATAATTTGAATTATAATGGATCTAACCTAAGGTGGGTAACACCAAAACAAACTAAAAAAGAGGGAAAGGTAGGGAATAAAAGAAGGCATATGGGTTAATCCAAATGAAACATTTCTAAGCCAACACTTGAGCTAAAGTTTTGATAAGGAATTAATGAGCAATGTCTACTATATGCTATTATATCACACCAAAAATAAAACATACTTAATATTCAAAGGGAACCAAAATATAATAAACTCAAGCACATATTTTCAAAGGTTACCACTTTTATAATACCATGTTAGTATATCTACAAGAGGCATTATGACTAATATACAAAAGGCATTCAAATTAGAAATAACACAATAATAATATTCTATATTATAATAAAAACCATACACAATTAGAAAACTGAGATAACAAAATGATAAAACCTTCTACACAATCCACAAATTAGATAAAGATAAAGATTTGCACATCGATATCAATTACAGAACTTTCTTTAAAATTTACTATTAATTTCAATAGCCAAAATTATCCTCCATTTAGAATTGGGAGGATACAAGTATATATTAGCTTGGGATGGAGAAAGTCTCATATCTCAAGTGAAGTCTAAAAATTCATGTCTATAAATAGTATCATATGCTAATTTTCATGTAAACTATGCATGTACAATGATAGTTTCTCAAAAATAGTGTTCTTTGACTATACTACAATATATACATGAAAATTAAATTTGGAACTAATGTTCCAATGTAGATAAACATGAGAATACATATGTATAATTAGAGGGTGATAATTTGGCACCAATAAAAGAATAAAACTATAGAATAATATTTATAGAAGCTGAAATGGATGGACTTGTTGTTGTAACTTGAGTTACAATTAGAACTAAGAAAGTAGTTGTAAATATACCGAAATTTATCACTAATGTAGTGAAAACTAGAAATGGTACATATGTAGGGCCAGTATGTGTTTGAACTAATGTGTAATTTGGAGCTTGGTTACCCTAAATAGGTGGTTGTGCTACCCCTGTTGATGAAGTTAATTACTTGGTTACTTCAATATATGAATATAATGTATGGTTGGCCTAGAGGTCTATATCTATAGTTTTATAATCAAGTAAATATCTGTTGAATAACTATGGGAGATTGTCCATTAAATTTTGATGTATAATCAATGTATGTTTGACCCTTACATGAAGTGTTTTGATTCTAATGATTTAGTCACTAGAAAAGTTTACTAGTTGCATTACTTTGTCATTAATCTTATAGACTATGCCTTTAATATCAACTTAAAGGCCATCGACTACTACTCAAAGGAGATTTTCAAAAATATTTATAAGAACCAATTTACCATGGGGAGTGCTTATTTGAGTGAGAATAATATCTTTTAGAATAAAAACTATCACTTTTTCTTGATTGGAAAATTACTGCACGAGTTCGCATCTCGTAATACCACTCAAATAAGCTTAGCCCAATTAGAAGCAAAAAATTTTGGGCCCATACAACCTCAAATGATATTATTAAATTTAAATGGGTATAAGCCTTATTTATCGCTTTGCTTAGTTTATGAAGCTAAGTTTACCATAAATGTACTTTATTTTATTGAATAAATAAATGATATCTCCCCACTTAGGCTAAGATATGGCATTTACAGACCTTATTATATGAATAATGTCATATATATTTATAGTTTCTCCCTATACATTATATATGATTTATTTGGAAGCCTAAATGGTTCTCCTATTTTATGGCCTATAAATGGGCTAATCAAATATTTTAAACATCTATTTTATAACCCACTTAATGAGATTCATAAAAATATAAGGATATTCTTTATACCAATCTGGTATGATGGATTTTATTTTATTCTATTTATTAGAGAGAATATGTCTTCTCTATATTATAACTTAACCTATTTCCCTTTATGCAAACACATATTTATTTTCACCTTTATCAAGGTATTCATCTATCTATCAAAAGGAAACTTAGGGTTGCTTAGTATCACTAGATCATGCCTTCCTTCTTGTTATTATAACTTCTTAATCCATGAAGGAATGTTCAATGTAACATAATTATCTACTTGAATAAAGGAAGGGGATTTAACTGTATGAATTATTGATGTGGAAGAATATGTCCATATTGTATGGAAAGGAGGTATAACTTTCCTCCATCTAATAACCTACCTTTGAACATCTATATCAATTATGTATTTAACCTTCCCTATTACTCTATGTACTAAAACCATAGGTGAATTATTTTGATTATTTTGACAAATGAGAATTTCTAGTTGTGTATATGACCTAAGAGGGGTGACTCATGTGGCAAAAATAGAAGTGGAAACTAGGCTTTCAAAATGTACCCTCTTTGATGACTCAAGGGACTAAAAATAGGTTCCACTAAATAATGAATATGTCTCTGGGGGTGTTAAGTAGGTTTTGTAAATAATTTGTCACTAATATATATACAACCCTAGTAGTAGTAGTAATACTAGTAATATGACCCATAATATAAAACTAAGCTAAGGAGAAATCATTGGAGTAGAAGTTGATGTGGTTACCACTATAGTAACCTAAGGTAGAGATCTTGGAGGTGTAGTTGATGTTGTATTATGTGCTAAAGTATATAATTTTTAATTTTCATCTTCTTATACCTTTCTTTTCTCACATGATAATAACTTTTTACCCACTGAGTTAGCATCTCCTTGATCAAACTATTTACATTATATTAACTTTTTATTTCCTCTAGACATAGTGATTTCCTTAGTAATCCATTCATCATCTTATTATATCTTAGTTGTTTTATCAAAAGATTTTGTTTCTTTAGTGTTAGTTTTAGACACCCATTCTTATTCATCTCCCTATATTTTTTCATATTCTTTAGTATCATAAATTATAATAGGGTCTGACTCTAGTCTATACTTTATTCTTTCTTCCCTTTCCTTGGGAAATTCTACTTGTTTCTACTCCACTTATACATTTTGAGGTCAAATAAGAGGATTCTTAGGATTCCTTGTATATGTAATTACTAGTTTGAGAGCAATAGAGGCTAAACCTATAGAATATGGAATGGGAGATGAATGTGATGTAGTGGTAGTAGATGTTGATGGAGTGGGAGGATTAGTAACCACTAGAGGAATGATGGGTGGTAAAGATGGAAATATAGTGGGTTGAAGAATTACCAATGGTGGTTTTTTCATCATAAAATGTGGTGACCCAAGGGGATAAATAATAGAAACATGTGACATGAAATTGGGTGACTTACATGTTGTACTATGGTCGATGAAGGCATAAGAATCATGGAAAAGAGTCTATCATATGTGTTGAGACTTTAAATTCTCTCTTCTTTTATTATGTGCTAGAGGAATTAGAAATAACTACATATGTAGGAGAGATTAGAGTAGTCCCAACTCTTTCTTCAATGTTAGCTTCCCCAAATAGGCATGCTTTTTCTTACATTTCTTATTTTTCATATGGCAGGGGCTTATGAATAGATATGGAAACCCATTGTTACTTATCAACTATCTTCACATCTTCTTTAGTGATAGTGGGATCATATTGGATCCTCTACATTATAATCATTAACATGTGCACCCTATGCATTCTTATAGTAACTTCAATGTCATATTTTAGATTCATAAAGATACTATCATGATTGTAGGACTTTTGCCCATAATTAATTTTCACCTTCATATCATATTTACATATATATTCCTTAACCATTTTCTTGGGGTATCAATATTTGAATGGTTCCCAAATCAATCCTTAATGTGTCCTTAGTGTTCCCATAGATTTGAAGTGTTCCCACCTCATATATTGCATTATAATAATGTTGAGAGGTATTGGGTGGATAGATTCTTGTTTATCCCTTCTTATTTTAACATCAATGTTGTTAGCCAATTAAGCAGTAACTTCTTACTTAACCAATTTATTAGGCATAATATAGGGTAGGTACAAAGGTTATGCCCCAATACCTTCAATCTTGATTATAGGACACTACGGGTATAAATAGTAATAACCCATCTTTTGAATCATATTCTTTATGACATCAAATAACCTAGGTATGTTCTTCTTATATATAATCAAAAATACATCAGATCCATAAATCAATCCTAGCTTAGAGAATATATATCCTACTTAAACTTTCAATTGGGGATACATTATATAATTTGGAACATAACCAATATGTGGATCCACTACACTTGATTAGGTGATCTCTTATCATAATAATATCACTAGCGAGGGTTCCAAAGTGTCCAGTCAAGAAAAACCACATAATAACCCTAATTAAATCCTATGTTTTCATATATATTATACTAATAACAAGTTAATCAAAGAAATGTAAGCTAGTGTTAACCAAAGATTATGGCACAATATGGGGGTTAGTAAACAAACAAAAGTAAACATGCATAAGAGAATAGTAATTAAGCTATGTATAGAAAAGACCCTAATGCATGGAGAAGAAGAGTAATATTATTAAAAATCCATTACTTATGCTACTTCTATTTACTAAAATGAGGGAAAAAGTTAGAGATACTTACCTATAAGACAAACCCATCGAGACTCAATCTCTCCCTTGGCCAAAGGTGCTTGATAAGAGGTTGTTGTGATTTATAAGGACCACTCAGAAAGGACAAATCATCCAAGACTTATCCACAAGAATAGATTATTATCCAAGTAAAAACTTGAAGTTAAGACTCCTCAATTTGAATGGTTGAAGAGTAAATTGTAAATAAGTGCAAATGGATAATAAATCTTGACATCTCTCTAATAATGATGAAATAAATGTGTTTATATATGTGGATTTAGCCCTAAACCCTTCTAAAAGTTTTAGATGATAGAGTCAACCTAATCAACCTAGTATTATTATTGACAAAAAATCACTAGGTCAACCAAGAGCCAACATAGATCCTAAATGAGTTTCACCAATAAGAGTACAATGTTGACCTAATTGATGTAGTCACGTAAACCATAAAAGTGGGTTTTAGATTAGGAAGAGGGGTACTGAAGGTGGTAAATAATTGGAGTGTGAAAAAGAGGGGTAATAGCTTGGGAGAATATTTTATGAAATGGTTGGATTGGTAATAAGTTTCAATAAGGGACAACAATCCTATGAAGCACCAATGGTGTATCCACCCCTTTTTCGGTGCACCCCTTAGGGTGTAAACTTAGAGATATTGAGACTCACCAGGTTTTTACAAGATATAAAGCATTAGTATTTTATAAAATTTTAAAATATTATGTGTATACAAATTCCCCACTCAAATCTGATCATGTGTCACTAAGGTACAATTGGGGATGGTGATTCGAGAAAATATAGTAGCACAATGTTGACGATAAATTTTTTTTAGTATTTTAAATCATAAAATAACTAAAATTAAATGACAAAAAGGGAAATAACTAAAAACTAAATGTGATGCATGCATTGACTTAATTTTATCATTGGATGGTTGTATACTATGTTTTTAGTTTTGATTGTGAAGGGCACAGAGATTGATTTTGACAAACCCAAGAATACAAAACTAAAGAGAAAACATAAACAAACATAGGAAATCCAAGATAACTAGTGCTATGTTAGAGAAAATGACCAAGTCAAAATTTATAGTAAATTAGGTAATAAAAAATCCAAGGCTATTAAAGACTAAAAAATTCAAACAAGTAAACCTTAAGTAAGAATGGAAAACTGACCACATCAAACCAAGGATACATGTTAGAAATGATGGCAATCAAACATAAATGTGAAATCATTAATAATCCTTACTTAAACAAATATGATCAATAAAAAATGGTAAACCAACATTGATGAGTGAGAAGTAACAATAAAATCTTACTTAAGAATGGAAAAAAATTACATGAAAGTATAAATGGACTAAGGTGTCCATAAAAATGGTGGTACAACAATCATAAATGGTAAAATAAAGCAAAGCACATCTAGAACTATAAAGCCATGGTGTAAAAAAATTAATCCATAGTTGATCAAACATATTATTTTGCTTTAAGGATAGATAAAAATAAAACCAATTATTTCTAACATGTTTTAAGATGTGAAGAATAAAGAAGTATAAAAGAGTGGAAAATAGATTTAGAATCACATGTGCTTATCAAGGGGGGAGATTAAATGAGTGGAGGAGATAATGAAGTAAAAACCAAGGCAGAGAAACTCTTTATCAAAGTCAAGACACTCAGATTAAGTTTGTCAAAACAAGAGGAATTTTAACCTTAAGTACTCTAAATATGTTCTCTTATCCACACAAGTCTTAGGTAAATAAATGAAGTATGTAGATAATCCCATTAAGGCTATATGCATGAAAATTAAAATGGACCTACCTTCCCACAATGTGTTCCCCATTCCTCAAGACCCCTTATAGAGTCATCAATATACTATGAAGATTAGGCACTTGTGTGAGAAAGTAGGTAGCGCTATAGAGTTTATTGAATTCTCCTATTCCAAACTACTAGCCTACCACACCCCTATAAACCTTGGCTCTATTGTGAGGTTGACTATGGAGTTTGAGCTTCAATTAGAGATAAGAGATGTACTTTTAATCACACATTTTAGAATTTTTATGAATTTTGATATTTTTGTGTTGCCTTTTGTATATCATTACCTTTTGTTTCAAATTATTTGGATTTTAACTTTCTTGATGTATTTTTTTATTCCTCTTCCATGTGGATTTGTAAAACCAAACATGGGTGTTAAATATGACTTTCATTTTAATACATGAGACTTGGATGTTAAGAGAGAGAACCCAAAGATAATGGTATCTAAGAGTCTCATAAATATATGTAAAATAAAAGTTCTATCTTTACATCAACCTTATTTTATCCAGTGTGGAGTAAAAGGATAGGAAATCAAGAGAAATAAAACATGAAATAATTTGAATTACTTAAAATCACAAAAAATGTGACAAAGGGTGAAAATAAGGGATACAATGGTATAAAAGTTTGATATATTATAATAATAATGATGAAAATGGAGGAAAATATGCTAAAAAAGATTGTTATGCAAATTTCATCTAAAAGAGAAGAAAAAGCTAAAACTGAGAACAAAGATCAAGAAATTTTAACCATTAAAAAACACATTCTAGAAAAGGAATGATAAGATGGTGATATTATGAGGAAGGATAGGGCTTATCCATGGTATTACACTATAAATCATAAAATAAAAACCCACAAGGGTGTTGAAGAGTGTTAGAAGAATCAATTGGATAAGAAAAAGATGGTATTTGTGAGGAAGGCCAAGTCATGTCCATGCTCTTACACTAAAACTCACACAAAAAAAAATTAGTGCCACAAAGTATGTGAAAATTAAAAATCAAAGAGGATAAAATTACGTCATGAATAATACTAGGTCCTATCCATGGTTTTACAATGTGACTCATGAAAAAGGGGAAACCAAAAGACCAAAATGAAGGACTAAGGTTTGTGAAAAGAGAGAACTACTAAAAAAAGTGAGACCCATGTAAATATGCTAAAAAAAGTGTTGGATAGATATCATATAGAAAGCATGGAAAGAAGGAAAGGATTTAGGTAAAATACTTCTTAAGGAATTGTGCATTGGTGGGCTCTTTGAAAACATGACCTTCATTGGTTTGAAGGTGATAGGTACTTAGACCAAGAATATCTTTGACTAAATAGGGGCCTCACCATTTTTGGGAATATTTACCTTATTTTTCATGAGTGTAGTCTAATTTAAGGATAATATCACCAACATTAATTGTGTGAACTTTAACAAATTTTTCATGTTTTTTGGCAATATGGTCTTTAAATTGGCAATTATGTTATAAATCAAGAAGATGATGTTCATCAAGGAGATCAATAACATGAAGGTGAGCTTCATATAATTATTCATTAGGTATGATACCATGAAGAGATATACAGAGAGAGGAAATCTCAACTTCTAATAGAAGGACTGACTTAGAACCATAGATGAGAGAGAAAGGCATTGCCCTAGTGTCAATACATATGTTAGTGAAATAGGCCCAAACAGTAGGATTTATATTAATATGACAATCTATATGGGTTTCATGAATTGTCATTTGGAGAATTTTATTAATAATTTATTTGTTGGATTTGGATTGGCCATTAAATTATGGATGTTAATTTTTAGAGAATTTATGAGTGATTTTAAATTTAGCACATAGTTGTTTAACATCTTTGTTTTTGAAATTACCACCATTGTTTGAAATGATAGTATGAGGGATACCAAAGTGGAAAATGATTTGATTAAGGATGAATTTATAGATGGTAGTACTAGTGACATTAACAAGGGGCATAGCCATAACCCACTTGGTAAAATATTCTATGGATATGATTATAAAGACATGCTCATGTTGAGAGTGAGGTAATTTACCAATGAGATCTAATCCCCACATGGAAAATGCCAAGGAGATTATATAGTTTGAAGCTTAGTTGGAGGTGAATGAATTAAATCATCTTAAATTTGGTAAGGAGTATATTTTTAGAAAATTTTATGGCATCTTTTTCAAGAGTGGGCCAAAAGTATCCCATACATACATATTTATGGGTTTTATCATGTCTGCTATAATGGCCACCACAAATTCCCCTATGGACTTGTTCAAGAAAAGAAGAAACCTCATCTTGCATAACATAATGGATAGGGATACCTTTAGCATTATGATAATAAAGGATGTTATATCTAAATACATACATAAAACCTTCTTTGCAAATGGGTTTTTTTTTTTTTAGGAATCTAAGTTAGGAGGATATGTTTGGTGTTGAAATAATTGAATGATGTCTTTATACAACAAGATATGTTGAATGGTGATAGCCTCAATGTGGTAGATAAGTTAATCATGGGGGTGAATAGATTATTTAGATTTTAATATTTGGATAATAAAAGTAGGATAGGTAAGAACTTGGTATGGATGAAAAATAGATGCTAAAGAATCAAGGGAATCAACAATAGAATTTTGATCTTGATGGATAGGCTCGATTGTGAAATAAATGAAATATTTGGTAAGATTAGTTGAAATTTGATGATAAGTAATGATATTATCATTTTTTAATTATTAATAACCATTAAATTGGTGTTTAATTAGCTAAGAATAACCTAAAGCATGAAAATATTATATATCTAAATCAAGAGCAGCTCTCATGCATAAGATTAGATCTTCATACTCTACCATGTTATTAGTGATGTCAAATGTTAAGAAAAAATGTAAATGAATGATTTTTATGAGAGGAATAGTAAGAATACAACCTACCCCAGATCTTTGAAGTAATTTAACACCATAAAAGTGAAGGGTCTAAGTATCTTTGTGTAAATCAACATTGATTTTAGGAAGTTTTTTGATAACTACTTTTGGTTTAGTAGTATTAGGGAGGAAAGCTGATTTATTGTGATTACTTGATTTAAGATCATAAGTGAAGTTATATAAGTAATATTTAATATATATTTATTGGTTGAGAGCTTCAATATATATAATTTAGTCATCAAGAAGACTATCTTAAAGGTGGTCAGTAGTGGGCACAGGGGCTATGGCAAGTTGATCAACAATTATTTGTCATTTGATAGGTTTTTGAGTAATAATTTAGAGATAAAATTCCATGAGAAGGACCATCCACTTGACAATTATATCTCTAGGAAGAAAGGATTTGGAGAAGAAGTGATGAAGGGGATCAAAATGAATCATGACATAAGTGGTCTGATAAAGCATGTAATGTTAGTTTTTCAAATATGAAATATATGGTAAGGAAATTATGTTTGAATTTTCCATAATGTTTCTCATAACAAATAAGACTTTAGTTGATATAATAGATGGCATACTATCTTATAGTATCATATTTTTTGGCAAGCATTGCCCCAACTGCTATAGGTGTGGAATAAGTATACATGATTAAAGGTTGATCATTTGAAAGAGGATGAAGCATATGTGGGTGAAGAAATGATTATTTCATATTATCAAATGCTTTTTGACAAGGATCCATCCATTCTAAAGCATTACCTTTCTTTAGAATATAAGTGAAAGAGTGGATATGATAAGCCATTTCAAGGATAAATCATCTAATTTCCCCAAGTTTATTAAGATAAGTGTGAATGTTTAGAATGGAATGAGGGATGGGCATGTTGATGATATAGTTAACTTGATAGGTCCAACATCTATGCCATGGAGAGAGACTAAAAATCCTAACAGTTTTCTAGATGTAATACCAAAGACACATTTATAAGGATTTAGTCCAACTTTATATTTGAGTAAACAATTGAAGATGATGGTAAGATCTGAAAGATGAGTCTTGAAAATTTTAAAATTAACAATGAGGTCATCCACATATATTTATACAATTTTATTGATGAGATCTTAAAATATATGAGTAATTTCTCATTGATAAGTAGCTCTGACATTTTTGAGTTTGAAGGGCATTTTAACATAGAAATAGGTGTTCCATTCTATGCTGAAAGTTATCTTATGTTGGTCCTCAAGAGAAATGTGAATTTGGTTATAGATCAATAATCCATTCATAAGAGACAACATTTCATCAGTAGCTATAGAATTGACAATAGCATATATTGAAGGTAAATGGAAATTATCCTTAGGAAAAGTAAGATTAAAATTATAGAAATCAATGTAGATGTGAATGACCATGGTGACCTTTTTCAAAATGGGGACTATGTTAGAAACCATTCAGAGTAGTCCACTAGTTTGATAAACTTAGCATCAAGAAGTTTGATATTTTCTTTGTGACATAAGGTGGATCTTTTTGTTGTTTTTGAATCATGGATTTGGCATTGGGATAAGTAATGATATTATGCACAACAATGCTAGGGTCAACACTAGGTATGTCCTCATAAGGCCAGTCAAATATATCATAATATTTATGGAAAAATAAACTAAATTTATTGTGCTCACTAGGTGAGAGTTTGTGAGAAACTATAATTTTTTGAGGGTATAATGGAGTACCATATTCAATACAATTAGTTTCTTTAATAAGGATAATATTTCCATCTTGAAAGTGGTATGGTGCATTATGTAAAGAGGAAATTGGATTAGTTTTAAGATCAATGCTATTAATGAAGTTGTTGAAATAAGGGGTTTTATTTTCTAAATTCCCAGGTTTGTGATGTTACTAAGGAAGTTAAGGTTCTCGGTCATGAAGTAATTCAAGAATAGCTTCATGACTAGGCAAAGTGGGAAGAGGACCATAATACTCAACATCTACTTCAAGATCAAAAATTTTATAACCATGGTGATCATATTCAAAATGTAATTGATGGACATCTATGGATTTGGTATCTAATGTAAAATCAAGTGTAGGAGAAGTACATGGATCAGATGGGATTAGTGTATCATTAGTTTCTTTTATGGGGGAGGAATTAGATATAATGATGGGGTTCATAGTTGGTAAAGAAGATGCAAGAATCTCTAGAGGTTTAGAAGTTAGGATTTTTTCTACCACCTAAGGAGTATCAAGAAGTAGAGAATTAACAGGAGTCACATGACCTTAGGGATATAATTCATGATCCATGGAAATGGTATGAACATCCCAGTTAAAATCATGTATTTGAGGTAATGTTTTTTGATAATGTTGAACATCCAAGTCTCGAGATTGAGATTGATCCATTATGTAGTTATCATCATAGGTTAGATAAATGGTACATGCTTGAGATTCAATGGGAGTTTTAGAAGTTGAAATATTAATGTTACTAAATTGACATGGAGACATGATGAGAGGATCTTGGAATAATTTGGCTAATCTTTAGTCATTACAAGTGAAGGCATCTTCTAGTAAAGAAGGTTCACGAGCATTGAATGGAGGGGGGAAATTAGTGATCTCATAAATGAGAGGAATAGTATGATCATGAGGTAATAAGGAAGGAGGAAACCACTCTGATATATAGGAAGGGATATTGGTAGTGTTACAAGTATTGTTCAATTCATTAGGTTCATCATCATCCAAATCAACAAGAGTGACTTGTAAGTTTGGATTGATGTTGATGAACTCATGTAATAGAGAACTATTAATGATAGGAATGGTAGGGATGCAATATTGAGATTTGGGATTTAGGAAGTTGAATACTCCAAGGGTTGGGATTAGCCTCATGCTTATGTCATTTGTCTTTATGAAAGAATTTGATGCATTAGCTACTGGAAGAGGTGATGGCCCTCATTTTATGAGTCCAAATACAACCAAGGAGTATGTAATAAGATAGGGGCAAATCAAGGACCAAAAGTTTAGTTCGAAAAGTCTTGGGTCTAGTTGTTAGGGGAAGCCAAATATAACAAAGTGGATTTTTATTAGTTTTATCAAATACATGACAAGTAAGGTGGGTTTTCTTGAGATGATCCTTATTATAACCAAGTTTTTGGATGATCTATAAATATGTCACATTAATACTAGAGCCTTTATCAACAAAAAAATTATGGATAAGGGTAGTATTAATTGATATTATAATGAATAGTGGTAGATCATCAGCATGAAAAAGGATTTCATAATTAATCATGTCCTCTTCAATAAATTCAATGAAAGGCTTAAAAGAAGGAAAAATGGTTTTAATGGTACGCACATTGGTAGGTCGAGGCTTGTTAGAGGGTGGTTTTTCATCTATAGGAGATGGATCTGTAATTTCTTGTAATTGTTACATAAGGAGCTTGTGATGATATAGGGAAGTGTGAACTAAATTCATAAGAAGAATATTTCAAGACATGGAGTTAAGTTATTAGACAAAGTTTTAATGGGATTTAGAATAATAACTAGTGCAAGTTTTAGAAGGTATGGTAGATTTTGAAGGAATGAAAGTTATTAGGGGTTTAGAAGGAGGTGGTTCCTTAGGGGATTCCATATCTAGATTAGTGGTTGTAGTATCTTTGAGAATTTTTTCTTTTAAATATGGTTTCTTAGGTTTTGTGACATAATCTTTGAGATATAGTTTATGATGATAATTGACCTTAGTGGTGTTAACATATTGATAATTATTGTAATATTGGTCATATTTGGAATCAATAGCATAAACATCCTTAGTTTTTTGTTGATTATTAGTTGAGGATTTTTTTTGGGTTATTATAATAAGAAGCTTTGAAAGTTTATCATTTTTGAGAAGTGGTGTTGTACTCTTGAAAATGAAGGTTGATCATAGATCCATGATTAAATGATTAAAATAATCATCAATCATGTAGGAAATAAATTTTTTATTAAGCCCTCTAAAATATTCATGGGAATGACCAATGTCGATGTGGAACCACTAAAATTTATTAGGTTCATACCACTTAAGAGGATTATTAGGATAAGTAAAGGGTTTAGAGGGTGGCAAAAATTGTCTCATTTGTTGCATAGTTAGTTATATGTGAGAATATGAGGGAGTGTTGGATTTGTAAACTCCTAGTTTGGTTTGACGAGTATCATTTGTGATAGCATTAGTAGAAGTTTGAAAAGATCCTTTAAGGAATTTGGTATTAGGTTTAAATTTCTTTATGAGAAAGCCTTGGTGTTTAGTTTAGATAAGAGCTTTATTTAGTTTTTGGGGAGAAAAAATTTGAACCTTATATTGAAGAGAAGGATTTAAAGAAATTATAAATACTTTTAACAAATTATCATTAGTCATGTTATGGTTGGCTTTATGGTCTAGATATTTCCATCATTTCATAAAAGTATGAGCTGATTTAGTTGGACATTGCTTAGCATTGATGAAATGACTAAGACAATTTTTGGGAAGATCATTATGTTGAAACTCTTTAATTAAAGGATTGACTAAATCCTCAAGTTTCCAAATGATGTGTTGGGAAAGTTGGTTATTTTGGATATTTTGATGATTTTTATTATTCATAATAGTTTGAAGAATAACATTTCCTAAGGCATCTCTAAGAGGTGGAGGAATAAAATTTGGTTTAGCTTGAGATTGATAGGCAGAGGCTGATTAGCATATTGATTGAATGAGATTGTAATTGCATCATTTGAGAGGTGTTAGAGGTTTTAATTATGTTCATTTTTGTATGACTCGTGTAAGAATTTGAGTCATATCAATTGGTGGGTTGGTGTTTGTAGGAGAACTCATTAAATTGGTATTAGGGGGAGGGTTATTAAAATGTTGATTATTAAGGGGATTATTGCATATACTCATGTAAATTTATCCCACATTATGTTGAAGAGTTTAAAGATAAGAATTATATTTATAGGTATAAAAAGGATTAGATCCACCTACTTCATCTTAAGGTGTGATTTGAACTATGTTACAATCCACAAATGAAGGAGGGGAATAGGTGATCGAAGAGTGAGGGTTCTCTTGGGAGGAAAAGAGAGGGAGAAATTAACATCCCATATAGTGTCTAAATGGATTTAGGTTGTACAATAAGATCCTAATAGGGGTCTTCATGATGATTTGATAACAATGAACAAAATACTAAGGAAAGAGAAATAAAGAATTGAGTCAGATAGATATGATAATAGTAAGAGTATAGAGTTGACTAGGTTGACCTAGTACTAAAAACTAGAAAAAAAATAGCTTGATAAAGGTATAAGGTTAACCAAGTTTACCTAATATTACAATTTGACTGGTAAAAGAGATACAAAGTTGACTAGGTCAACTTATTACTATAGCTAGGATGATAAATAGTTTGTAAAAGACTATGTCAAATAGAAAAATAATTTAATTTGAAAGTAATAATGGATAAAATTAATTGGGTTAATGAGAATGATCCAATTGAGACATGAAACACAAAACCTTGCACCAAAGTTAGCCAATACAAGTTTTTACAATATAATATACAATGAGTAAAGAGCAAGTAGTCAACTAAAAAGTAAATGCTAATTAAGTGGTCATCTTGAATGTCATTAGATTATTATGAAATGTTATTTTAATTGTGATAGGGAATTTGGCTTAAAATAAAAAATTAGAAGATAATCAATTGATGGTTTTAGGATGTTTAAGCTAAAAGGGATTTGTGTTGGCAATAGTACAAGCTTGGTATTAGGGCCCACCCCCTCACTTCACAATCTTATAGTGATAACGGTGTTGGATGCTCTGACAATATATAACATTAAACATGTGTTTATACTTGACCAAAAACCCAAGTTAGCTTCCCCTTTTGTGATGAAATCCAAGTAGGTAGGCCTTAGGTAGAGAAATACTTAAATATGTTTTGAAATTAAGTGATTTGGTAGTGTGTGCAAAAAAGAGAAAAATAGTGAAACTAAATGATATATTTAAAAACCACCTAATTAGATTATGTGATCTACTCTAAGCATGTAAACAATTAAAATTGAAAGTGTAAAGTAATTACTAGTATATAGTTGTCAATTCCAAAATTAAACATAGTACATAGTCAGTTTAGATGATAGTGTATGCAAAAATTATAGAATATAATTGATAGTGTCATTGATATACTATAAAATTAAGAGTATTTAAGAAATAATTTGACCAAATTGACTTAATATTTTAGACAAAAGAGAGAATATAAAACTAGGTTGATCGAGTTGACCTAGTTTGTTATATGATTGGAATTTCAACGACTACAAACTTTACAAAATAGAACTGTAAGAAAGAATTGATTTGAAAGTGAGAGAAAGAAAAGAACCTTGGTAGGTTGGAAGATGTTGAGGATTATCAGATTTTTATTGAAGTGTCTTGAATGTTTATTTCAAGTTTTACCAATTATGTCAACTAGGTCAACCTTGTTCTATGATTCCCTATTTGTTGAAGCTTGTTAAGATAACTATACCATCCTAGTTACCATGGTTGGTTATTTGTAAGATTACTATAATACTAAGTCATCTTGTTTGACCTAGTTTATGATTTTAGAGATAAATAAGATACTAAGTCAACCTATTTAACATAGTCTACTATCTATAAGTGAATAACATTATTATGTTGACTTGTTCGATCTAGTAACCTATATTTGATGAAGACCTACATAGAAAGAATATAGTCATATTGATGAAAATATTTGTTAAAAGTATGCATATAAGCTATAAACTATCCTAGAATTATAAACCTAGTATCACAAATATCAAAAAATAATAAATGAAAAGCATGAAAGAAAACTTTCAAGGTTTAGATTTACATTGAGTTAATAAGAATGTATAGAATAAAAAAATGAATCATATCCACAAATCAATCCTAGCTCAAAGAAGATAGATCCTACTTACACTTTTGATTGGGGATACATCAGATAATCATGAATATGACCAATGTGTGGATCTGGTAGACCTGATTAGAGGATCTCTTATCACAATAATATGACTAGAGAGGGTTACAAAACCTCTAGACAATCAAAACCATGAAATGACCCTAATTAAGTCATATGTTTTCATATTTACTATACTAATAATAAGTAAAGCAAAAAAATCTAAGTTAGTGATGACTAAAACTTATGGCACAATATGAGAGTTAGTAAACAAATGAAAATAAACATGCATAAGATAATCCTAATTAAGATATGTATAGGTAAGACTCTAATGCATGGAGAAGAAGAGTAATATTATTCAAAATCCATTACGTATGCTACTTCTATCTACTAAAGAGAAGAATGAAGTTAGATATACTTATCTAGAAGATGAAATCATTGAGACTCAATTTCTCCCTTGGCTAAAGGTGCTTTGTAATATGTTGTTGTGGTTTGAAAGGATCACTAAGAAAGGCCAAATCATCCAAGACTTCTCCACAAGACTATATTTTTCTCCAAGTAGAAACCCTAAGATAAGACTCATCAAGTAGAATGGTGGAAGATATGATTGTAAAGAAGTGAAAATAAATAATAACTCTTGATTTCTCTCTAATAATGATGAAATGAATGTGTTTATATAAGTGGATTTAACCCTAAACCTTTCCCAAAGTTTTGACCTATAGGGTCGACCTAGTTGACCTAGTATCATTATTGATAAAAAAATCACTATCATGAGTTGGGTCAGCCAAAAGCCAACCTAGACCCTATATGAGTTTCACCAATAATACTACAAGGTTAACCCAGTCGACCTAGTCATGTAAACCATCAAAAGGGGTTTTAGGTTAGGAAGAGGTGTACTGAAGGTGGTAAATGACTAGAGGAGTGTGAAAAAGAGGATTAATAGCTTAGGAGACTATTTTAGGAGCTAGTTGGATTGGTAATAAGTGGAAATAAGGGACACTAATCCTATGAAACACTAATGGTTTGCCCACCCATTTTTTGGTGCACCCCTTAAGGCATGTAGTCAAAGAGATTGAGACTCAATGGGTTCTTAAAATATATAAAACATCAATATTTGATAAAATTTGAAAATATTATGAGTATACACTTCTCATATATTTCCTAATATACCATAGGGTAAAAGGTCTTATTTAACCTTTGCATATTCTTACTAAACCTATGCACATGGATAATATTGAATTCATCATAAATATTCTTGGGGTATTTTATAGATAGTTACCAAGGTTTTTCATGTGAAGAATGTATAATTGTAGTCATGACATCTACTACATAAAACATCATATATAAATTGCCATCTGGTAAGCTCCCTAGGTTTCTAATTCTCAGAATCAATTTAGATTTGATGATTTCACCCAAGGCTATGATTTTACAAGAGGTTGAAATAATGTCAAAAAAATGGATCTCATTATCATAATGGTTGAGAAGCCATAAATTTTATTAATCATGGCCATGGAAATTCTCATCCCTATACTAAAGGAAACAATGGTAATAATTGTGGTAGGGCCCTAAACTACAAATTTGATTGGGTTGCTAGGCCATTCTTGTAACTTGATATTGATGTTGATAGCAAGGATCCATGAATTAACCATATCCTACCTATAAGTCATTTCAGGCACAAGGAGTCTATAATGCCTTTCAAAAAGATTCCCACTTATATACACTAATGGGGTCTTGTAGAGTTTAAAAGGTAATATTTCCCATAAACTTTACCATTTAAAAAGAAATAAATATGTAAATTCAAGGATTTACATTTAGTTTTGTATCTATGTTATGGAGACTAACTACTTTTATTTCCAGCAAGTCATCTCTATACCTCCATGTGAAGATCAAAATTTAGTCATCAACCTTATATGGATTGACTACATCTACTTCATCCCAAATAAAAGAGTAATGTTTTAAGTCATGATTGAGTCTACTAAATTAAATGTTATATATGTGTATTCAGTTAGCCTTGTAATTGATTATGTAGATGTAACTAGAATTTGAGATGAGAAAGCCATTACAAATCTAGTCTAGAAATGATGGTGCTACGAAAATCCTATAAAATCTTGGTCATAATGGAATTATGGATTCATAGTTTTTACTTGAGCTCTAAATTCACAATGTGTACTTCATATCTAGAAGGTAATGCAATTAAATTGAATGTGGAAATTTTATCTATATTGATTTTGATGTGTTGGCTATGATAATTAATTTTTTTAAGTTACCATTTCTAGAAAATTAATTACAAAAATGATTTTCAATCCATTCATAATTTTTTATTCTCATTTGAATTTTTTAACATTATCCTTAAAGGATTTTATTACCATGTGGCTTCTTCTACTTGGTCTTAAATGCTTATTCATCTCTATGTGATAGATGTCTCTTTTTTGCTCTTTTAAGCTTAGCATTGGTGTCTTTATTTCTCACTTATGTGGTTATGAAGGACACATGGATAGATATCAATAATCTACTTACTTAGGACTTTCTATACTAAAATCAAATCTAGGCTAGCAATATGATGATACATGGACAACTCTCAATGCTTCAATTACTAGGGATTGTTTTGTACAAAGGGCTATGCTAACATCACCTTTAGGTTAGAAGGATGATGACAGATGGATGAATATCATTACTCTCATTACATAAAATTTTTTGTATAAAGGGATGTGCTAACATTAACTCTAGGTTAATGGTATGATGACATGTGTATATTTCTTACTACTCCACTTTCCTCAAAATTTATGTATAAAGGGCTATGCCGACATCACCTATGATTTAATGAGATGATATGTGGATGGATATTGTTGATCCACTTACCTAAGAATTTATGTATAATTCATTATAATAATGTCATAATTAGGTGAATTGAATTCATTACTTAGGATTTGAGTTAGTGAATTTATGCCATGTGGCAAGAGAAAATGAAATCCAATAGGGATCAAGAAAATATAAGTATGAGATAGCATGTTTAAAGACATATGTAGACAAAGGACCCATTAAAATCATAACACATCAACCTGGTTAGCCATTAGGTCATAAAACAAAGTGTAAATATAAGAATTAAGTTAAATAAAAATTGAAGGAAAAAATTAAATCATATAGTATGGTTTATACATATCTTCGATTCTTCCATAGCTTTGAAACACTCTAAAAAAAATTGAAGTAAATATTATCAATCGAGATAAGAAAATAAAAGAGATTAAAAGAGGTAAATAAATTTAATTTAACATTAGATAAGTTCCTTAAGATTTCAATTTTTAAACTCCATCTCATAGGCTTTTGTTTTAGAATACCTTGAATATTGATATTCAATTAACAGTGGGTCCCTATATGAATTTTCAAATGGGGGGTGTGTGTTAGGGAATAACACATAACACATTTATATGTTGATTAATTATGTATTTATATTAGGCTAAAATTGATTAGTAATACATGAAAGTATCCTAACCTATACAATAAATCTAGAATAAACTATATAAAGTCATGAAATTATGGAATTTGGATAACTTGATAAAGGATTATTTATTTGCACTAATTAACTCATAAGTTAATTTTGTGATTTCTAAAAACTTATGTATGTTCCTATAACTTGGAATATATTTTATTAGGATTTATTAAGGACTATTTTGAACCTTTTTTATTAAATCTTAGATTAATATCAAATATATTTTGTGTCTAATTGTACAGTTTAATCCTATTGAACAATGGGACAAGTGGTATCCACATGTGCTTAAAGGATGATGTAAGTAAATTAATGTTCTTATTATACATGTTAAAATAACGTGGAGTTAAAAATAATTTTATTGACTTATTACATCTTAAATTTTTTTATACTATTATGGGGTTAAAACCTAAGTTGGTTGTACAATCTAGAATCACTAAAGGCCTAATTTTTGGTATTGGTTATAGACATTTTATGTTGTCTAGTACTATTGCATAAAGTAAATGGACTTTTATGGGTTAAGTTTTAAACTAGGGATTAATGTTAGAATTTATGAATGACACTTAATTTAAGGACATTATTAGTTACCATGGGTGGATGAAATAATTATGTACCTAACTTTGTGAAACATATTAGAATTAGATTAACATGTACAAATATTGATGTTAGAAAATGAACACCACAACCTTAGAAGTAAAAAATTTTGTAGGTTGAATTTTGAAGGTTATGATAGTGGTATCCAATCCCAATTACACTATAATGAAATTTGGTTTCTACTTGTATTGGTTTCTCATAGAGTGGTAAGGATTCAAGCTAATCAATGCATTAGAAATTATGACAATGATCTTATTGATAACTGCAATACTAATGACCATATTAGAAATGATGGTTGTAATGATAAGATAATTATCAATGCTAATGGTAATAACAATGTTGGTGAAAATGAAACCAAGACCATGTTAGATATAATGTTATTTTAGATGATGTCATGTGTCAAGTCTAGATGAAAACATATGGTCAAATTTTGATAATTTTGGAAAATGTGTAAGAAGGTCAAGAGGTGGTAGTACCAAGGAATAGAAATCCATTACAATAAAAAAAGTATCATAGATACTATTATCAAATATATTAATAAGCTTCCACCTCCTACTTTATCTAGTGGAGAGTCTAGAGAAGCGACTGAAGTATGCTTAATTAACATACATAAATAATTTACTTTGCACAATATGGGATCAAATGTGTAAGTTGGTATTAGAGTCTACCAGTTGGTAGGTGGTGTTGCCCTATGGTTGAATCATTTATGTGCTCTCAATGTTTATGACCCAATGAATATTTCATTGGAAAATTTTTAGAAGTAGTTAAAGAAGAGGTACATGAATAGTACCTTTAAATATATTACATGATTCCTAGTATATTCCATCTAGCCGTTACCAAAAAACATGTGATTTTTAATAAACAGCTAACTAGTGATTAGTTAGACTTATGAATCATATGGAAAGATGGATGTATTTAGTTGGTTGTTTAGTTGGTTGATTTCATATGCCACTATAAATTTGTGTTATATATCATTTGATTTAGGTGCACATGTGTATGTTTGATATAATGGATCTATAATGTTTGATTTTACTTCTATTATACATAATACATTAGTATTTATGTTTCTTATTTTAGGGTTTTAATGAAGTAATGGACTAAATACAATTTTTTACTTGATGCTGATGTATGAATCTCTTAACCTTATTGAGTACCATAGATGGACAATATCATAGGGAATAAGGTGATAGATAAAGTTAGGTGTAGGCAAAAAGAATAAATAACTAGAACATCACACTCAATATACTTATTTGACTTGCATGACTATCATATACTATGTTTGCCTTATGGTTGGTGTGTGTTTATTACATTAATACTTATCATTATGTGATATTTTTCTATTCATTTTTAGGTTATTTTTGAATACATAATGCCTGAAAACTAGTTTTCCTTTTTACATTGAATGATGAGTTGAGTATTATTAATGTTAATGGATTTCAAAAACCACTTTACAATGTAAATATTTTTTATCTTATTTTTTTATTGCTAAAACATCCTAGATTAATGTAGCATTTAGATTTTCATATTGTTGAGAATAAGTTAATTTATGTAGTCATGTTTATAGACTACATATCCATTTGTATAAACCATGATACTATATATATGCAAATTAACACATACTAACCTATGAACTTGACTCCCCAAGGTTGTCTAAGGCAATTGACATAATGGATGGGCTATGATTTTGGTTGATTGTTTGGTGGAATTGGATTTGGAATAAGTGGTGGCAATGGGTTCTCATGATGTAACCAAAAGACCTCAATAACATTTTGATGTTTGTTAAGAGAGTTAAGCTGTGAAAAAATAGAAATCCAAGGTCCCTCAATCTTTGATATCATAATAAGTTATAAATATTAGTCAATGCTAGGTTTGGGGAAAGGAGGGAGATCGGGTTGGGTGAATTGTGTGAAAAGGTATACTCTATTGGGTTGACTCTTCCTGGTTAATTTCATACATTTAATTTGAATGATATAAGATGAGAATAGACCTGAGGAGATGAAAGAGGTGTAAATGAGAGATTAAGACTAGATAATATTGTTTTGATGTATCTTGTTTTATGGAAGGATAATGATATGTGGAATAGGGATACATTCTTACTCTTATAAAATGGATAAAGACTCTATGATGAGGTGAGGAATTGGAGTGGATTGAAAGACATCACATTTAAAATCAATGTTAATGTTAGACTATGTGATGAAGGTGGGACTAAGTTCTCTAAATACAAGTAATACACCATGCCAAACAAGACCTAGTATCTTATTGATGGTCATCCAAAGAAGACTAGATAAAATCCAAGGAAAAACATATGATTGTGTTCAGGTAATGGCTTCTAAAGTGTGATTTCTAGAATGTTTAAGCAAGGCTTGATGTATGGTGTTTGTGTGTATGTATAAGTATTATTTGGAATGTGGTTTCTTGAACTTATTTTCAAGGATTTTATATGACATGCATGTGTTAGTAAGGCTTTTAACACTATTTTTGTTTGTTTTTATTATTTTTGGATTTTGTTTGGTTTTTGAGAAATAAATGCTTGATTGTTGAAAACAAAGTGTTTAAAGTAAAATAATATCAAATTTGAAATTAAATTAAAATACATATCTATTTTAATAATTTTTTCAATGTTTGAGATGATTGAAAATAATAGGGGAAGAAATCTATGCTATCATACAAGATGTTAATTTTTCCTAGTTCTACTTGTATGAAAACTAGATGATTTTTTTTTAAATTATTTTGGTTGTTTTGTATGAGATAAACTATATATATAAATTGAATATATGTACATAAATAATATAAAAATAAATTTTATCTAAAAAATCAAAAATAAAACACTTTCTACAAATTTTATTTTCCACAAACAAACAAGACTAACTTTTTAACTTCCCTAGTTTTCTAAGAACAAGTTTTTTTGAATGATTTGCAAGAATGGAAACAACAAATGCAGGTTATGATTTTATATTTTAAGAGATATAAATTATGGTGATTTTAATTATTCAAAATAAATAATATCATCAATATACTATCCTTGTGTATGCACCTATGATTTTCTATGTTTCTATGTTCATATAGGTGATTATCTAAAACACAAGGGATTTGTTTAAACCTTGAATAAAATAAAAGTTGTCTTGGATATAAATGACATGTAGGTTTTATAATATAATTTTTAGGATTATTGGTGAAATGTATTAATAATTTTAAATTAAACTAATCTAATAAAATGCAAGCACAAATCAAAACTAGAAATACATTTCTAGCAAAGAAAAATGAAAAGAAAAATATCTATTTCACTATCATTTTTTTTTTAAAGATATATAAAGATAATATAACACAAAACAAAATGTAAACTAAATTTACTCTAATTAATAAAAATAAATAATAGAAATAAAAATAACTCCAACTTGATTTAGAAAAAATTAACTAAAGTGCATGTAGTGTGTTGATAGGAAAATCCTTAGTATGCTAACTCTATATGCTCTTGTGTGAATTATAGAAAATCTCTAGATAGAGGATGTACAAACTCTAAAACAAGATGTGAAAAATGGGGGAGACACAATTCACCAATGGAAAATAGTTTAACTAAGGTTGGCTAATATCCATGCTTATAAATTTTGAGTTCCTTTCACTAAGAACACTTCTTCACTTACAACTATGTAATCGACTTGAAAAACATAGAGGTTGAATCTCTAGGTAATTATATCAAGACCGTGGATGTAGAATATTTTCAATAGTAACTTCTAATGGTAATTTTTGGATTTTAAATTAGGCTAAAATTGACCTTCTTGTATAAAGAGATGGGAGCTTACATTGAAGAGTTTAACTAAGTGTGACTGTGAGTTCAACTTGAGAGGAATTGAATAAGACAAAAAATAGGAGAGGGAATAAGATGGGCCTGATTGGATGTGAACACAAAGTGATAAATCTAAGAAATATGAAGCTACTTATGTAAAACACATGAAAATAGGAGTTACAGGAGTTAATTTTAGAAGGTGTTTCAACTATGACATAATTACTACTTTATACAGGGGTAGTTGAAAAATCACTACTTATCTCGACAAAGTCATATTTTATAATTATAATACAACTGCATATTAATGCATGACCACCCTTTACCATCAAAACTACCACTTAAATTACACAATAGTAGTGGCAATTGTGTAAAATAAGGGGCAATTTCATAACATAAGAGGGTGGTTCTATAACCTAGGGTCACATTTTGAAATAGAGTGAAAATGGATAGGAATTTTAGAGTCAATGGGATTGAAAGGGGTCAAAAGAAGAATATGAAAGCATAGTGGAGGAATAGAGCTAGAGAGTTCCCTATAGAGCACAAAATAAAAAGGTCATTGAATTATCATTAGATATGTATCGAAAGTGTCACATAATATAAATTTAATGTGCATACATATTTACCCTTAGGGAGGAAACCATTTATTTTATTGGAAATTTTTAGTCTTGAGTAAGGTTTGTGGCAAATAAATGAGAGGTTATAAATACTTACCTTATTTAACTAAATAGAGGAGTCAATCTTGTTGAGACTCTACACAACCTACAAATAGAAGATGATATTCAAGTGTGATTCTAAATAAAAATAAAAAATCATATTGTGTAATTTAAACATGGAAATAAATTCATACTATACATATGGGGAATTTCATACTACCTAGAGCATCCCATTAGGATATTGAACCTAGTGCCAAGCCATGTATACCTGTAAAATCATAAAATTGCTACAAGAGAATAAAGAAGATTATTAAAATGTTAGTGATAAAATACTAATTTTAATATAAATTAAAGATAACTTATATATATATATATATATATATATATATATATATATATATGATAACAAACACTAAAATAAAAAGGCTATGTCAAAAATGAAAAACTTTTAAATCAAAATAGCTAGTTTGGGGCCTAATATATTCAAAAACATGTCAAAAATAGTTCATTTATGTCATTTGATTTAAGAGAGATTTTTTAGCTTTAGATTACCAGTGATTATTTGAGTTTATAAGTATTAAATATAAAGAGGGTGATGAGAGGATAATGAACATACTAGAAAGAGTCAAGACTGGGCATAATTAGGTCAGTTTTTGCTAACTCTTTATTTTTCCCCTAAATTTGAGATTTCAATCCAACTTTCGTTGAAATAAAAATAAAATTTATAAAAAATCCTTATGGGAATTATTAGGGAGGGTAGGTTAAGGATTTTTATAACTTTATAGATTCTAGGTGAGTTTGAGAAGGTTTGGGGGGGTTGGAGAAGCTATGGATGGATGGCAGAACCATCACTTAGGTTGCAAAAGTACTACCCTTTGCATAGCGGCAATTTTGTAACTAGCATGGAGATGTCATAAGTAGATATAACTACCTTAGGTTAGATAATAAAATACCTAAGGTAGTTATATTACCAACTTGTGTTAGTTTTTCAATTTTTTCAAAGTAGTTTTGCAACCGTCACCTACAAGTAGGGGTAGTTTTGCATATTAGAGGAATGTGAGTGTTTTTGACTTCTCAAAATATGAGGCTAATTTATTTGAAAAACTTAAATTATTTTAATTATTTTAAGGGGATTATATTCTATGGATTATATCTTCGGATTAGGAGTGGATCCATATAGTCCTATCACTTTTGATAACTAATGAGTTATCCCTACTCGACCAAGTGGGATACTTCACATTACACATGCAAGGATGACCCCCTCTTATAGTTGGTTATTATGTCACTTAATAACCTATTATGACCTTGATGAAACACTTTCATGTACCTTCATGACTTACGAGAGTGGATGATCACTATTTTATATGTATATTAGATTAATGATCTTCTAAAGACTTGTTAATTAGTGTTTATCCATAATGTTGATAGCCATCATGAGGCTCATAGCTAGGCATATCATTTTGGAGATGCTAATACACCTGACCTACATGAAAAGTGTGGAGTAATAATTTATCAAATTGAGAGATTAGTGATACCCAAATTGAAGAAGTCCATCATCAACATCCCTACCTCTTGGATAGTTGGGGACAAAGGCATAAGTAGGATCTTGTAAAGTTGGTCACCAATTATGCAACACATAGAGAAGAGGGGTTAATTATTATTAGAGCCAACAGATGATGATATATACCTAGAAGGACTTATAATAATTATCTCACATGGGAACCCTTTCCATTAGTCACCCAACTATAATTATAGGTTAGGTCTATGAGAGGATGATCCCTTACCAGATGGGGATACTGATTGGGGCACCAGGGGACATTAGGGTCATTAGATGGGTAGACATGGCCCCATTTCATGTTTTTCCCTAGAAATATGTTTTTTTATGGTGGTATATTTTATTTCCTTTCCCTATTATGACATGATAAGACAATGGGTTAATGAGGGAGTTTATCTTACAATAGTCACTAGGGCTATGCAGGTTTGAGACAAGCTACTATAGGTCTAGGTGCACCTTATGTATTGAGTGCATATTAATTTTGTATGCCCTATGTTAGTAATATATTCATACCTATATTTTTATATATAGGAACTCATGAGTTAAGAGTTACAAGGATGGAGTGAATGGTATGGCACCCACTAGTGTGAGGGGTGCCTATCACTCAACTAGATCTATAGGTAGCTAGAGGAGGACATGTTAGAGTTAGATTTTAGAATATGGATCCACCACTACCACTACTAACCCCACCAATACCACTAGGTCATGTATAGTATTAGCAACACCATCTAAGAGAGGCCCAATAATACATTGATCTAGAGGAGGACATGGATGTAGATGAGGAGGATACTATAGATGATGACTCTAATCCTAAGTGGCAAGAGGGACATCCAATTAAATTATTATTATTTTTTTATTCATGATTATAGCTTGTATTTTGATTTCTTATATTTGATTAGATATTTTTATGTGTTATATTTCATCATGCCATCTATAATTGATTTATTTTATGTATCATGTGATTACATATATTATGGGTGGATAACAAAGGATAATCTGGGATACCCTAATCAATATATTTTAGTTGAGAACTGGTCATATATGAGGCCATTTATTGGTATATCTTGGGATTCCTATAGGGATTGGGTGTCATACATTGGTGTTTCCATAGTGTATGATTTCTTGGTGATGATGACAATGTTAAGGATAGATAATAACACTCTATTAGCCAAAGTAAAGAGAGTGGAGGCCCTGGTGAACACCATGGTTAGAGGAGGAAATAAAGCCTCCAATCATAAGATAGGTAAGATAGTGTCAGAGGGAGGTGTAGGTAGGGACCATCCTCCTAGATATCAACCTAAAGATAAGGAGGTAAAATCAAAGGGAGGAACAAGAAAGAGACATCACTAAAACCCAAGCCCTAGACATTCTACTAACTCAGTGCCTTCCAATAGGAGGAGGAAAAAACTTTGAGCATTTTTATAGATGTTTTTGATAGACCATTGTAGATGTGTTTTTTTTTAAATTCCCTAAGGCATATCGAACCTTTATGGAGGTGCTTCTATCAAACAATTTTATTATATAAAATTGATATATATATATATATATATATATATATATATATATATATATATATATATATGTTTTAGTATATCTCTCATTTGTTAGAGCATCTAATGTTTAAGTGGTGATTATTTAACCCTTATATTATATTAGTAATTTATTTAATAATAACATATTATTATTTATTAACATGAGGTGGAAACTTCTTGTAAATAAATAAAAATATTATATTTATTAATAAATTATTGATAGTTTATTAAATGTCTTTACAAACTAGTTGGACCTATTATTCACAAAGGTAACTTCCCTTCAAATTTCATTATAAAATAAGGTTTACCCCTATTGGTTATTTAATAAAATAAACTTTTGTGAATTGTGAAAAACATTAATATTTGTGTGTGGTAAATATTTACAAAGGTTTTATGAATAAATTTTGTTATAGAGGAGACGTGAGAAGAGAAGCATTGTATTGGGGTTCTATATTTCTCAATTATATGAATATCAAATATTATGGGTTTTTCAACTTTTGAGGTTTTCCCACCTAAAACCCTATTTTATTTTTGAGTTTATTTTATTTCACTTGAAACTCATTTGGTGTGTGTGTTAAGTTTCACGCATTCAAAAACCCGTGATAACCTATAAACTTTGCTTCAATTGTTGACCAAACCTATATCTTTACAAGCATAGTCATGTGACTAGTTCATATTTAGGTTTTGGAATGCTCTAGATGCATTGAAGTGGTATATTTTTGTTTTGAATCCTCCTACTATTATTTTTACACCTTTTTTATTAATATTACCTAGGTGGTCTTTTTGAGTTCAACTCTTTCGACACTTAGATTGTGAAAATTTAATTCAATTTTTTGTATTGTTTAGCATCTAAATTATGTAATTAGGTATAGTTTCATTTTAAATTCACTTTATATTTAAAAATAGTTCAAAAATTCATTTAGAATAGTTTATTTTTAGCATTTGTTTATTGTCCTATTTAAAGGGAAGCTATGGCTTTGAATCATTTTTCTTTAGATAAATCTCAAATGCTTAATGTAAATAACTATAATATACGTAAAATTCATGTTAAAACTAAATTTATGACCCAAAAATTATAGAATGTTGTCATTGTGACTAAAAAATATCTTCTAGATGATATGTGACCCCTGATCTTACCAATGCATTTTAATAGAAATCAAAAAAATATATGTCCATTATTTTACAGAGTGTTAAGAATGAATTCCTTCTCCACATTGGTAATTAGGAGTCTGATTGATATGATTGTAAAATACTTAAATCCATTTATGAGGGAACTTATCTCTCAAACATTATTAAGTTAATCCTTGATTTTCTAACTACACCTATGAAAGGTGATGAGAAATATGTGAATTTTCTTGCTAAATTTATAAATATTAAAGCTCAACTAGATGGATGTAATTGTAATTTAATTCAGGATCAATTTTTTTATTTTATCATTCAGTTAAATATTCATGAAAAATTTAGAAATTTTATTTCAATTTTGAATTCTAAGTATCAAACTTAGTAAGATATCCCTAATCTTACCACTATTTTTGCATTCCTAATTCAATAAGAGAAGTTATGACCAATTTTGATTGATTTGATTTCAAAAATAATGCCACTTAGGCACTTATCATTTTAAATTATGTTTTTAATAACACTATAAAAAAAAAATAACCCTAATTCTACTAAAGAAAAATATGATAATAATAAATCTAGTAATAAGAATGATACACCCAAATTTAATGGAAGTTAAAATTTGTGTGGTAAATTTGGTCATAGAAGGGAAACCATTATAAACACAAGGATAGAAATAAAAATAAATATATATAAAAATAAAAATGGGAATAAATCTAATCAAAACAAGTAGAAGAATCAAAACCCTAATTAGAATAACAATCAAGATTCAAATGTGGTTGATTTATGTGTTTCAAACAAAAATGAATCAATTTTAGATAGTGGTATGCCACACCATATTACATGATTATATAATATTTTATGTGATTCTAGAGATATCTCTAAAATAATTTACTTAGGAGATAATTCTTTTTTAAAAGAAACTAAACAAGAAAAATCAAAATTTTCAAATGTTGTTATTTATGATGATTTCTATGTATCTAAGCTTAAAAAGAATCTACTATCTTTTCTTCAACTTACAAATGATAAATTCATTATAACATTGCTTAAATATTGTTGATCCATTATAAATAAATTTGGTTCTTTGATTTTTGAATTTATTTAAAAGAATGGTTTATATATTTTTTCTCCTTCTTCTACATGTTTTCTTTCATCGCATAATAAGAATCAATCTTAGTTATGGCAGGAAAGATTAGGACATGTTAATTTTAAAATTTTACATGATATGTCTATAAATAATCTTATTATTTTAATTCCTTCTATCCCCTCTCATCATGAAACTTGTGAGATTTTATTATGTGGTGAGAAACATACTAATCCCTTTCATAAAAATCATGATGCAAATTATTCACATCCTTAAGAATTGATTCATAGTGATGTTATATGACCTATTGAAGTTGTATCTCTCAATGGTTATTTGTATACTATTATTTTTATTGATGATTACACTAGAATGATCTGGTATTTTTTATTAAAGAGAAATCTGATGTGTTATCTAAATTCAAAGAATTTAAAATTAGTGTTGAAAATGCATCTTTTTTTCTATTAAGAGATTAATAACTGATAATAGTGGTGAATATGTTAGTAAAAAGTTTGATTTTTTTTGCATTATTTTTATTATTAAAATGTAACTAAAAAATCCCTATTCTCCTTAGAAAAATGATTTTGATAAAAGGAAAAACCACATCATAATAGAAATGGTTAGAAGAATTTTATAATCTAAAAAATTTCCTAAGTTCTTATGGGTTGAAGCCATGAACACTATTTTTTTATATTCTGGATAGAGTCCCTACCAAATCCTTGCATCTTTTTACCCCTTTAGAAATGTGGACTAAAAATAAACCTAGTGTGGCTCATCTTAAGATATTTTGTAGTCTTGCTTCTATTTTTATTCTGAAAGCTAAAAGAAAAAATCTTGATCCCACTTCTTATTCTTGCTTTTTTATAGGTTATAGAGGTAAGATAAAAGGTTTAAGACTTTATGATCCCTATAAATATCAGATTATTGAGAATAGGAATTTTATTATTCTTTAAAAATCCTTTTGTGAGCCCTCTATAGATCCTCCTTAGTGTTATTATGTTGATGAACTTGACTCTCATGTTTCTCCCAGTGATGAAATAGATGCCCTTGATGAATTTGATCCAATTTTGGATAACTTAGAGTTTGAGGAACCCCTTGAGTTTCATGTTCAATCTAAAAGATTTAAATGGGAAGAATACCTAATTCAATATTCTAGAGTTGATAATTTTAATAAATTAATTATAAGTTATAATTATTATCATGTTTTAATGAATATGTATGAATGTAAACCTTAATCATTTGAGGAATCCACTCAAGATAATAGATAGAATATTTATATGTAAGCTGAATATGATACCTTAATTAAAAATCAAACTTGGGATCTTGTCCCTTCTCTACCTAAAAAGCATATTTTTTATTGTATGTGGCTATATAAGATCAAATATAATTCAATTGGTAAAATTGACAAGTTTAAAGCTAGATTAGTTTCTCCTAGGTTTATCCAAAACCCTAGGATTGACTATGTTGAAATCTTTGCTCCTGTAGTAAAAATGAGTACTATTAGACTTCTTATTTCTGTTTCAACCCAAAATGGTTGGGTTATCTACCAAATGGATGTTAATAATGCATTTATAAATAGTGATTTATAAGACAAAAACTATATGACTCGGTCTTAAGGTTTCACTAATCCTAATAAAGAATATTATGTATGCAAGTTAAAAAAATATTTGTATGGTTTAAAATAAGATCCTCAAGCTTGGTATTCTAAAATTACTTTTTTTTAGAGAATTGGTTTTTTAAAATTTCTATTTAGATAATGATATCTTTATTAAAAATGAAAATGGTTATTTGATTTTAATTGTATTATATGTTGATGATTTTTTGATTACTAGAGATCTAACTAGTTTAATTCACAAGCATAAGGATAAATTAAGTTAAAAGTTTAAAATTATTGATTTAGGTATTATACATAATTTTTCAAAAATGGTTATATTTCAAGATAAAAATACAATTATTGTATCACAATATCAGTATACACATAATCTTCTTATTAAATTTAACATGCTTTACTATAAATCTACCACAACACCTATTGAAGTTGGTATTAAACTTGATCCTAAACCTACATGTGAAAAATGTATCCCTAATTTATATAGACAACTTATTGGAAGTTTGATTTATGTGGCCATTACTAGTTTAGATATTTCATATGTTGTTAGTGTTTCTTTTAGATTTATGCAGGATACTTATTTGGATAATTGTAAATTAGCTAAATGTATTCTTCATTATATCAAAGGAGCTATAAATTATGGTTTATTTTATTCATCCATTGATAATGTTAATTTATATGTTTATTGAGATGTTCACCATGCTAGTGATAATTTATATTGTAAATCTACTTTTGGATATGTGTTTATCTTTAATGCAAGTGATATCACTTGGAGTAGAAAGAAGAAACCTACTATCTCTCTTTATTTTATAGAATTTGAGTATATAATTACTATGGAAGCTACTAAAGAAGACATGTGGCTTTGAAGGATATTGGGATAAATTGATTTATATGTTTATCATAGTACCATCTTTCATTGTGATAACCAAAGTTATATAGCTTTGAAAAAAGTCTAGTACAACACCAAAAAGCTAAACATATTAAAGTTCATATGCATTTTATCTGATAAAAAGTCCTCAATGGTGATATTAATATGTAGTTTGATCCTATGAATGAAAAAGCAACATATATATTAAAAAAACCACTTGGTTCTTCCAAGTTTTATCATTTTTGTTTAGTGTTGGGTCTCTTGAAGTTGCCATTGAGGGGGAGTGTGAATGATGATGACACTTTCTAATGGCCATGTGTTTCTTATTCTCTATACTTTTTAATCAATTATAAAGCATTGTAAAATTTATGTGGAATTTATATAACTTAAGTAAAATTCATGTGAAAATTTTAATTTTACACCCCAATACATTACAATCATACTTTGTAAGGGATGTTTTTATGTTATGAAAGGATCCAAATATGTTTGGTTGATTATTCATAAGAAACTATGAACTTTAGTCTCATAATCATGCTAACCTAAACTTACTTTAAAGTAGTTTATGGATTATAATTATTTTTATTTCAAAAGGTGATGTTTGGCATGATGAAGGTTTCTAAATCCTTCAAATTTGGCACATAATATAATTCTTTTATGGTGACTATGGTTCTCATTCCCACTGAGCATTAAGGGGCAGTGTTAGAGAATTTAATGTCTAAGTGATGTTTATTTAGCCTTTAGCTTATATTAGTAATTTATTAAATAATAATAATAATATTATATTATTTATTAACATAAGGTGGAAACCTCATGTAAATAAATTACTGATGGTTTATTAAGTGTCTTTTTGGGATGGTTGAACTTGTTATTCACAATGGTCACCTTCCTTCAAATTTCATTATAAAATAGGGTTTGCCCTTATTGGTTATTAATTCAAATGAACTTTGGTGAATTATGAAAGAAATTAATATTTATGTGTGGAAAATATTTATAAAAGTTCTATGAAAAAAAATTGTTATATAGGAGAAGTGAGAAGAGAGGGAATGTATTGGGGTTCTATGTTTCTCAATTATATGGATATCAAATATTGTGGGTTTTTTACCTTTTGAGGTTTTCCCATCTAAATTTTTATGTCAACATTGATGTGTGGATTTTTTCATTATTTAAACCTCTAGATCTTCTATTTATGTTAATTGAATATTATATATTTATTCAATTTCTTCAATCATTGATCATTATGTGAGTTGATTCTTTATTTTCATTATGCATTCTAAAGGACTAGATATGTGATGATGTATGTATATGTGTATCTCTTTGTTTTTTATATGTTATTATGGAAAATGCTTATGTATATGTGGAAATAGAATATATGTAGATGATTTAATGTAATGTATGTATATATGTGACTATGACTATGCTAAAATTTATATTTGAGGTGATTACTTAATTTATTTGTTCATAGAATATATTAATTTAAATTTGTATTGAGGAATGAAATGGGGAAAACAAGATAGATGTGGGGAAAATCATAACTCAAAATTTCATAGGAAAAAAGAAGATGACCTAATCCTTATGAGTAAATGGGAATATGTACTTATTTCTAAACTTATAGAATACTAACTTTATTGGATTTATTTGGAAATAACTTGCCCTAATAAAATAGGTAAATGGTAAAAGGTTACCTTATTTAAATTTAAACATATAGACAAACATTTTTTCTGAAGAAATTTTCTCTTTAGATACTCTTTCTAATTTGACATTGATTTTGCATTTATCTTTTACTTCTATTTACAACCCCCTATAGCTAGTCTCATGTGACTAGGAAGACACATGGGATCATCACCGAAGGCTAGATATAGGTGAGTAAGGGAATCTCTCCCCAATGCCAACCCCATGCAACTCGTAAGATGTGAAGGCTCAACAGTGAAGGCTAATAAATGAAAATAGATGTATAATTTTGACTTTTGTATTTGCATAAGCTTTTGATTTTCATAGATGCATCTACTTTCATATTTCTAATGCCTTCACTCCCAAATCTTAGCTCCATACAACTAGTAAGATGCAAGGGCTCACCACCAAGGACCAAGATGAGTAGGAAAATGTTATTTTATTATAGATATACTAATGTTTTAATTTCTAAAGGCACTATAAATGGGGAATCTATCAAATATAAGTTTCTATACTCCACTATAGGCTAGAATTTTTCTAAGTTGTAAAAGAAGATGTAGGGAAATAGGTTTACTCTACTTGTATAAACTAAGATAAAGACCAATGTGACCTACTAATTTTGAGAATGCTAACTATAGGGTGAAAAGGAAATGTGAGAATGAGGTGAACATGATGTGATGCATTTTTAAAGTTTATATATTGTGTAAACTAACCAACTAATTGATCATAAAATAAGATATTTATTATTCTAGTAGATATGTGACATATGAAAATGTAAGGCATGTGAAAATGGGGTGATGTATGAAAACTAAATATAAAAATGTTTTAGATGTAAAGAGTTTATAGATGCACCAAACACTTTCCCTCTAAATTACATAACTAATAGGCTCCATTGTTTAAATATTGTATTACTAAGTAGGGGCCCAACTAGTTGGGTCTAAATTTTTGACCCTCTCCTTTCTTTTTATCAATTCAATTATTCAGTCTAAGAATGAGATCTCCCACATGGATTGGGTTTTCATGTATGTTTTTGTTATATTTATTACACATTTAGTTAGCTTAAGCTATGTGATTATTGGTAGTCGTGATTTTATGCTCATACAAGATCTCTAATGCATCCAGGTGCCCCTTTCTATATTCTTCTTCGTTAAGGACTTGAAGGTAGATGTGAAGGCTAGGTATTTCCACTTCTAAGTGTTGAATAAGCTTCAAACCAAACATTAGTGAATATGGAGTTCCCCCATGGGTGTTTTAAAAGTTATTATTTAGGTCTAGAGTGTTGGATAGAGCTATAGATGTTAATACCATTTAGAGTCTTTAAATTTTTTGACTAGGATTAACTTCAAGGTTTTTTTGGTAGCCTTAGCTTGGATGTTAACTTGTGGATAATATACAAAGGCTAAGTGGTGTGATATATTTAATTTATTACATAGTTAATGAATTGTTGGAATATTAAAAGGCTACCCATAGTTAGTAATGATTACCTATGGGACTTTGAATCAATAAAGGATCTAGTTCATGATGAACTTTGTAATGACTGATTTGGTCATAATTGTTATGGGAATTGATTATACCCATTTGGAAAAGTGTTAAATCATTATGATGATGAAATAGATACCATCTAAGGAAGTAGGGTAAAGTTTACTTATTAAATCTAAACCTTAGGTAGAAAAGGGTCATTGAGTGATGATATGTTACAATGCCCTAGTGGGAATATGTATCTTGTAATGACTGATTTGGTCATAATTGTTAGGGGAATTGATTATACCCATTTGGAAAAGTATTCAATCATTATGATGATGAAATAGAGACCATCTAAGGAAGTAGGTTAAAGTTTACTTATTAAATCTAAACCTTAGGTAGAAAAGGGTCATTGAGTGATGATATGTTACAATGCCCTGGTGGGAATATGTATCTTGTGGGAAAATGTTTGGAACTTGTCACATTTACATAAATATTCAACAAAATCATCATCATGAGTGGGCCAAAAACATCCCATCCTATGGATTTTTGGAGTGGTTGTGTGGCCACTAAAATGTCTACCGTACATGCTATTATGATAATGAAAGAGGACCTTTTATGAATCATCATGGTCAACACATCAGATTAACATTTCATCAAAGGCCTTATAATAAAGGATTGTATCTAAGATAACATACTTGGATGTGATAACATGAAGATGTCTCGTCTATTATGAATTATCACCTTTAAGATATGTGTATTCAACCATGTAATTAATAATTTCCATATACCAAGGAGAGGAACTAATGGAATTTTTATACATATAACATATCAACTCATCAAGAAACTTGATATCAATGAGGTCATTAACCTCTAGAGGGGAATCAACCAACCAATCAGTGATGACCTATCCTTTAACAAACTTTTGGTTGATATAAGTTAATTAGAACTCACTCAATATTAGAATAAATCATTCAACATTGTGAGAGATAGATCGATGGGTTAAGAGAGTTCAAATGTCTTGATATCTTACAATAATCTCATTGTTTAATTAATCATATAGTTTCACAACCACTTGGTTGTGAACACTATTACAATTCATTCCTTTTCTATGTGAGTTTATTATGTCTCATAATCAATAAGGTTTTAACTAATGAAATAAATCACATGTTCTTTACCAGTGACATCTTATTAATCTAACATACATGTGAGGGATACCTTGGTCACCCTTATATAATGTATCAAAGGATTATTTGGCTTAGGTGATATGAGTGTTGGAGGAGACATGAGAAATTATTTTAGTGCCTTGAATAATTATTGAAAATAAATTATCCAAGTTAGGATAGTTTACCTTTTTAGTAGGTGGTTAATGGGATGAATAATGTAGGGAAGGTCAATAAAGAGTCACTAGATAACTCCTAAATTTCCTACAAGCATCCTGATGTCAAATTCATCTATGATATGGTTCACTTCTAATATTAATCAAATATTAGTGGGGTCAATATCAATCCCACATTGGGAGATGATATAACCCAAGAATTTTCCATTGATGACTCCAAACACACATTTCTATAGATTAAGGGTGACTCCATATTTGATTAACCATTTGAGGATGATACATATCATTCCTAAATGGTCTTCATATTACATTTATTTTTTAAGCAAGTCATCTACATATATCTCAATTATTTCTTGGATGAGGTTGTGGAGATGTGGGTCAAATCCGTTTGATGTACTACCCCTACATTGTTTAGTTTGAAGGTCATTACAAGATAGAAAAAGGTTCCCCAAGGTGTCATGAATGAAGTCTTACTTTTGTCTTTGTTGGAGATGTGAACTTGGTTGTATGATGAAAATCCATTTGTGAGTGATAGAAAATTGTATCTTATGGTAGTGTCAACAATAACATAGATAGATGGGAGGGGGAAGTCATAATTTGGACATGCCTTATTAATGTCTTAAAAGTCTATACATATTCTAATTTTACCATTCTTATTGATAATGGGTATAATGTTGGACATCCATTTGGAGTGATCAATGGGTTTAATGAAGCCAAATTTTAAGAATTTGATGGATTCTTCGTTTACCATCAATATGACCTTGGGTTTAATACATCCAAGTTTTTTTTGGATGGGTTTTGCATCAGGTGTCTTAACTAGAGTATCGATAACTACATTATAATTGATGCCTATCACGTCAATGTAGGATAAATCAAAAGATTTGTAAAATAATATAAAGAGTTACTTGTGATATTCTACTTCTTATTCATAGAGTAAAGATCCTAGCTTGAGGATTATACGGTTCTCCTCTATTTTGATATTTATGTCAATAGTTTACTCAATAAGGGACATGTTTCCCTCCTAACATAGATCAAGAGTTAAAGGAAGGTTAGTGTCTTCACCCTCAGTGTTGAATACATCATGTTCATCATTTGAGGAGAGGTATTCCTCCACATGGTATTAAGACTAATCAAACTCAATTCTAAGGGTTGAATAGGATAACAAGTAAATGAAAAGCCCTTATTATGATGGAATGAGGGGAGATAATCATAAGCCTATAGAAATTCAAGGACGGCCTCATTATTAGTAGTTAGATATATTAAAAGGGGGGCCTTGTCTCATTTTACATGGGATATTATTTGGTCATTATGAGTCTTACTTACAAGAGGTTCCATCTTGATTGAGATTATAAAATATGATTCTGGGATTGTTGGATTGGGTATAAAATGTGAAGATGAGGTAGCCATAAAGACAAAAATTTGGTTTCTTTATTTAGGGATTAATTTAATAGATATAAAATAAAAATTCTTGGAGACCTTATGGAAAATGGTTTTGTATAATTGGAGGTGTTCAACTTTGGTGTAGTAGACTTCAAACACTTGATATGCCACTAGTTGTAAATCTCCCTAAATTCTCAAGTTTTGGACTCCTAGGCACTTTTCAATGAGCATACCAAACAATATAACCCCATATTAAAATCCATTATTTATACACTAAAAGTCTAGTTTGAACCCGAAAGGATTCACTCATTTCCTAGGGGAATTGAGAATGAATCCTTCCCTGACACCTAGGTGACACTTATCCCCATCATAATGCAAATTCCATTGATCATGTGTAGAAAGGGGATAGTCATCGAGTAAAGTGTCCTAGTATTTTGAGATTTTAACCATGTGAAAATCAAAAATGTTGGGTAATATCTTTCTTAATCTCTGGTTTTGAGGCTTGGGCTAGTAACGAGTCTTATCTGAGATAAGCAGAAGGTTTTGTGAAGGTGTAGAGAGTTCAACCTTATGTTGCAAATGAAAGATGGAAAGAACCTCTGGGAACTTAAAATGACATATTTTAAGCTCTAGTCTAGTTCAAGGTAGGTTAGTACCTATAAAAATGCAAAGTATTGTTTTTTTGGCCTTTTCTTTGGGTTTAAAGAATACCAACATAGTTGCGATCATGTTTAGGTATGGGGAGTATACTAAATTAATTATGTTATTATCTTGGTGGAAGAGGTTTAGAGGTGTAGTTATTCAAATTGTAATGTTATGGATAGGAAATGGGTGACACTATTTACCCTATCATTATGTATGGGAAAGCATATAAGAATTTAGTGAGTGATTTATCAGGGCATTTTCTTGTATGATAGGAAAGAGGGGTCTCTCTTTAGGAATATAGTAGTAACAATGAGTTTTGATGTTGATTTTTACCCTTACCACTATCATGGTACAACTATCCTTCTTTGGTACTATGGAAAATAGGGGAGGAGAAGTGATTTTATTGACTCTTAATGGACTCAAAATGTGATGAGAAATGTCCCATCATAGCATGGTTGACCAACATACTTTGAAGTGGATCAGAAATGAAAAGGGTATGATTTAGATCACAGATTGCCTCTATGTGGTTAAATGTTGGGCGACCATGTTGAGAATTTTTGGGATGGTTATTATGAATGGATTCTTCCTTGTCCCTGGATATCTCCACCATACAAAGGTTATATAGGAAATCTAACCCCTCATTGGGTTACTAGTATTGATATCTATAGAATCCATAGATTCTCATCCCTTATGGGTTGGATGGAAGAACTAAGGGAGTACCTTTCTCCAATATACTAATAATTTATATAGTAGATAAGGTGAAAATAGTCTCACTATGGACTAGTTTTGAGTTAGGGATATTTTTGGTGATTGTTATGTCCTTCTTGTTTGATTTACCTTTTAGCATGGTTTAAGGAACTTCCTTCCCCTTATTTAAGATGAATACATTAGGCTTAGAGGATTTAGTGACATTAATTTACTATGGGGATTTTATAACCTCATTGGTATGTAGGTGATAGCTGATGTGTAACCCAAGTGCTTGTGCATGGTATCTTGTAACATATTGAAGGGTTTAGGATCTCTTTGAGCTAAAAAAACCCTCCTCAAGTTTAATAACTATATTTTTTGGAACCTGGTACAAGGGATAACCTTTATCTGATGTATCCAAGGGAATCCCAATTTTAGATGATAATTGGTGTCCTTATCTATAATGTAGAACTTAATTAGGACTATCTTATGGCCCAAAGTGATCAGGAGTAAAATGGTCTCTATGGATGTGGACTTGAAGCTTTCCTAGCCACATAGAGTATTAAGTGTCATTGAAAAATTAGTTTCCCCATAACCAAGATTTTATAAGAAGGATAAGGGGAAAATGTTGATATCCTCTTCACCATCAACCATGGCTCTTTTCACATAGTTTTTGTAGATCCACACTTATAAAAATAAGGATACATCTCCCCTCTTGGCTAGCTTAGAATTAGGTGGGAGTGTTCATAAGTTAAATAAGTATCCAATGTCATGTGATTATTGAATAGACAATAACATGTAAAAATTGATGTGGTTGGTTTGATATTACAAAGGAATAACACTATATACATGTCCTAGTCATAGGGTGTCAAGCAAGGTTGACCCATGAGTGGATGACTATATGTAAGAAAGTAATGTGAGAGAATGTTTTATTTAGGTTAGAGATGAAGTTTTATCTCCCTACATGTTTAACAATATATTCCATTTTTAGGATGTATGAGGGATAGAGGGTCATGGGTTAGTACTCTCTAGAGCAAGAAATGGTGTTTACCTCTTAATCAAATTCTAATTATAAGACTCCTATCATCTTATTTTTGCCTTTAAATCTTAGTTGAGGAGCTACATCAATGTTTGTATCTCTAAAATTGGAATATTTAGCATCATGAGTGCTTGCCATCATGGGTTGTATGTGTTGAGGCTCTATGTGATAACATAGTGAAAAAAGCATAGTGGTAAAAAATGTAGAGGTAAAATACATAGTAGTTAAAAATGTAGTGGTAAAAATGTAATATGACAAAAATTTAGTATAATAAAAACATCATGAGGATAAAACATATCAATTAAAAATGTAGAGGTATTGGTAATGTTGAAAAAATATCGTGAAGAGCATAATTGGGACATTTTAGTGATTATCACATTGTTTATTTGTTGTCTAGTTCATTTTGGTGATAATAGTTAACATTTCATGGTGGAAAAACAATGCACCAAATTTATAACCAAAATAATAGAGAAAATGTGATTTCATGAGTTTAGACCTTTAGTTAAAAGTTGTATCATATTTTATGTGGATGCATCCTTTACTATGTTTTGTTTCTGTGATGTTTTAGCCTCACTACATTTTTTTGAGCTACATTCTATCCTCACTACATTTTTCATGCTATGTTTTTAATTGTTACATTTTTGTTTGCTACTTTTTCAATGGATGCCTTTATTGAACATGGTGGATTTATATATTACCCTATTTTTAACCTTGATTAAGGTGCATTCGGTGGTTATGAAAAGGATTTTGATATATTTTAGGTGTTAGTTTTGGGGATCAATGAGGTTGTTTATAAGGGTATGTGTGTTTTTACTCATGCTTACTAGGAACATGTCTACAAATGTTTGCCTCTAGTCCTTTGGGAGTATTTGTATGAATTTGTTATATTCTCTAAATTTATATGTGTCATGACCTATTACTCTATGGAAAAGGCAATAGACATTGGGATCATAATACCTAGGTCACATGTTTTGTCCTTGCTACCCAACCCCTATTGATTATTCCATTGATATAAAATTTGATTATGAAACTAGGGGTAATTTTCACCTAGTTGGTATTATATTTGGTTTTGGTTTTTTTATTGTTTATTACAAGGTGGTAATTATTTAAATTGATTTCATGATTGGAAATAGGGGGATTTGATTCATAACCCCTATGTTGTTAGTGTTTTTGGTAGTATTTTTAGGTTGATGCTGACCATTATTTATGGGGTTATGCTTCTTGGTTTGATAGGTGATGCCATTGGTGGCGATGTTCCTATTGTGGTTCAAGATTTTGGGACCTTAGTTGTTTGCATTATTTGGGTTTGTATTTTGAGATCCCCCATTATTTTTAGTAGGGTTAATGATGTGGCTATTGGTTTTATAGGTTTGACAACCACTATCAATGGTGACTTGGTCAATGTGTAAGGTGATCTTAAGGGATTATTCATATGATTAGTATGGTAATTTCTAGTTATCTTCCCTTATTTCCTTATTGAGATAATGGAGGAAAAGATTGCATAAATCTTGTTGGTCTATGTTTGGTGTACTAGTATAGAAGTATAGGACTTGACACCATCTCATGATGAAATGAGACAACAATTCATTATATTCTTATTTGATATGTAATAACTCACATATGTCAATCTTTATAAGTCTACTCATGTCAATTTCTTTGATGAACTTAGCCATAATTTTGCATAAAGAGTGTATGGACCCCTCAAGGAATCAATAGTACCAATGTATCACTATCCCCATGAGACTCTTGTGAAAAAATTCATTAGAACCCCATCCTAAGGTAGGATCTATTTGATGGTAGTAACATAAGATTTTATATGTGCATTGTTATTCCCTTCCCATTTAAATTTAGGAATATCTGATTGGGGATATTGGAGAAGTACCCCCCATATGTTAACTTTGAGGGGATCCTTGAGGTATTTTATGTATGTTCCCATGTTGTTAAAGTATATCATTATTGTAGAGATATTTGGATGAAGAGGTGAGGTTATGTATAAGTTGGATTGATAGATGCTAAGAGGAATGGAAGAAGATTGATAAGGTAGTATGGAGTAAGACAAAGAATAATTATCTAGATAAGTAGACTTCAAAAATATGTGGAAATATGGAGGGAAATTATGATATGTTAGAGGCATTATTACCTACTATGGTAAATTCTATGTGTCATTTTATGGTGAAATATAAGTAGTCTATGCATATCCTGATGTTCTATAGGGTGGGACATATATCACTTATAGAGGAAGATTAGATATGAGAGGCACATGGCCTAGAGGTGTAGAGAATAATGGATAATTTGTTACTGCATTACTTTCTAGTGGTGGATCATACATGTATACACTCTATATTAGAGTGTGAGTAGATATTTGGTAAGATGAAGGAATTTTGGAGACAATGGGGCTAGAGAACCTATAGGTGAAGATCTCTCCAAGAGGTTTATGAGGGACATGATTCTATGGTGGGAATTGCTCTTATAGTGGTGGGAACATGTAGACTTATTTTTGTGACATCGGGTAAGTTATATTAACAAGGGAAGAATAGGGATGAATTGGTGTAAGAGGGATTGGGATTGCCCATTAATTAATAACTTGTTAATTACTTTCTAAGTCATATATATGACCTATTATAGTGTTAATTAGTTTTCTTGTGCCAACATTGGTTTTGGGACTAGGGGCATCCAATGTAGGAGAGGTGGATACATGACATAAATCTACATAAAGGGGTTGGTTTGAGGTGAGAGATTTCAGAGTAGTGCTTATGGTGGTCACTAGTGGGTTGGAGGTGTCTTGATTCCTACTAAAAGGATGAGTTGTAGCTTTCATGTAGTTGACCTCTTCTTCTAAGTGATGGATCCTTCATAAGTAGTGATTATATTTGGTGACACTCTCTATGTCTAGGATTTATAAGCTGATATATGGCCTTATGGCCATACAGGGTGTGGTCATGCCTTCACCTATAAGGGTATGAGTGTAGAATTGGGATGGTTACTTTAATATTTAGATATGTCATATATCTATTGAATAACAACCCCACTCCTTATATGAGTGTTAGGAAGAAGGTAATCGTATGATTAGTATTATAAGTTAGTGTCAACTATTAGGTTGTTTTAACTCATCAACAAAGGCTAGATAGATCTAAGTTAGATTCTCTTAAAGCCCCATAATGAGAAATCTTACAATATCCTATCTAGACATATTTTGAAGGTATATGGATATCCTTAGAATAAATGGAAGGTATGAATATGGAAAAAAAATAAAAGAGGAATAAATGGATACATAAAGGATGAATTCCTTCATGTCGGGTTCACTAATTTGTATGCATGCAAATTATCATATTCTAACCTATGCACTTGAATCCCTAAGGCTTTGTTGAGATAGCCAACATAATGGATGGTTTATATGTGGTGGTAATGGATTCTCATTATGGAACCAAAAGACCTCAATAATGTCTTGATGCTTTTTAAGATTGTTGAGCTATATGTAAATGTAATTCCAAGGTCTATTGGTCTCTAATATCATAATAAGGTAGACTTATTAATAAATTATAGGTTTGGGGAAATGAGGGAGATTGGGTTGGATGAATCATGGGAAAAGTTCTACTATGTTGGGTCGACTTTGCCTGGTAAATGTAATACATTGAATGTGAAAGATATAAGAAGAAGCTAGACTTGAGGATAAGAAAGAGGTATAAATGAGAGACTAAGCCTAGATAATATTGTGTTTACGTATCCTATTTAATGGAAGGACAATGATATATGGATCGAGGATGCATTCTTCCTCTTCTAAAGTGGCTAAAGACTCTATGATGAGGTGGGGAATTGGAGTGGATAAAAAGACCTCACATATCAACTCGATATTAATGTCAATCTAAATGATGATGGTGGTACTAGGTGATCCAATTATAGGGAATAAACCATGCCATATGATACCTAGTGTCTTCGTGAGGGTCACGCAAATAAGACTAGACAGAAGCTAATGAAAAACATATGAGCTTATTTAGGTAATGGCTTGTAAAGTGTGCATGCTAGACTGTTGAAATAAGTCTTAATGTATAGTGCTTGTGTGGATGTAAAAGGGTTATATGAGATGTGGTTAATTTCATGTATTTTCAAGTATTTTGGTATGGCATGCATGTGTTAACAAGGCTTGTAATTTTTTTTAATTATTTTTAGACTTTTCTTAGTTTGTGAGAAATAAATGCTTGATTTCTAAAAAATAGTTTTAATAGAAAAATAATAGTAAATATAAAATTGAAAATCCATTTTTGATCCTTTTTTTAATATTTTATATGCATGAAAATAAGAGGGAATAAATTTATGATATCATGCTAGAAGTATTTTCCTAGCTCTACCTGTATGCAAACCAGATAAAATATTTTTTTGTTTTTTTCAATTTTTTATGAGATGAAATATGTGTATAAATTAAATATATGTATATAAAATATGTAACAATAAATTTTATCTAAAAAATCAGCAAAAAAACACATTCTATAAATTTTATTTTCCATAAACAAATTAGACCATCTTTTCAACATCCCTAGTTTACTAAGAAATTTTCTTATGAATGTTTTGATAGATTGGAAATAAGAGTTGAAAGTTAAGATTTTATATTTTAAGAGAGGAAAATTAAAATTATTTAAACTCTAAATATATATATATATATATATATATATATATATATATATATATATATATATATATATATATATATCATCAATCTAATACCCTTGAGTATGCACCTATGATTGTCTATATTTCTATGTTCATCTAGGTATTGTCTAGAATGCAAGGGACTTATTTAGATATTGAATAAAAGAAACATTGTCTTGGATGAAAATGACTTGGATATTTTATAATATAATTTTAAATATTATTGGTGAAATTTATTTATAATTTTAAATGAAACTAATATACTATAATACAAGCATAAATCAAAACTAGTTATGTCTTTGTAGCAAAGATAAATGAAAAGGAACATATTTATTTCACTATCAAATTTTCTTCTTTTTCTGAATATATAAAGCTAATCTAACACAAAATCAAGCTACACTAAATATAATATAATGAAGAAAAAAAATATTAAAAATCAAAATAAATCCAACCTGATTATGGAATAAATTAGTTGAAGTGCATGTAGCGTGTTGATAAGAAAATACTCAACATGCTAGATCTATATGCTCTTGTGTAAAATATGGAAACACTCTAGCTGGAGGATGTTAAATTTTTGAAAAATATGGGGAAAAGGTGGGAGACACTATATATAAATGGAGAGAATTTTAATTGAGGATAGCTAACGTCCTAGCTTACAAAGTCTAAGTTAGTTTCACCATGAACACTTATTCACTTAAAAATGTGTAGTCAACTTGACAATAGTAGAGGTTGAATCTCTTGGTAATTTTGACAAGGATATGAATAGAAAATAATATTAATATAAAATTATAATGTCAATTTTTTTGATATGAAATTAGGTCAAAATTTACCTTCTTGTAGAAAGAGATGAGATCTTTTATAGAGGAGTTCAACTAATTATGACTATGAATTCATATTGAGAAGAACTGAAGAAGACTAAAAATAGGAGAGTGAGCTAGGCCTGATTGGAATTGAACACAAGGTGATAATAATAAGAAATACAAATCTAATTTTAAAATACACATGAAAACTAGAGTTATAGGAGTTAATTTAAAAGGCATTTTAACTCTAACAAAACCACCACTTTATATAGGGGTAGTTGTAGAACTGCCTCTTATCTTGACAAAATCTCCTCTTAAAATTACAATACCACTACACATTTAATGCATGACCACCCTTCATAATGAAAAAAATAACTTAAATTACAGAACCACTATGGGGTTTATAGATAAGGGGTAGTTTTGTAATGTAAGAGGGTGGTTCTATCACCTAGGGTGGTGGTTCCATCACCTTTGGTCAGTTTTTAAAATAGAGTGAAAATGGATAGGAAGGATAGATTCAAGGGGATAAAAAGGGGTCAAAATCAGAATAGGGAATCATAGGTGAGTAATAGATCTAGAGAGTTCCCTATGGAACATAAAACAAGGGGCCATTGCATCATCATCATATTTATATTAGAAGTGCCTCACCTTGTAAATTTTGGGTGCATATAGATACATGGAAGTATTTGTAAATTATATCTTGATTTATTAAACCACAATAAAACATGGTAATGATATCCTATATATCAATTTGTATAAACACATTTAAGTGGTATTTATAGAATGATTTTAATAATATATAAATATCTATATTCCCTATAATATAATGAAGTTTATAATGATTAAATTTTTTTGGGTTATGTATACATGTATATGGATAAATGACCACCTAAAAACATGCATATAATAATTTATAATATATATATGAGGAGTGGTGGTATTTTAATCACTTTATAATGGTTATTAAAACCATAAATTGTAATGATATTTAAAAATTGCATATTTATTTTGTTATGTTGTAGTATTTATATCTAAGTGTTGATAAAATTATCTTCTTAGTAGATGTGTAGGTGGACAAAATTTCCTAATATAGGCTTTCTTACCTAAAATAATAAGACTATGTCATTGTGGATGACATAGTACTAAAAAGAACCCATTGTGAACATATTATAGATACATGTAGTAAATCGATTAAATAAATTAGTTGGTATTTGTATGTTAAAATGATTTAAATATATGATAGTAACATTAAATAGTTAATTAATATTGTATTATGTGAAAACTACATTATTCCTTTGACTTGTTCAATATGGTTCGTGATTGTTATTGGAATTGGGAAACATGTACTTAGAATGAAATATAAATAATGAGAAGTTGTGACTGAACTTATTTTCATTATATTTTGAGATAATCTTACCTTGTTATGTATTGTTTTACTTTATGAATCACGTGAATCAAAATTAAATATATATGGAGCCTCTTATATATGTTAGAATGAATTTATGAATAAAGAATAATAATTATGAGTAACTGAGTATGGAAATATATTCTTTCTCATATTCAGAATATGTTATCATAATGATCATTTCATATTAAATATGTATATTTATCTTTGTGAAATAAGAACATTATCTTTATTATTTATAAATTTGTATGAAGTTGAAGCGTAGATTTTTCTATTTTACAAAAATGTGAAACTTAAACATATTAGATATATTTATTATGGTGAAATTATATGTCCCTCACATTAAGGAATGGAAAGTGATGGGAAGGAGGCCTATTACAAACATCACTCATCATTAGTTATGATGAAAGATAGATGTTTTTATGCATTTAAAAGAGATTATGATTCTATTTAATAACACCAAACTTCATTTAAAGTTTGGGCTATATAATAAAAGTTTTGGAAAAAGTAATGCTATAGTTGTATACATTATTTTTTCACTATACTATCTAGTTTGCATGCATGTGTGAAGTCACATTAAATCTATGATTCTTTCAATAAAATGTATAACTAATCAATGTGGTAGTGATAGAATTAAAACTCAACTAGATGAGTTCTTGATGCTTGCATCACCATTATATACCAATTTATGAAGGTAAGGGGCATTCCCACTAGGGAGGTTGGTAGGGAACCATTGGTATGTGGCTAGAGGAAAAACATCTAGCTGATGTTGTCCTTCTCTATAGATGCATATGAACCAAATATATACTTACTCATAGATAATGTGTTAATCAATGACTTATTATATGAATCTCCATTGTATTTCTATTATATATTTTACTTGATACCCGTTTTGCATAATTGAGTTTTGCATATTTGACTTGATACCCGTGTAGGTGTTTTGAGGTTAATAAACAACTAGAGGCATATTTGAATTTATACCCATTGGGAATTTTTATGGAAATTATTGTGTTTATGATTATGCTTAGTTTTTATTACACTAATTTGTGACTTTGATTTAATAAATTATAAAATGTTATAATTATGTTTTAATTTAAAATGATTTATTTGGTTTATATTGTTTGGTCAAAACCATTTGAAAGTATTTCTAGGGTTTCATTTATTATTTTTGGGGCTCGTATTATTGAATATGAGTGTCATGATTAAGTAGGGAGAATTTAATGTTGAAGGTGTAATTTTGAGGGAAAATGGTGGCATGAAGGTATAGTAGGAAAGAAATGCAATCAATTTGCTTTATATTTAGGTGATTAGCTCACATTTTTTTATAGAATGCAGAGGCTCAAACTGCAACTATAACAAGAAATATATCATGGGTTTTATAATGGATAGTTAGGGGTGGACAAAAGGATAAAGAAAGAGAGAGGCAAGGGAAAATATAATTAGTGAGGATCAAATGAGAAAGAGTGATAATGGAATCATAAATAGAATTTTTACTATTTTTCTTATAATTTCAAAGTAAATAATATATTATTTTGTTTGTTCATTTAATGTAGAATTATCTAGATTATAGTTGGATTAAATTATATTAAAATAATTAGATAAACCCTAGTTAAATTAGACCATTGGGAAAAAAAATTTGTTTAAGAATATGGAAGACTTTTTTATGGGTTTTTGATTTGTAAGAAAAATAGTAGGAATTCCTTTACCATTTGATCATGTGAGAGTTTGAAATGGAAATAAAAACTCATGGGTACTTATGAGTAGTATTATTCTTACTTTAATCAATTAAATAAGGTTTTTATTTATATTTAATGGAATTATTTAGGGTGAGTATAATAATGGAAAATATTTGTGTCTTCAGTAAGATGTATGTCAAACTATAGAAGTTTCCTTGAAGTTCTTTTTGATAATAATAAGATCTAGGTAGATCTATAGGTGGCCAAAGGACAAAATATATGACTACATTTTGTCATTAAAATCCCCTATGCACAATTGTATAACTATTATTTGGTTTTTAGAAAGGAAAATGACATTTATGCACACCTATAAGTGGCCTAAATACTACCTACATGCATAAATAATGGCTTATGAAAACCACTTTATAATGTAAATATTTTATACCTTTTTTTTACTGTTAAAAAGAAACTCGATTTATGTAACATTTAGAATTATGTATTGTTGAGTAAAATTCTTGATGTAGTCATGGTTATAGCTTGAATATTTATTTTTATAAACCATGATGCATGATGGTTTTTATAGATTGCATTTTGAATTATTAAACCACATTAAAATGTGGTAATGATAGAATATATATGGATTTGTATAAATATTTAAGTAGTATTTATGGATTGATTTTAGTTATATATAAACTTATATATTCATTTTAATATAACAATATTCATCATTATTGGAAAATTTTTTGTTATGAATACATGTAGATCGATAAATTACCACCTATATGAATACAAAATAATTTATTAGATAGATGAGGAGTGGTGGTATTTTAAACATTAGGTACTAGTTTTTGAAACCACAAATTGAAATGATATTAAAAAATTACATATTTATTTTGGTATGTTGTAGTATTTATAGTAGAATTTCAAGATCTATATGAATTAAACAAACTAATTCAACCCAAAACTCAAACTACCTATTATGAAGGATTCTATAAACAAATCAAAATGATATAAAACTTACCAAATTCCTTGTTTCATCTCACCTCCTTCTAGGATGTTTAAATGGATGATTGATTGCATATTAGACTCATATTTTTTGAATTATGATGGCATGAAGTTGGATGTTGGATGCTTGGATAAAATTATGGTTAGACATGGATTTGATATGGATTCCTAAGATTAGTTTGACATTGATTGGATATGAAGTTTTGAGATGGATTCTATGAAGGAGGAGTGTTGGCTATATAGAGTATGGAGGGAAGATCAAGGGTTGAGGTTTGAAGTTAGATAAAGAGATTCAAGGGTTGTAAATTATCCAAGGAATTCAAAATTCCTTGTAGCCTCTAGACTTGGAGGCTTCTAGAGAGGAAAGGGAGGTTTAGAGAAGGTTCTAGATTTAGAGGATTCTAGAAACCTTTTTAGGAGTTAATTATGCTTAGAAGGGGGTTAGATGGGGACTAGGTGAGGATTATGTGCTAGGGGTATAGGTTATCATAGGGATAGGCTAGTGTAAGTTGTTAGGTGGGGTCATGGGAATTTAAAATTCCAAAATAATAGGTAAGTCTAATTAAATTAGGATAACATGGATTAAGAAGAATTAATGATGATATGGGATATAATAAGGTTAGTAGATGAAGGAGAATAAAGGAGGGGGATATTAGATAAATGGCTAGGATTAGGATAAATTAGTAGGATAAAGGAGGATATTAGAATGGGATGAATTAGAATAAATGGGACTAGCAAAATTAGTGTCAATTAGTAGGAATATTAGTGATATTAATGAGGTTAGTAAATTTAGGTACATAAATTTTCCCATATTTAAAAATGAATTTTGAGTGGATGAAGTGAAAATACTAATGCTCTTTCAAAGAAAAACCATGTCATGGATGAATTTTAGTAGATGATATTAGCGATATGATGCCCTTCAAGGGGACATGCATGGAAGAATGAATTAAGTGGCCACTTGAAATAATAATTGAGGGGTGGGATGAGATGGATAGATGAGGGGATGGGATGCCAAGTGCAAGATAGAAGATGATCAACATGAGCAGTGAACTAGAAATTGATGATGCCCCTAGTAAAGACATAAGAATAGGGACTAAAGGTGAAGGGTGTCATAGTTATTGACACATCCCAAAGGATAATCAACCATAACATGATGATGATAGTAATAAAGGGTTGCAAGCTTTAGATGTATCCCAAGTAAGGATGCATGTAAGGGAGAACTATAGGCTAAGATAAGATGATGATTTGATAAGATTAATGATGGAACTAGCTTAAATCTAAATTTGATCAATATGATGAAAATAATAAGAGAGAATAAATGACATGATCAAGTCACCAAAATACTATGGGATAAGGATAGATGATAGAGATAGTGGTTGAGTTATCCTTGGTTATTGAAACATGGCCAAGTGTTACCTACATAATCTAAAAAAACTTCAAGCTAATGTAGTTCTAACTAGGAGATGATGATAATGATGATGATTATTAGTGATTAAAAAGTGATGATGATGAGGATGATTAGAATTATTAGTCAAATATATTGAAAGGATTAAATTAGTGATGAGAATAAGGATGATGAGATGATTATATGAAGGATGAAGGTTTATATGATAAATCCATAATATGTGTCATAAGGCTCATCATAGTCTAAGAAATATATTAAATATGGTACTTGGTAGTATGTCCCATGATATAAACATAACTAAGAAGATGTTGTGTCAAAGTGCATGGGCAAGTAGTGAACTCTGCATCCTTGAGGGCACTTTTGGTGTCCTCGTAACATCCTCATTTGTTTCCCAATAAAAATATATATATAATTAAAAAAAACATAAGAAAAATAAGATATATACATGATAAAAGGCATGAAAACAAAACAAACAAAACAAACAAGTAACACACATAAACATCTACATGCAGTGTCACAATGTCTTGTCTAAGGATGGGATGAGTGATTGAGTGATGGGTTGGACTAGGGTGATCATGATGTGATTATGGACTTAGGATGAGCTTGTATTTAGATATGGTGATAATGATTAGGATGAAGATGAGGTGTTTCCCCTAGTTGTGGATATAAGGTTGGAAAATAGGAGAAGGTATTTGAATATTGATTTGGTTTAGAGATCAAATTGAAAAGTGACTAGGGATAGTGAGTTGGAAAAGTGATGACCAATGATTACCATCAGTCAAGGCCTTGAAAGAGTTCAATATATCAAGAAAAATAGGGGATGATGTGATCAAATACCATTTACACTAGCAAGGAAATGATTGGATGGGTGCTAGGTGTGAAAATTTAATGATAGGATTAAGTACCTTACATACTAGTAAAGTAGATTGGATGGGTGATAGTTATGAAGAATCCTTGATAGGGATAGTTATGGCTGATAGATTAAAATCTTTGACAAGGTGATGCATGTTAATAACACCTATTCAAAAGGATGAGGAAGATATGAGGAGATGGGTGACCACTCTAATTTGGTTTTAAGACCAAATGTAGTATCCAAAGATGGGAAGATATGAAATAGATGGAGATGGATGTGACTAGGGGATTTGGGATAATATAAGACATCACAAATAATTTTTTGGCTTTTTAACTTTTTTGATTTTTAGGGTTTTTGACATATTTTAATTTTAGAGGTTTTTGGAATACATAGGTACACTATATAAATGGAGTTACTAGCAAAGGGAATACCAAGCCTAAAAATCAAGATAAGGATGGATGTAATGATAGATGAGCAACAAGATGATAAAGGTGATGAAAAAATGGGGATGGGGACAAAGGGAGAAGAGACTAGGGATTGCCAATGACCACATCATGAATGAACTAGATGTTTAGTTACTCAAGTTTTCATTAGAGGATATGCCAAGATCATTTTAAAATGTGTCTCAAGACACCTTCCATTTCCTTATGAAGGTTAATATGGGAAGGAAGGAAATAATGGGATGCATGATATGATAGTGGATAATGGATAAAGAACCATTGAGGGGTAGACAAAGGATGGATTTTTTCCCCCAAGTGTTGAAGGATAATGCAGAAAATAGATTATTTTACCATGATGCCAAAAACTAATTTTCATCATGGTACTTGCCCAAGGCACTAGAAGACTAGTTTTCATCATTGTATGGATGATTTTTTTGACCTATTGTGAATTTGGTGACTTTACTGGGAATCTCATTTTATTGGAGAAGGGCAAGATGCAAGATTGTTGATACTACCTAGATTTTTAGCCAACACCTATTATGGGTATGTATAATGCTATGATCATGATAATAAATGTATTAGGGTCTATGTGTCCTTTGATTATGCTTAATAGATATCCCTCCAAATATTTAGATGAGGTATCATCATTGCCCCTAGGAGAGATAATGTTGCTTGGGAGTGTGATGGGAGGTATGGATTTGATTAGAGCTTGATTTTGATGGATGAGAGGATAGAAATAGGATGGTATGTTAGGTGATGGAGTATTAAGACTAAAATTAATGATAGGATCATGATAGGATGGGGTGATGGGTGATAGAGGATTAAGAACAAAATAAATGATAGGATCATGATAAAATAGGGTGATGGGTGATGGAAGATTAAGATAAGAGTTTGCATACATCATTGGAGATATGGGATATTCTTTGTTTTATTGGTGTAAATTGAAAAAATACTATAGGAGGTCCAAGAAACTTTGACTTTTGTTTGCATCTTTGATGTTATCACATGATGGATGATCAGTTATTATTTGGACATTATTTTGACTGCCCCTTGGTGCCTAATTTTGGTCTTGACTAGGGGAGATTGATTTTTGACTTGATAAATGATGATGATTTTGATTTTGACATCCATCTAGTGCCAAATATTGGGATTAACTAGGAGAAGACATTTTTGGATTAGGTTGATGATTTAAATTTTCTTCATTTTGAAATATGGGATCAAAGATAATTTAATTATTATGAGTAACTTTTTTAATATGGTCTTCAACCTTTGGATTTTTGGCAAACATTATATTTCTCAAATAAGGGTCCAATGACGTATGTTCATGCTCATCCTTAAGGGGGGAGGTGATTAGATGATCATTAATCAAAAGAAAGGAGTCGATGATAGATGAAGGGGGTGGTGAGGGAATGATGATGTTAATAAATAGTGATGGGGTAATATGGTCTTCATTGGGATTCCTAGGAGACCTAATTTTGACATTAGAGAAAAAATTCTAAAGATCAATAAAAGGATCACTAAGACTAATGGTGATAGAGGCATCCAAAGGAGGATCATATTTACTTTAACAATCTTCAATAGATAAATATTACAAGAAGTCTACAATGAATTCATCATCCTAATTAAGATACAAAGGTATGCTTGGTTATGGATTAGAGGTACTTAGATTAGAGACATTCTAAATAAGATAGGCATTATCAACATCGATGAGGGATGGTGTTTCTGATGAGGAATCTTATTCAAATAGTGTTGTTAAACATAATTTGAATGAAGATAAGACTTCTGATGTTGACTTTGATATAGAATATAATGCAATGATGCTATTATAAGATTTATTATCTATAATTGACCTCTCAAAAATGGGTTTTTGATGTGATAAGTGAGAGGGTTCATGAGATATGAGAGGACAAGGGTCATGGGGATTAGACTCATCTTCTATGGAGGATTTATTGAATATGGGGGGATCATATAGGATGGGTATGGTGTCTTAATCTTGGTTTAGAATGGGGAGGGATTGATCATGAATGGGAAGGGAATATTTTCATTCTTTTTCTTATGCACCCATAGATTTAGACTCATCTAGTTCATCCTCAATTACTATGTCACCACAGTTGATGAGGTCTTAGACATAATATTGGAAAGGTCAACATTAATTAATGGTATACCCCTAGGTTTTGTGATATGCACAATATTGATTATCTTTATACCAATAGGGCTTGTGATTACTGGGATCAAGATGTAAGATAGGTAGATAAACCATCACGTTAGTGGTGACTAGTTTTTTTCAAAGGGATTTCAAGGACATAAGAAGGGGAGTATAAGGACCCAATTCCTTTTGTGACTTATATGTGAAAGAATTCAACTTGATATCAGATAGTTATTGATGTGAATGGGTAGATGGATTGGAATTAGACATGGTGGCCAATATTGGATTCCCTTTGCTAGTATGGGAATGGGCAGGTGATGGTGTATGACTTTTGGATGGTAGATTGGTGTGGGATTCACATGAAGGGCTTAGATAGGAGGTACAATGAGTTGGATGGGGTCAAAACATTCAAGGATTAGAACACCCATCATAATAAACTTCAAGAGGATCTCATCCTTATGGGTAGCTATGATTAGTTTATGAAGGTGGGGTCTAGATCCATGGATGATGGATGGAGATGGATGATGGGAGGGAGGATAAGGATTAAGGATGGTTTATTAAAATGTGGGTCCAATGATATATATAGTATGATATGTGATGATTAGATGGACTAAATATGATTAGGATGATATAGGACTAAGATCAAATTTTAGATGGATATTTTAATAGGTGCTAATATCTTATCAACAATGCCTAGTTGTCAAGCTAGAAAAAGGATTGAGTATTTTATGTGTGCCTGGATTCAAACTAGCAAGAGGATGATATGATGGGTGATATTTATGAGTAATAGAGGATGATGGAGACTAGATTTATTATGGGTTTTCTAGATTGAAAGTTGACAAAGTGATAATATGTAGAAAAATATTGGTTGGAGATCTAACCAATGGGATGAGTGATAATGGATTAATATGATTAGGATGATATGGATGATAAAAGGACTAGCTCAAGCCTTAAAAATTATTTTCCCAAGATGGATATGTGATAAAATTGATTAGGATAATAGGATAAGGATAAGGAGGTGATGATGAGGATAAGATAGGACAAGATTAAATTTGATGGGTGATAAAGAAAAGGTTAGTACAATTGATGGGGTATGGAATTAGGACATGATGTGGATGGTGAGATAAGATGTGTGTAGGATAGGTAGGTGATGGGAGGCTGACCAATTATGGGTGGGATAGGATAGGATAAAAGGATGTATAAGAGAACAAAAGGTATGTCCAAGTGATGAGATAAGAATGTATAAGACAAGGTTGACCAAATGATAGAATGATGTGGAAAATTTATAAAATACAAAGGATAGATTATGGATATATGACAAGAGGTAGTTGAGATTAGGATATTTAAATGATGGGGGTTTGACTAATGGGTGGAGTTGACTAGACTATGGTAGGATGAAGATAAGATAAGATAATTTAAGGATAATATGTACAATGGGATGATGATAAAATTATGAGGGAAGTATAAATAGGATGATGGATTATGAAAAAGCCTAGATAGGTGTGTATAGGTTTAGGTAAAGGTTGACTCAGCTGACAAACAACATATGTCTAACACAACACACACCCAATAAATAAAGTTACAAAACTATGATTAGTAAACTTAAGGGTATATAACCTGATGATCACACCATCTAATGGCTTCATGGGTGAGGTTATAGGTTGGTGATCCATTATAGTATCAACTAAACCCTCTCAACCCCTCTTGCACTCAATGTCTACTTTAGATTTAATACTGACTCTTATAGTAGTACACCTATTATGGCTAAAGGATCTTATGCTAGGCTTAATGGGATCTCTAAGGTCATTCTCAATATACATGAAGGTATGATGGGGCCCAAGTCCATGTAGGTTGTTTTATAATGCATAGTTTAGAGAGTTAACTCTTCCCCTTCACAGATGACCTTTAAGGGGTTAGCCACATAGCCTAATGATATTTGTCCCTAATTTTTATACTCCACCAAAATAGAGAGTTTGGATTAGTGCATGGTGGTGAAATCCATGGTCACTATCCACCTAAGACTATGACAAGTGCATGTGTTTCAATTTTACATCACATTTCCCCTAGAAAATAAAATAAGAGGGTTTGTAGGTGGTTTTTGATCTCTCAAGAATTATCATAAGCACACAAAGGGGAGAGCATACACCAACCATATCCCTCAAGATACAAATTGGTAGAATAAAAGATTAATAAACTTATTATATTAAGATGTGTGATTATATTTACAAGATAAAAGATAAGAATATACAAGACAAATGATGATATATACAAGAAAAGATGATTAAAAATGATATATAAGACAAAAATGATTAAAATGATTTGGAAATGATTTTAAGAGTGCCATAATAGATCTTTGATGGATGGCCTACAAGCACACAAGTTGGGAATTTTATTTTCAATAAAAAGAGAGGGGTATTAAAACAAAAATATTATTAATTTCAATGACTTTATACAAAACCACTATGCTCTATAAAATCACACGTACACAAAGCAAAATCATAATTAGAGATTATAAAGTCATAATTGGGAGAGACAACACCACTTATTACAATTTATGGTATTATAGTTGAGATATTGCCATGAGGGTTACCTATAAAACCATGTTTTTCTAAAAAATATCATGACTAGGACCAATAATATTGCTATTTACCATACATCAAAAGTTATGGTTTTATGATAAACTACCAAACCATGACTGGGGACTGCAAAATCATGACCATCAACAAATCAAGAATTGTGATATTATTGGAAATGACAAAAATTATATATTGTAAATATTAGATGTAAAAAAAAACCTTACAAAGTTCTAATAGGTTGTTCACATGTCTAGAATTCCTATTTAAAAATGACCCTGATGAACTACAAACTGATGTTTATGATTTTTTCCAAAAATATATTAAGATGATATTAACCAAAATTGAGTATAACATATAAATTCAAAAAGGATATATTTAAGTCTAAATATAATCTATATGATTAAAGATGATGATTTAATAAATAAAATAAAAATTTGACAAAACTAGGCTAAATGACAAAGTCACGACTATCAACACAATATTGTTGTTTACTAGAATAATATCATAACTCTAAAAAGGTTGAGACTTGAAATTTTTTCAAGGACAATAAAAAAGGGTAAACACCTATGTTTTATTATGTCTAAATTTTATTTCTTCCTACCTTATTCTTCTTGTTAACCTTACAAAGCATAGAGACTAGATAAATTGAGACAAAATTTTAACACAAAATTAGGGTTAGTTTATAAAAAATGGAGGTAACACAAAAACACATAAAATATTAAATAATAAAATTTATGATGATAAAACCCCTATAAAAACATATATTGTTAGATTAAAACACTATAGATCAAAAGATAAAGGTCAATAGGTACTTATTTTTTGAAGATTAACAATATCATGACTCTCAATCACAATACAATGATTACCAGCATGAAGTTACCACAGACCAAGTTACAATTTTGTAACTTAGGTTTCATTTTCTAAGGTCTTTTTTGATGCCCCTACACATAAAATCTCAGAATATCTAATAAAACACATAAAAATATTCATAGGGGTCATATGATAGGATAATCAATTGATGAACCAAAAAATCTTATGCTTGCATGGAAAACATAAAATATCATGACTATCGTCAACAATATTGCAATTTACAAGAAAAAATGATGACTGAGAGATTCATGGTATTTTCTAATAATGGAGACCTAAAAAAAGAGATCTTTAGTAGATTTAAGCAATATTACAACTAGGATAGGAAAAATTATAACTCACCCAATAATATCACCAATCATGAGTGATGGTATTGTCATGGAGAAAATACCTATGTAGTCAAGCAAATGGTTGGTGATTAAGTGGATGGTAAAAGAAATATCATGAATTATGGGGGTAATGTTGTGACTAACTTGGATAATGTCATGATTACCAGTGTAAACCCATGACTTCAACTTGGGTATGCAAAATTTCAAAAAAAATGAGATTTTCTTGATTTAAATGACCCTTGGGAGAAATTTCCAACCATGGTCATCAAAATGTATTAATATTTTGAGATATATATGAATTAAACAAACTAATTCAACCCAAAACTCAAACTACCTATTAGGAAGGATTCTAGAAATAAGTTATAATGATATATAACTTACCAAATTCTTTGTTTCATCTCACCTCCTTTTAGGATGTTCAAATGAATGATTGATTTCATATTAGACTCAAATTTTTGGCATTACAATGGCATTAAGTTGGATGTTGTATGCTTAGATCAAATGATGGTGGACATGGATTTGATATGGATTCCTTAGACTAGTTTGACATGGATTGGATATGAAGTTTTGAGATAGCTTCCATGGAGGAAGAGTCTTGGTTATATAGATTATGGAGGGAAGATCAAGTTTTGAGGTTTGAATATCCAAAGATTTTAAATTACCTAGGTTTAGATGAGTCTATAAATCTTCTTAGGAGTTAATTATGATAAGAATAGGGTTATATGGGGATTAGGTGAGGATTAGGGACTAGGGGTGTAGGGTAGCCTATGGATAGGCTAGTGTAGGTGGTTATATGGGGTCATGAGAATTTAAAATTCCCAAATAATAGGTAAGTGGGATTATATTAGAATAATATGGATTAAGAAGAATTAATAATGAGATGGGATTGAATAAGGTTAATAGATGAAGGAGAATAAAGTATTGGGATATTAGGTAAATGGTTAGGATTAGGATAAATTAACAAGATATAGGATATTAGAATGAGATGAATTAGAATAAATGGGATTAGTGGAATTAATGTTGATTAATAGGAATATTAGTGATGCTAATGATGTGAGTGAATTTAGGTGTATATAGTATTTATATCTAAGCTAAGTATTGATAAAATAATATTTTTGTTAGGCTTGTAGGTGGACAAAACAAGCTACTATAGGCCTATTTACCCAACACAATAATATTATTTCATTATGGATGATATTAAAATTCTAGTTGGAAAATGATTGAAAACTAATCCACTATCAATAGGTTATGAATATGTGTTTCTAAATTGAGGAAATAATGTAGTAGGTATTTATATATTCAATTGATTTAAATTCAGTACAGTCATATTAAATAATCAATTCATATTGTATTATGTGAAAACTATATTTCTCCTTTGATTTGTTTAATATGATTCATGACTATTATGGTAACTGGGAAACATGTACTTGGAAATTTAAAAAAAAATAATGGGAAGTTTTGATTAAAGTTATTTGCATTATCTTTTGAGAGAAATTTACCTTGTTCTGCACTATTATACTTTTTTGAATCAAGTGAATCAAACATAGATAGATATGGAACTTATTTTATATATTACTATGAATGCATGCATGAGGAATAATTGTTATGATCAACTGAGTATGTTGATATATTATCACTCATATTCAAAATATGTTACCATAATGACCATTTTATATTAATTATGTAAATTTGTCATTATGAGTTAAAAACATTATTTTTACTAGTTATAACTATGTATTATGTTGAAACTTGATTTTTTAATTTTATAATTGTTTGAACCTTAAATAGATTAGATATATTTATTATGGTGTAGTTATATGTCCCTAATGTTAAGGGATGGAGAATGATTGGTAAGATTCCTATGAAAAACATCACTCATCATCAATTAGCATGAAGGACAAATATTTTAATGTATTTATTGGAGAGTATGACTATACTGAATAAGACCCAGCTTCATTTGAAGTTTAAAGAATAATAAAATATTTGGCCAAAGTAATATTATAGCTGTATACATTATATATTCATTATAATATCTAGTTTTCATTCATGTGTGAAGTCATAGTAGGTAGAGGATACTTTCAATGGTATATATGATTATTAAATGTTATAGTTATAGTATTCAAACTATTCTAGATGAGTTTTTGATGCTCACATCACCATTATCTTCCCCTTCATGAAGGGAAAGTCCATTCCTAATGGGGAGGTGTTTAGGGGACCATCAGTGTGTTTGGGGGAAAAGTGCCTAGATGATGTTCTCCCTATGTACAACTACATATGAACAAAATGGATAATGTATAAAATAATGAATTGCTTTATGAATCTCCATTGTACTTCTATTTTATAAACAATTGTATTTATTGGTACTGATATATTTATTATTTTATTATTATACACATCAGTGGATATAACATTTAGTTATTGATGAATTGATGTATTATGGAAATTGTTTCTTTGAAAATAATACTTTATTGGTGCATTGGTTCTGTTGTATCTATTTATAATTCATACACTATGTAGACCTCTTTTGAGTCAGTAATTGAAATATTTATCATGCTTGATCAATGGATTAATTAAAATTGAATATTGTTGAAATTTTAATTTCAACATATATTATTCACATTTATATAGTGTGTTAATTATAACCCGATGATAAGATCACCTTCCAAAAATTTAAATTAAACTTTCAATATATAAACAAATTGCACATTTTTTTATAATGAACCTATAGTGGTTTTAACAATTCTAGGTGTTAAAGTAGGAGACTATGAGATCTTGGAGTAAAATAACAAGAAATAGGGCATGGGATTTTTAACAGACAATTGCAGGTGGATAAAAGGAAAAAATGAGAGAGGGGAAAGGGGACATGGACTTAGTGAGGATCAAAGGAGAAAGAGTGACAATGGAATCAAAAAGGGAATTTTTATTATTTTTATTATAATTTCAAAGTAAATAATTTACTTTTTTATTTGTTTATGGAATGGAGAATGATTTGGCTTACAGTTGGAGCAGATTTCTATTAAAATAATTATATAAACCCTATTTAAATTAGAATAACATCATGAATAAGAAAAGCAAATTCTATCTAAAATGCTAGATAAGAATATAAGAATAACATGCTATAGTGTAAGACAAAAATAACAATTCCTCTTATAAATAGGAATTTTAAGATATTTGATTAGAAAAATGGTTTTTTGAAACACAACAACAATTATAGAAAATTTTAGAATTCAAATAGAGGTTCCAAACCTAAGTTTTTTTCTAAATAAAACAAAATAAATCATAACCAATAATAAGACAACTTTTATAACCCTACCACATGAGTTAATATTGTACCTTTACCTTTAAAAACTACTATGGTGTGTTGGGAATGCAATGATAACCATTATTTCAAGGATTGTCCTCAACTACAAGGAAATTAGCTAGCTAATCACAAAGTGTATCATGTTGTTAATAATATAAATTTTAATTCTTATTCCACCCCAATCAAGACCAAATATATATTTTTTGTTTTTTCTTTTACTACTTTAACATACTCTAGTGCAACTAATAATTTCATTTCCCTTGAAATTACTTATAAATGCACAACTAAATTGTTAAGACTAAGAGAAGGATGGGAGGTAGAGTTCAACATAGTAAAAATAGTGGTCATTCATAATGTTTAGCACAAATTGATTTATATTTTGGGGTATTAAAGACTCAAATTAATCTATTTTTGGAATGTTTCAGATATTATGACCTAATTATTGGCATGGATTGATTTCAACAACATCAAGTGAAGTTTTATTATTTTAATAAAAGAGTGAATTTCCTTAATGATACTAATAAATTTGTGTAAATCCAAGGTTTTATAAATCATTTATCTTAAAGTATCATTTTAGCCTTACAACTAAAAAGAGTAGTGAGAAATGGGCTCAAATTGTACTTTATGTAGTTGAAAAAGTCCCTAAAGAGAATGAACCTTCTCTTTAAGACTACCATGTCTTTGGAAAATTTGAGGATGTGTTTCTAGAAGAATTACCAATATTACCTCCTAAGAGGGAATTTGACTTCTCTATTGATATGATACCTAGATCTAAACTTGAATATAAGTCCCCATAATAGATTAATGTGTAAATTTTAAAAGAAATTAAACTTTAGCTATAAAAACTAATGGTTAAGGGGCTGATGATTCCAAGTATATCACCTTGAAGAGGCCCAATTATCTTTGTCAAGAATAAGGATGGTACATTGAGGCTTTGTATTGAATACCACATGTTAAATAAAGTTGCCATTAAGAATAAGTACCCCATTCCTAAAATTGAGGATATATTTGATGAAATGAAAGAAGAATATATATTTTATAACATATATTTTCATTCAGGTATTAAAAATAACCCATAAATGATGAATATGTATATAATATTTATTTTATAATAAGTTATGGGAATTATGAATTTACTATGATGCCTTTTGGTCTAACAAACACTCTTGTTACATTCATGAATCTTATGAACAATGTGCTTTGGGAATTATTAAATAAATTTGTATGAGTTTTTCTAGATGATATCATGATCTATTCTAAGAATTAGGTATAACATGAACATGATTTATGTTTAGTGTTGAAAAAACTAAGGAAGACCAAGTTGTATGGTAAGATTTCAAAATGTTTTTTTTAATCAAATCCAAATTAATTACATAGGACATGTTATTTATGAAGGACTTATAATTCATCCTATAAATATTACAACCATTAATGAGTGTACAACTCATAAAAATTTAAACAAAGTGCATAGTTTCATTGGTTGGTTAGTTACTATCATAGTTTTGTATAATTTTTTTAAGGGTTTCTATCCCTATCACTTGTAAAATAAGGGGTAAAATTTTGATTGATCTCCCTATCATGAATCAATGTTTTAAATCTGAAAGAACTGTTAACTTCAACATCTATCCTTATTATTCCATATTTTAATGGTAACTTTGAAATCTTGGATAATGCTTGCAAAGTAGGAATTGGAGAAATTTAGACTCTAGAAGGTAAGGTGGTTGCCTATGAGTATTAAAATATAAAAACTCATGATTATAATTACCCAACCCTTGATCTTGAACTTTTCTTTATGGTTCAAAAAATTAAGCAATGGAAACATTTCCTACTTTGGAAACATTTTAAAATAAATTATGATCATCATAGTCTTATGTATTTATTAATTCAAGATAAGTTGAATGTGAGACAATTGAAATGGTTGGAATTTTTAAACAACCTTGGCAATTATATTCATTACATGAAAGATAAATAAAATAGAGTGACTAATGATCTAAGTAGAAGGATGAATATTTTTGTAATTTCTATTTAAAGGTCAAATTTGTGAAATTATGTTTTGAATAAACAACAAATTGATACTAAATGAATAAAAATATGTGTTAATTTATCAAAAGATTGTGCATAAAAATTTATTATAGGTAATGTGACTGATGATGCTTACAACCTTGATAAAACATTTAAGAAGGAAATAATCTACCTTCATGGTGTTATAGAAGTGATTATCTATGATAGAGATAAATTGTTCACTTATAGGTTTTGGTAGACCTTAATGGTTGAATTTGGCTTAAAATTAAATTTTAGTTCAGCTTATCATCTAGAAATAGATGGATAAATTGAACGATTGAATCTTATAGCTGAATATATACTAAGATTGTATGTAATGGACCGTTAGTCTAAACGGGAGGACTATATTTACTTGGTTTAATTTGATTATAACAATACTTATCATTTTTTGAATAAAATGGCACCTTTGAAATCCTTGTATGAGTGAAAATTTAGGACTACCATTGGATAGGATAATTTAGAGAACTAGGTGTTTTTAGGAGATGAAACTTTACAAGATTATGAAGAATAAATGACTGTAATTCATCAAAGGTTAAAGATTGCCTCTAAAAGGTAGAAAAGTTATACTGATCTAAAAATTTCACCAAGAGAATTTTAGTTGGAAGATAAAATTTTATTGAGAATAATACTTCAAAAAATATCTATTGATTTAGATAAAGAATCCAACTATATCCATGCTTTATTGGTTCATTTAAAATTACGAAAATATCAGCCTTGTTTCTTATCATTTAGCTCTTCCTAATTCTTTGTCTATAATTCATGATGTTTCCAATGTGGCACTATTGTGAAAGTATATTTATGATCCTTCATATATATAGGATTAGCGTAATCTTCAAGTGGTGGAGGAGGAGATGATTTAGCTAGAACCCATTAATATCTTGGTCCATCATAGCATTAATATATGAAACTAAGATTTACAAAAAGTATTTATCCAATGGGAACAATTTAATGAGAGGATTTCCAACCTAGAAGATGAAAAAAATTCCAATAACACTATCCTCATTTGTTTAATTAGGATCCAAAATGATAGCTCCTTTAAGGTGGTGGATGTCATGTCCATTTATACCTATGGTCACTTTCATATACTTTTTTATAGTTCAATATTACATTGAGACCTTGAGACATTGATATTTGACTCTATCACATTATAAGTATTTATTATGTTATGATAGATAGGTTCTTAATTTTTTTTACTTTGGTATATTTATTTTATTTGGTTATATTATATCAAAATAGTAATACTAATGTCATGCTTATGATTTTAGGTGAAAACTGAGTATGGGTTAGGTTGAAACTTGGAACAATTTGATTAGACTAACACTTCAATTCAAAAATGTAAATGAAGTTAGAGAGAAAAGAAAAGAATGAGATCAAGTATGTCTTCCATTTTTATTTTCAATTAATGTTGTGATTTATTAGTATTGTGTTTATTATTTTATTTGTTATTTTGAATTTTCATTGGTATTTGGCCAATTATTCTTTTTTATCTTCATTAATTTTAATTTTGAATGCTTTATTTTATTACTAAAGTAATTTACATGCTTGTCATGGTTATATGTATTGGTATAGTTTATTGTGTATGGTTGTGACTTGGTAAGTCTAGGGACTTAACCTTGTTTGTATTAATTATTGTGAAATGATTACACCTTTGAAACATGATAATTTATCAATATCATAAGTTATTATAAATCTTGTTTAAGGTTTTAATTTCCAATATGATGGATTTTGATAAGGTCATTAAGGACCTTTGAAACATAATAATTATGTTGGATGCATTATGTGCATGGAAAATGAGAATGAAGTATTTTCATGGACTTTAATTGGAACATTATGTTGAATAGTATTTTACATATGTCTAATAACCTACTAATTTTGAATAGGGTTTCATGCTTGTCATATGGAAATAATATGTAGTTTTGTCAAAATGAGACTCATGCACTCTATTTTGAATTCTTGGAAATCATGCACAATTTAGTTTTGTTGGTTATGTATTGAGTGTAATGTGAATAAAATAATAGATTGTAAGTTTAATCATTCATTCCTTGAACCATGATATTTAATTCATAATTCATATGGAACAAGTAAAAACATGAGGAAAGTAGGGTTAAAATACTTGCTAGAAAAGTATAGAGGGTTAGTTGTTGGTGGTCTTATGTTGGAAGTTGAAATTGGGGTTGGAGAATAGTTTAAAAATAAGAAAATAATAAATAAATAGGGGGGTTTGATTTTTGTTATTTTTAATTAAAAAAGTAAGCCTTTATATGTTTAATTTTACAACATTATAATTATGAAATATGGGGTTTTAGTGACCTTGAGAGGAAAATATGTTGCAAGATGGGCATGTTCCCTTTTAAAACTCTTTTCATATTTATAATGTTAGTTATTTCATGTATGGTTGTGTTCATTGATTTTTATATGGTGAATCTAAAAAAGTATCTGAATATTGAGGAGATCCTTCATGGGTTTGGTTGTGTAAGCTCATCTCACCCTTTTGATGGCATAAAAATGATTCTTTATGGAAGTGAAACTTTAGAAAACCTGCCATTTTTCATAAAAGTGTTGAATATTCTTTTATATTTGTTTATGTATGATTTTGGTGGTGTATTATGTGTTTCTAAATTTGTTATTGAGTTGTACATTAATTTTATGTTTGTTTGTTGTTACTTTTTATTTTGGTCTTCTGAGTCTAGATCTCATTATTTTATGTCTTTGGTTCATTTATGTTTGTGATTAGAGACTTTTTGTGGTATTTTATACCAACCTAGAATTTACGTTTGGGGTGGTTTTGGTACACCAATGGATGGGCTCATATTTATCATTATTCAGTTTGTATGCAAAATGATGTTCTTGGCTATAGTTTGACAAGTTTGATTGGTGTAAGAAAGTTACTTGAGAGTGCCAAGTATATTTAGGCATTTGATCTATTTTAGTTAAATATTTTTGTATTCCATGATTTGTTAGAGGTTGTATTACATATATTTAGAAATTAGATCATTTGGAAATGACTTGTTGGTGGGTACTCTTTTAGTGTTGTATTAAGTTAAAATCTATTGAGACTATTTTCATTTAACTAATGGTTATTATCTTGTTTTGGTTTAGTATATAAGTCCATTGGATAACTAACATTATTGTATATGTTTAGTGTAATTTTAAAATAAACAAATTTTACACTTAAATGTAAATGGTTATTAGATATTTATGATTGTTGTTGGGTTCTTATGATTGATTTACTTAACAATCTTGGTGACTATGGTAGTGGTAAAGGAATTTAGGAAGTTCTTACACATAAGTATAGTACATAAGGGGATAATCCTTTTTTATTCTAAGTGGGTTTAAAGATATTTGATGCAATTATAATACCTTCCTTTGTTTCAAGCACTTCAAATTGAATTAGTATGTAAATTATCATCAATGAAGTGCACAATTGTGGTGTCTTTTTTTATGGTGATAAACATGATTATTTTATTTAACATTGTGTGATTTTGAATAATGAATGAAGAAAGAAATTCTAACTAACCTTATTTTTAATTATTGTATCTCAATGACTTGAATAATTTATAAAAGTATTACAATATTTGGAGTGTATAAATGATTATTTCATAAGTAAATTCATCTAATATAAATGACCTAACATCATAAATAATTCTTTGGTATAAATAAATGAAAATGAAAATCATAGGTTTCAAGTTCTTTTTGTGAAGCACATTGTTTGGTGAATGTGAAGGATTATTTCTTGACTGATTGTGTAACTCACTATAGTAGATAAATTATATGAGAGTGATGTAATGGTAAATTTTCAACATCAAAATGTTATTTTTTTAATCACAATGTACTTTTAAAATTGGAAAATGGTTTTGTATAAAGTAGTTCTAGTTTATGTTGACTTATTTTAGGTTAAAATTATTGTTATGTTAAGAAGTTTCGAGTGTAGTTGGTCTACAGAGGTTAAGTAAAAACTAGTTGTTATGGTTTGATTAAGGTGACTTGTATAAATTATAACATGAAATTTTTATTACCAAAGATAATTTTTGAGGTGCTATGGAATTTTTTGGCTATATAATTATTTCACCATTAGTATACTGAATTATGTGAATCATTTTGTGATCTTGGTGTCTCAAGTGGAAACTATAAAAAGTTTATATTTTGATTAATTATATTTATATTAGGTTAAAATTGATGAGTAATATATGAAAGTTTCCTAACTTGTACAAGTAAACTAGAATCAATTATATAAAATTGCAAAATTATGCAATTTGGATAACTTGGTAAAGGATTGTTTATTTACACTAATTAACTCATAAGTTAATGTTTTGATTTATATATACTTAGTTATATCCCTAAGAATCAAAATATATCTTATTAGGAGGTCTCAAGTACTATTAAAAATATTTTATCTCTATTTAAGATTTTGTCTATTTTACATTTAATTATACCCTTTAGTTCTATTGTACATGGAACAAGTGGTATTTAAATGTGTTTAAAAATTATTGTTAGTAAATTAATATTCATATTATACATGTTAAACTAACATGGATTTCAATTATGTATTTATTTATTTATTTATTTATTACATATAAAATGTTGTGATACTGTTATGAGGATAAAACCTAAGCTAGTTGTACCAATATAGAATCACTAGAGCCCTAATTTTTGGTAATCATTACATAAATTTAGTGTTATCTTCCATTATTACATAAATTAAATTGTCTTATAAGGTTTAATTGGTACATGTAGGATCCATGTTGGAATTTTATAATAATGCTTAACTCTATATATTAAGAATATTCCTAGTTAGCATGGGTGGATGAAATAATTATGTACATGACTTCATGAAACATGTTGGAATTAGATTAACACATATGAATATTGATATTAGAAAATAGACAACACAACCTTGGATGTAAAAAAAATTGTGTTGCATTTCAAGAGCTGAGATAATACTTTGTCCACATTTTTAACATAGCTAATATATTTGGTAGCCATCTAGAATCCATGGTCCTTTATAGGTGGGTATGTCTCTAAAAAATATCAAACAATAACACCCAAAAATATATTTGATTGAAAAATGTAATGAATTTTACATTTATATATTTTTTTACGTTTAAAGTAAAAATGGTATTTATCTCTATTGCATTGACCATTTAAATTATCTCTACTACATTGAACATATAAAATTTATATTATATTGGCCATGTATTTTGCATCCTAGTATATCAGCCATACTTCTATTGTATTGGAAATTTATTTCATACTGGCCATGTATTCCACCAATCATAGTACTAGCCATGATAGACTATATCAACCACCTATTTTATCCTAATTTATTACATAATCCATATAAAAAAAACATTGAATTTTATTAATAGTTATTGTACATAATTGTATCATCCACATAGGGTAGTATTAGCTAGCTTTATAATTTTTTCCACCTAGCTATATTGGTCTAGATGATAAAGCTTCTTGATGGTAGTGATTTATTATTTTGGTCATAATAAATACCCCTAACTCTAAATTTGATATTAAAATTTCTACCTATCACTATTTATTATTTTATTTAAATTTTGATGCTTGTTGAGTAAAATTACACTACATGGATTTGCCCCAGTACCTAGATTTCCTAAATGTGGCCTACTTATTCAAATTTGAAAAAAGTAAATTAATTAATGCATGAATACCTGTGTGGATCTAATGTCTACTCCTAGGTGACCTCTTACAAATCTGACTCATCCTCCTCTAGTCACCATCTCCCTTCATGTTAAAAATAGATAACTAGGGCTCTTGTTTTGTAAAAGTAACAAATGGATAAATGAAATAAATTTACCTATTTATAGTAAAAATTTAAAATTTTAAAATGTTCAAGAATTTGCTTCTAATTTTTTTATTTTGTCCATATCTTTATTTCCATAGGTCATTTCTTGAACTAAAATAAGCATTAGGATCTGGATAAAGTAAGTAATTTTTAGGTGCTAACAAAAGTTTTTACATTTTTTTCTCTTATTTTTTAGGTCTACTCATCTATCATACATATTGACACCTTCCTTCAGCTATAATACATGCAGTGTCATTTATTTAGCAAAAAAGGTAAGTGGAGATACATATTTTCATTTACTTTGAGTTATTTTAACATTTATTTTTAATTATGCTATTTTTTGTTGTTATGTGTTTATTTCAAAGCACCATCCTACATTACATTATGTGATGCATGATGAGATTCATATGGGGAAATATGTATACACCTGATATTTTTTAATTTATCACTTTATTAATAGTTTATCTTACAGGGGCTTGTTAGGACATCAATTTCCCTGAGTGTATGTATTAAAGGATGAAATGGGAATGGGGTGGGATCAACGTGTAGTACTTTGCAAGATATTTTTGCATAGTATTCAGTCACACCTTTATTACTATAATTTTGAACTCCCTTGAGTCTCTTTCTATATTACCTCTCCATCTAATTTTTTTCAGTCTTGCTAGCCACCATATGTTACTATTGTATCAACTATGCTCATATAGTTTGATTTATACTTATCTCTCTATTTATTGTATCAACTTGGCTAATATATTTTTAAGTATTTATTCTATTATTTTTATTAGACTGGCTTAGCCAATATAATAATATGTTATCCACCATCTTTCCAATTACCTCAACATGGATGATACCATAAACTTAGAGTTTAGGGTTAGTTTTAGTTATTGGAGTCATATATATAGGGGTATTATTTCATTATCCAGCCATATAACACACTCATTTTCTTTGATTGTGCTCACATTTATGATTTTAAATACTAAAAAGGAAGACTTAGAGGTTAGAACCTTATCTTAGAGGTCTAATATTGATTATGGTCTTTAAAGCTCAATAGGAGGAGTCATGCCAAGGAAGTATCCCAGTATTTAGAGTTCCTAACTAAGGATATGTAGGTATTCTTATTTCCATTTAAGGTCTTTAGCATACAACATGTCTTTTAAAGTACCACTTGAGCCAAAGGGGGAGATTAAAGCACTCATAAATCCAAATAAAAGGAGTTATCTCTATCCCTACTCTCTTTCCTTTATTTAATTAGTATATCATATATTTATTTCCTAATTTATAATTTATATGTGATATTTATCCTTGATTATCTCTTCCTTATACTAAATAATATGGTACACCTAAAGGGTTTTTGAGGCTTGCCATTTATCACTTTAGGTTTCATATACCACCCATTGTTTGACCATTATACTACTTATCTTCTTATTAGTTTAGTATTTTTAGCCATCTTAGATATAGGTTACTTATTTTTGTCATTTCCTTTCATGTGGTATACTTATTACATTCTTGACACACCCCTTTATATTCATTATTATAATAACTTATTTATATTGAGCCCTAGTGAGAGTTATAGGATTAAGATTTATAAACCTTTCTTATTGACATTATAATGTAGAATATCCTCTATTATGTCTATGATTAGTTTATTATAATTAAATTATTTGTATCTTAGTGTATTGAGAGAAAGAGTATTATTACACATCATCCTAGCCCATGCATACCTAATCCCATAAATTTTTCTAATGTCAAATTTAAAAAAAAATAGATCTTTCAAAGATAGAACTAATAATACTAAGAATATGGATAAAACAAAATTTAATACAATATTAAGAACTAAAAATAGGATTATCTATGTTTTTCCTCCATGTAGGTCATTTATAAAATTATAAGAAGTTATTTATAAGGTATTACAAAAATTACTTGACTATAACCTCATATCCCTTCCTCTACCCATGGACATTGACATGACAATCCCAAAACCTAAGAAATTTGATATTAATGTGTATTATGATTAGCATAGGTACACAAGACATTAAACTAATAATTCTTACTCTAAGATGCAACTTCCAATACCTAATTAAGAATAATAATAATACCACACCTATTAATGATCTAGTTTCACAACCTAATGTAAATATTAAGATGTCTAGTGATCCATTTCCAAATTAGGGGGCACAAGAAACCAATAATAAAATTGAGATTCATATGACTTCTAATGTGCATCTTCCTCTAGGTTCCTACGATTTTATAACTAAGGAGGCTCATATTATTAATAGTTGTATTTTTAAACTTACAAATATACAAGTAAAACAACCTATGATTACATTTTATGACCAAGATATTATTGATGATGATTTTATTAATGAATATTTATTCATACATGATTTTTTTGACTCAAATCATATATAGAGTTTTATGGTGGATAATAGGTCAAGTGAAAGCAAAATCACTATGACACTACTTACTTATTTGGCCACACACATAGAGATATTATTGTTGTGATAGACATAGTAAAAATATTTATTAAAAGATGAGAAACCCATCTTGGGGCATTATGGTATTGCCTATGGTAGGACCTACACATATTACTACTTAGTTCTTAGTTTTTCTAAATAATAGAGAATTTGACATGATATTAGGATGATAATGGATACATAAGATGTATGAAATCCCATCCTTATTACATCAATTATTGAATTATATCCATAATGATAATGGTTACAATATCAATTTTTCTATATGATTACCCTATCCATCCCAAGAAGTCTCCTATTATGATCCCACACCAGCCTAATGTATGGCCTACATTAATTTTCATCCACAAATAATAAAAATTACATTGTAGTGATAACTGATTTATTTTAATAGATGAATATATAATGTCGTATATGTTAGTGACCTATTTGAGTGTTACATACATTATATAGTTCATTGGTGTTTATGTTTTTATTACACTAACCTTGTGAGCATGTTCCATAAATAACATATATGCATTCTTATAACATTAGATGAATTCCACAATTTTATTTGATTAATAGAGGTATGGAATAATTTAGATAGCTAAAATTGGTATAAGCATTGCTCACGTCATGTTCTTATGTGACTTTAGACATATCAATCCTCAATTTAAAATTACATACCTATTTGTGCATTTAGATGATTCTTATTACATCTTATTGACTGTGCTTAACTATGTGATACTCTATTTTATTACTCTGGTCTTAATTTACTATGTCATAGGGATTCTTGGTCTTCTTATACTTAAATTAAAATTTTCTAAATCTCCATGATGGTTTTGATAGTCATGGACACTAATGTTTGACATTACTGACTGAGATTGACATAAATGTCTAAGAGATTTTTTTCAATTTCTTTTAGGCACGTTTTGAGTTTAGCATTTAATTTTACACATTAGACCTCTTTGGGTAGGATTTTAGGCACCAATTAAACCCATAATTCAAATTTGGGAATTCTATATATAAAAAAATCCCTTAAAGGTATTTGGGAATAAACATTCATTATCACAAAGATTATTTATAAAAGTTTACACTTCTTAACTATTTTTTAATTTAAAAATTTTAAGTACATTATGTCAAATTTCTATTTTTCATCCTTGTATTAAGGTTGGGCCTAAGTGAAATAAATTCTAGATTTATATTTGCATGATCTTCCACACATTTACATTATAAGGATAATTAAATGAAGCTTGATCCCTTTTCATAGTATTAGAAATGTTTATCCATAGATATATAGGGTATCTATGGACAAATCAACCCAAAATACAAACCAATTTTTAGGGTATCATGATCAAGATTTATAAGAACTAGGGTTCGAAAAAAGAAGAATAAATACAAGTTAGTTTATGAAATTATAAAGGTGTCTAAAGGTAGGAAATTACATTAAATAAGTAGATGCACTATATCAAATTAAAATAGTGAAGCATAGGGTTCCATAATAATAACGTCAAACCTAGGTAGAAACATCAATAGATATGACCCTAGGTTGATGTTAGTGAACTAAGATGATTTGACATTCAAAACCTTAATCTAACCACACATAGATTCATTACAAAAGGTATTGATAGAACATTTATATATTTAGAAACAAAATTAAGTATTAAATAAGGTAAGGTCCTTCTTATTATTTTCATATTTATATTATGTAATCAATGATAGATAATTAATATTATATGCATATACATGTGTATTGTTTGAATCTGAATTATGTACTAGTTTATATATTGATTCAATTTGTATAATAAATAATAGATAAAACAAACACCTACATGATTATATTTATCATATTTAAAATTTCATAAATTCTATAACTTGTGAATATTTTTAAAATTATGCTAGTGATGCACATGCTACACCTTGGCATGTGATATTTTTACCAATTAATAAATTACCTCCACTTGAGCATCCCATTGATGGGATCCTAGGTTAGTTTTGACATATTTTATTTTATGTAACATATTATTATTTGATTAATTGTTCACTTTCTCTTGAGTTTAATTTTTAATTTCTCCATTTTTCTATTTGGACATGTTCATGTGTTTTTACTTTGATCAATCTTATATCACTTAACTTTGATTTAATTATGGTGTATTAATGGTAATTTCCTTTCTATTTCTTATCTTGATTCATACATTCATATTAGATATCCTCTAATTACATATGCATAGACATCCTTTATAATAATTTAGATTCAGTTACATTCATTGAGGTATGTTACACCTCAATGCAACATACAACTTCTCCATATTGTTTATTTATGATTGATTTTGTCATGTGATACATTAAAATTACATGATCACATATATTTTATGCCTAGAAACCTTATTAATTTTATCACATTGAATATTTCCAATTAGGGGCATGTGTCTATTATGAGTTATACCATATGCTAATTTGAGACATGACTTTACCATATAATAGAGGTATATCATTTTCCTTCTTGATATTGATTTTATATTATAATTAGTGTACACTATACATTACCATTTATTATTTATTATTCAAATCCATTATATTATTTTGTGTCATAGCCTTTCCCCTTGTTTCTTCTTTTATTGTGTGCTTTTTTGTATTAATATTTAAAAAAGTGTAAAGAAAATAAAATATTTCAAGAAATTTTCAAAAACATTCAAATAGTCAAAAATATAATTGAAAGACTTATACAAATCTTGATTTAATGGTATAGATAGTTTCTTAATGTCATTTTTAATATACATGGTGAGTTACATATCCATTTAGTACACACATTCTTTTCATAGTACACATGAGTTAAATGTAGTATTTACAAGTTACACATGAGACATGAACATATAAATGCATGAAATTTATCACACCTACAATGAAACCTTTCCACATTGGTAGAATTCCCATGCTAGGATAATCTTGATACAGGTTTTAGGTTATATATTTCTATGACATTCATTAAATTGTATAAAAATAATTAGATTGTCTATATATTTATTACTCTTTTTTATACCTTTTAGAGTGATAATTCCTATGGATATTATGATTTGATATGATAGATGATTATATTAAATATCTATGTAGACATACATTTCTTATTCCATGCTTATTTCATGTTGATGATTTTGACATTGCTTGATCATTTGTTCACACCTTTTATAGTGCTAATTATTTTGTTTTTATGATTTGATATGCTAGATGATTATATTAAATAATTATGTAGACTAACATTTCTTGTTCCACACTTATTTCATGTTTATGATTATGGCATTGCTTGATCATTTTTTTGTTTTATATTCTCTAGGTTTATTGACTATGTTTTGTATCATCAAGTGTTAGTTGTGTTATATAATCCTCTAGTACATGTCATGTTCATGTTGGGTCACTTTTGAGTAAAATTTTATATTATTATGTTATTAGTAATCATGATTTATTATATTAAGATCAATATAGTGTGATATTGTGTGTGTGTGTGTGTGTGTGCGCGCGCATGCGCGTGTGTTTTTACATACATTTATATGGACAAAATAATTATTATCATATGCTTGGTGATGTCATTTATATTACACACATTTATAATATGTGATACTTATTTATGATTTATTTTTTCATGATTTATACCATTCATATACTATGATTATAATTATTTTGTGATTCACTGAAACATATAGCTACATTTGAAAACATTCTAGAAAAGATTATAATGATGATATCTCATGTGTAACTAAAAAATAACTTCCCTTTCCATGGATTACTTGTCTCGTACATGCTAAAAATATTCTAAGTATTTATATGAGGATATATCTTATAATTTTTATATATATAATGTACATGATTATAATTTTATATATAACACATGATGTACATAACTTTTTATTTTGAGATGAGTGATTGGTAGTTTTTATGCATCATATCAAAATGGGGGTATAAAATGGGAATTTTTAGATATTAAATCCATATCAAACAAATAATTTCATGTTTTAAGGAAAATTATATGGTTTATATGTGTCATATTGAGACATATTCTACATGATGTTTTATGAAAATTTGAGACATTTTATGACATTTTGGGACATATTTTGACATTATACATCATTTTGAGGAACATATGGATCATATGGGAAATGAAATTTGTTCATGAAAACACATTTTATATTGTATTTATTGAGGATTTATATGGAATGATGGTTCTATGTGATGTCTTTGGGTATGTATTTATCTACAATGGTAGATCTTCTTTATGCAAACTTGATTTTTGGATTTCAAAAAGGGTATTTTATTAATCGACATAAAATGGTTAAAGTTACATCATTACTAAACATCTAACATTAACTTATCATGATTGGTATTTGGGGCATTTACACTCTTCAACTCAAACTTTTAGTGGTTACATATATTTATTGTATAATCACCCCATGGTTTTCTCAAAGTCGAGTTCAACAAGTAATAACTTGGTTTTCATTATTACCATAAAATGTATTCATTCCTTAGGTTTTTTAGTTTCATTTTTTTTAATGATTCATATTATTTTAGATTTCTTACTATGAAAAAATATTGATCTATACATGTTTATTGCATGTTTCACATGAAGGAAATGATATAATCTATCTATACATGTCAACACCAAACATGGTTATTATATGTACCAATTTTACTTACTTTATTTTTTTAATTTAGCATTTTATAAATTAAAAATAGTGAATTTGTAGACATATAAATTTGGTCTTTGACACTTTCGAAACATCAAATTTGACATATTTTGACACACTTGGATAATCCTCATATATTTAAATTTTGATCACACTTTCCATATTTCAATCTACCCATATAATAACTTAGTCACATATATTTTCTATACATATTTATTCATTATTATTTGAGTCTATGCAGGAACCCTTCAAAATCCTAGATAGACATTTTCCATATTTTAGATCATCATTTTTTACTTTCAAGGTAGTATCAATAAACCTAGATAGTGTTGGTTATTCAATATATCTCTCTCTATAAATAGTCTATAATATCTCTCAATGAATATTTTTATAATTGGGAAGTCTCCATTAAGTTGGCCCCATAGACATGTTATATATGCATGTCTTAGTAGGAAATTAAAGAAGAGTCATATATAAATACAAATCACCCCTATGGTTATTATTCACTTAGAAAGTATTAGAAACATTGATAAATAACCTATCACTCTATTAGGAACTCTATTAAAAGTCATACACATGTCTAATAATTTCAAGGGAAACCCTAGAGAAGAGTATAGACTTAAATATGAATATCCAATGTCAAATTTTTGTGGTGTTGAGTGTTGAATAAAAAAATATAACATTACATTATATATTATTTAATATGTTTTACACACACATAAGCAGGATAAATATAAGGGGACTTATCCCTCTTAATAGTATTTGAATGTAATCAGTGCTTGTAAATTCAATGAATAGTGGTTGAGGCCAATCCAAACTAGAATACTAACATTTTTTATAGGAATATTGTGGTTGATCAAGCATAATTAGGGTTTAGACAAAATATAAAAAATTAATGCATTTTATTGTAAAATTCCAAAGATGTAAAAACATAGAATTACATTACAAGTATAGACATAGGTATATTAAAAGTATCGAAACCCCACTATGTGCATAGATGATATCAGTAAACCTTGATAGTATTGGGTACATTTGGTGTCTATCTTTTCCAATAACATCCATGTAGACATAGAATTAAATTTAAATTATTTTATTGATATTGGTTATGTTAATTATACATATGTTTATAATAAATAATAGGTTATTACCCATGATCAAGTCCATTACCATTCCTAGTAGTCAAATTAATTCTATGATATATGTCATAGAGGACTTTCAAAAATAAGTGCTTGATCTCACTATTTCAACTAAAAGATATAATGATCACATGAATTATAAGTTATTTATTTTTAAATGTATTACATGATTGGTATTTGAGTTTAACTATAGTAATAAATTTATTATGAATAATTTCAAATTATTTGATGGTACTAGAGATCCTCATGATCACTGAGGCAAGTATACACTTTCTTTTGAGAAAAATAATACTAATGGATGAGTCTTATTTCTTTAATTGAATCCTATAAGGGTATACCATAAATTGGTTATATATGCTACCTATTGGTTATTTATATTGTTTCAAGAATATAAAAGACAATTTTTTGTTAATTACACAACACACCCTATTCTTCCAAGAATTAAGAAACCTCATTTTTTGGCCTTTTGCTCTACTCCTACTTGTGCTCAAGGGTATATTAGTATTAAAACCTTAGGTTACATTGATGGTTTATATCTATTTATGTGCCAGACTAGGACCTATAACCATCATTATTTGAAAGATTACATCCATGAAAGTCAACTTTTTATTTTACACTTAGCATAAAAGTGGAGTTTTGACCTCCCAATTTAAATTTGAATCCTATATCTCTTAGCCTAATATAGAAGGTCATATATATATATATATATATATATATATATATATATATATATATTTACATACATATACACACACACACACACACACATATATACATAAATACATACATATATATATATATATATACATAATATATATACATATATATATATATATGTATGTATGTATATATATGTATATATATACATATATATATATGTATATATATACATACACATATATATATATATATGTATATATATATACATATATATATATATGTATATATATACATATATATATATTCATATATATATATATATGTATATATATATAGATATACATATATATATATACGTATATGTATATATATATATACATACATATATATATATATATATGTATATATATACATATATATATACATACATACATATATATATATATGTATATACATATACATACATACATACATACATACATACATATATATATATACACATACATATACCTACATACATACATATATATATACATACATATACATACATACATACATATATACATATATATATATATGTATATATATATGTATATATATATATATGTATATACATACATACATACATACATACATATATATCTATATCAATATATATATATATATATGTATGTATGTACATACATACATACATATGCCATTAAATATCTAAAAAAATATCCTATTATTATAATCAATTTTTAATGGTAAAGTTTCATATATAACACTTGACCCCAAAGTGGAGTTTTGTTGCACTTCCACTCACATGGCATTCTTGCCTGCCTACTCTCTCAACTCCCTATAACTACATTGAGGTGTTATTTTTGTTTTTGTTCTTGTTATACCTACAAAAATTAGTATATCATGTCTACCTAGCTTATTTTTATAAGCTTAATATTTTATTATTCAAGTGGAAATAAATTTTTGAGACACTTATCCCACTTATTAGGGTTTTAGCACAATCATTTTCAAACATGTTCAGGTTTCTTCCTTTGCACTGGTGGGTCATTTTGTTTTTCATGAAATTTAATCCTAAATAAATTATTCCATCATGTTCATCATGCCCATTTAATAAATTTTCATTTTTTGAGCTCCTCTTGGAAGTGACTTCTCAACCCTCATATCGTGCTTTGATCTCACATTGCCATGTAAAAAAATTGAAAATTTCTCTAATTTGGTCTATCTTATCATTTTGGGCTTTCCATAAATTAATTGGGATTTTCTCATGAAATTTGGTTTAATTTCAATTTTTTCAACTCCCTAGACCTAATGGGGTCCCCAAAACCTAATTAGGTCTGAGAGGGGTGTCTTATTTCATTCCTTTATTAATCAGACTAAAAGTCTTGATTAGGTCTGTGTTGGGGGTTGGGTCATTTTCTTTGTTGATCAGAGATTTAAATTTGACTAGGTCTAGTGGTCAAGATTATGGGAATCCTTAGTGTTTTTTAAAATTTTAATCTTGACTAGGTTAGGTTTCATTTTGAATATGAATTAAAGTGTTAATCAGGGAATAAAACCTTGATTAGGTCAGGGCTTGTTCCTTAGCCTATTTCCTTTGTTAGTCAAGGATGGATCCATGATTAGGTCAAGGCCATCCCTAATAGTTATTTCAATGTTAATTAGGAGTCAGGACCTAAATATACCATTGGGACTCTTGAGGCTCCCAAATCTTTGGTAACTGGGGTTTTGACCCCTCATTTCCCTAACTAGTTCTATTTGGGAATTTGGCCTCCCCAATTCTTTCATGGCATGTTTATAGATATGTTTCCCCTCAAACCTTAGAAAACATTATATAGATATTTCAATCCTCCAACCATCACTGAATACTATGATTATAACATGAATCCTATAGACTAAATCTAGGGTCCCAATCCTAATTAGGTCTTGGGGCTCTAGTTTCATTCTTTCACCAGTTTCAAATTTAAAAGCTTAGTTTTAGTTGGGTAAAAAGTCCCAATTTGGTATACAAGTGGTTTTAAGTTTACCCTAATGTAATTAAAATTTTACATACTTGATTAGAACTATAAACTTTTAAAAATGAACAATAATACTGAAATAAAAGACTAGATGCCTACAAAGTCCAAACAGGTCTGGTTGGGCACTTTTTGACTTGCCTTACTTTTTTAAGCATAATTTTTGATCCAAGTGTCAAAAATCAAATAGTTTACATTATCATAAATCTAGTACTGGTCTAGATGTAATGTTGATCTTAATTTTTCTATATTCTTCTTGATTAAAAACCTATTCATGTTTTCTATTCATGTGCACTATTTTAGCTCTTTAATTCACTTTTTGACTTATTTTTGGCCTTGTTTTATAGGTGACTAGTGAAAGTGATAGGAATGAGAAGAAAAAGAGGTAGTTATGGCATTAATGGTGGTAGATGGATGGTTTTAGAGGGAAAATATCTCCCATTTAATACTAATGGATATATATGGCTTCATTTTTATTCTCAAAGGGTTGGATTTGTCTCCTTCCATAAGAGATTTAGAGCCAATCCCTTTTAATTTTCTATAGTTTTTATGTTTTTTCAGTGTTAATCTCTCCCTCAACTCATCTCCTACTATTATGCTAGAAAATTTTCATGAGAATGACTATAATGAGCTCAGATTTGATTATCAAATCATGGATTGTTGATTAATACAAGATGTGGGATTGTGTTCCTTTCATTCACACATGAAGATGGTGGTGGTGGCTACTATTTCATTGTTTTTCTTCCCTAGAAGCTTTCATTAGCTTCATATCTAATTATGTATGTTTTCATTGGTTCATTGACTAATTTGTGGATTTTTTATGATCAAGATATCAAATTTTCTACATTATTGTAGGCTTTTATCTCTTTTCCTCTCCTTGTCTTTTACCTTTTCTTTTATAAGTTTGTTAATCTAGAGTTTGAAAGTAATATTTGTCTAAATGAATATTTGAATCCTTGATTTTTATCCATTACAATTATACACTATTGAATATATAATTAATGGAATGAATTAATGATGAAATCAACTATAAACATCAAACAAAACACTAAACTATTGATTCATGATTGCACAAGTTTTAAATATAATTTTGTTTCTTTTTTTCTTCAAATTTAATGGTGTAAAGATTGAATGAATACATACCTTGTATTTTCAACATGACACAAAAATCCATTTATAACCAACACCAAATGTACCATGTTTTACATTATTCAGGTACACAAAACCTACTAAAGTGCACATTTAGAGTTAGAATAGGTAAAAACAATAAAGGCCCCTTAAAATTGAATGGTCACAATGAGGGACTGAGTAAAGATTAGTGTGCCTAGAACAAGTAGATATAAACCTTGTGGAGGTTCCTCAAAATCTCATTTCAAGAGATGTAAGTCATGAGATGATCCTAGAACATTGGTGTGTGCCAAAATACATGACAACAATTTTCTTATCCAATTTTAAAAACATAAAGTGCCTAAATTACTCTTAGAACATGTCCAAATTTTAGATCAAGGCAATGATGAGCTTATTGTAGATTATATTTAGATATTTAAAATCACCTTGCATAATTTAATGTGTTAACCCTTGAATTTAGAAAATAAATTTATATTTAATATGGGTTTTCATCATCCACTTAATGATTGAGTAATGCATAGTATTTATGTTTATTTTGAGAATATGTACTTAGTAATTTTTAATTATGTATGCAATCATAATTAGGAATTGATTAAGGCTAATAATGTGAATGAATCTAGACCCCCCTCACCCAAGAAAGAATCCACACATAAAGAAATAAATCTTGATGTAGTTTCTCCCAGAGTAACAAGTCCAATTACGGTCCTCTACAAAATAAAAAAAATAAAAAGAACAAATATATAATGGAAAAGTTTAATAAAAAAACACTTAGGAAAAAGATAAATAAACCAACTTAGTTTTATATCTTCAAATATAGACTATGCACAAATTTTTGAATATTATAGGATAAGAGAATAATTTATTTTCAATATAATTGTCATCCTCTTCATCGTCATTTAGAATGATTGAATACTAAACCATTTTAAAATTATCATCATATTAATGGGAATAATGATAATCATCATTACGAATTATCATAAAATATTGAGCACGTTATGGATAAAGTGGTTATTACATTTGGATAAGTAGACACAAGATAACCAAGAAACCCTTCTCCATCTTATTCTATGATTCTTTTCTGAATATTAAGATTTACCAACATGTTATTAAAAAGGAACTAATGTTTCATCAGTCTCCTAAGGATAATATCATTAATAAAGGATCATATTCTTTCTCATATTTTAAGGAGTTTGATATTTTACAATACTTTCCTCCTAAATAACCAATGATGATTAGAGCATTCATTAGAGGTGAACCTAGAGAAGGCATTATTTTCAATCACAAAGAACAATGTGATACATGCAAAATGGGATTCCTTAAGATCTTGGGATATGACAAAAAATATTTGGGAATTATATTTTTGGATGCCATAGGGTACATTAATACTCTAATTACTTTGGGTACCAAGGTAGTAGATACAATATTACATGTGTATGAAGATATTTCACAATGAAATGTTGTATTAGGATGGTCATGGTTACAAAAAATGGGGGAATATTTTGATGTTATTAAGAATAATATTTATTATACCTTTTAGGATTAATTAATTACATACTTTTGATGTACTTATTATGCTCCTTGTGTCACTAGGGAATAAGGGGAATGTAAGAAACTCAAAATTTAAGTCCTAAAAGACTTAGGGCTTTAGTTGTTTATACGACCATTGTTGGGAATTAAAAAAATAGTAGAGATATGGTCACCACTCTAAAATTATGCAAGAAAACCCTATTGTAGGACAACATATGTTTATGCAACGACAATTTCTTACTAATCTTTGTGAATTGTCTTAATATTTTCTAATTATTCAGCAAAATGCAAACAAACAATGGATATCAATTAAGTTAAGGTGAGTCATGGGTGGATCCAAGGGTAAGTATTGTAATTCATAAAAGATAATTTGCTTAAGATAACCAAAGATATCAATTTTACTAACTTTAAGACAAAAATACATGAAACTAGCATTTACAAACCCTAACATAATTCTCAAGGATAAATAAATGTAGTTGAAGCTTGAAAGGAAGGAAAATACATATGTATATCATCATAGTTTGCATAAAAATTTTCACTTATAGTAAATTGCATAGCACATTCAGTTGCAAAAAAGGAGAAAATAATACATGTATACTATCAAATTTGTCAACCTAGTGTTAAACTCAGACTAATAGATCTATATAGAAAATGTAATTGCCAAATTAGATTGTAGAAAAGAAACTATCTGAGATATAAAATCATGAGTAACAACCACATAAACAAAAAATTAAGAAATTTAGATATACTTGTAAATTCTTTGGATCTTTTGTATTAATTTTTGCAATAACTATTTCTGATTTACAAATAAGGGAAACATCCTTATTTATTGACTCTAAAATGCCTAAGGAAAGATTAAGTGGGCCCAAAAAAGGTTCCCAAATACAACCAAGTGGATTAAAATTCCATATTACAATTGAATATTCTACATTTGAATTTACAAGATGAAACAAATTATTTTAAGGGCCTAGAGTTGGTTGTTGGCTCGATTACTATTATTGTTGTTGTTATCTAATCTTCTTATCCAATTTTTCATTGGTACATACCTATACACATGCCTAGTAATCTTGATATATTTGAAAAAATAATATTATTATGGGCCTAAACAAGTCAGGTATTCCCTAATTGAGCTTCCCATATTTTGTGAGTATTGGCCTAAGTGGTTCTTCAATTGCATCTACCTTTTTGAGCCTTTGATTGTAAAATGTTATGATGCATGTTAATTATATATAAGTATTTAACATAGTTACATATTGATAGAATTTTGCCATAAACACCTTCATCTAGATTCTAAACTCTTGATCATCCATGAAGGAGCTATTAGGTTTGGTTACCCTGATAACCATGACATCCTTCAATAACAAAGCTATTTTAAACTTATTTTTATCCAAGTATGTTTGTGTATACTTGAGATAATCTAGACATCCTTTTAGGATCATATTTATATTCATTATTATGGCCTATTTAGTAATGATGTCATCAATTGGAAACACATTGAATTTAGGGAACTTATTGCTTCTTACCACTCTAGCCAAGTTTCCCAATTTGGTGTTATAAAGTGCAAGATTTTGTTAAGTTTAATGACCACCTTGGGCTTTTGGATCCCATCTTCCTACCTCTTCTTCATAAATATGTAAAATTTAAATATATTAATAAAAAAATTATTATGGATGGAAACTAGAGTGATGTTTGGGACTATTAGTAGTGTTTATTCTTTCAGCTTTTAAAATTCCTACTGCATCCCCTTCATTAAGGCAATATTAGATTATGCATGGGCTTGAACAAAAAATATAGGGTCTTATAAATACTCTTGTACCTTTATAGGGCTGAATTTCCTCTATTTTGTCAAGGTAAAAAGGGGATATTCAATCTCATGAATCATAGCTAAGCTTTACTATGGCTGCTCAACTTATCTCCTTACTACCCTCTTCATGGTGCCAGTAGTAGGGTAAAACCTCATTATAATTTGAGGTGTTGATAATAGCATCTAAGGCCTCTTATACCTTTTTATTTATATTATATACTTCACCTAATTTTTTTTAGATATAGATGGTGGTTTTGTGGGAGGTGGTTGTAGTGGGAGTGCCTATGTAGAGGATGAAGAAGCCAAGGCTATAGTAAGGATGTATAGGAATTTTGGGTGTAATTGACCAAGTGTATCAAATAAAGAATTAGTGAGGCCCATGTTGAGAATGAATTAAGGTAGTTTAGAGGACATACTCACTTTAGTATTTGTGGTGAGATTAAATTTCCTTTTTTAGATAAATGGCTTTGGAATGGGTTTCAATAGTTTATTGGATGCATGAGAGCCAAGGGTGAGCGATGCACTAGTAATGATTACCTATCAAGGGATAGAACCCATAACTTGGATAACACTAGTGATTTAGGGGCTTGATGAAGATGGAATGTTGTTTGTGGTATGGGAGTGGTAGTAGTAGTAGAAGTAAGAGCAATTGTAAATGCACTATTAACTGGGAAGGAAGGTAATGGGAGATAACTTAAACCAATAGTATCATAAGGTGAGCTTATGAGATTAGCTAATTAATAGGTTAAGGGAGAGATACTACCCCATCATAATTGTTTTAGTCTCCCTCTTCCTTGTATAAACATTCTCTATATTCCTACAATCTAGGGTGTGTAGCTCTTTCATTAATAACTCAATGCCCTAGTGTAATTATTCAACATCAATGACATTAGGGTTAAGATGGATTATACTCCCTATGGTAGACCCATAGTAGATTTATAAATGAATGTAGGTACTTAGGAGGGACCTATTTGGTTCCCTGATTCTGCTTTCTTGAAGTTAGGAGGTATACTCTAGCTACTTGAAGTGGTAACAAGTAGAGGTATGTTGGGCTTATTCTTAATGAGAAGAACACTATAATCTTCCTCTTCCTCTTGTCTAACCTCATAGTATACATCAAAAATACTTCTATGATTTGGTATAATTTGAGGCCTTACTATTTCTTCCTTCTTCTCCATGTCAAGCCTCATTTAAAGCTCTATGTTTTTCCTCACAACATTACTGGGGACTATTTCATTATTCATGGAATATAGGTATATCAATGCATGCACCTCTTCTTGATGCTTATATTTTTATATCACATCATTTTATAACTTGATCAAGTGCTTAGAAATGATATTTTTAGGGTCCCATGCCCTGATACCATCCTTACATAATAGGTATGAGTCCCTATGCCCTGTAACCACTATAATGTCTTACCATCTTGTAATATTAGTCCTCCCTAGATTGTAATGAGTCTTGTGAAGGTATATCTTCTATTTTATCTTGAAGATGCTATCAAATATATGGATTAATTTATGGGCCATCTCTTCCTTTGACAACTTCATTGACACATATATCAGTAGTCTAAGGGGAACCACCATCACTCCCTCTATTCGAATGACCATGCAATCAGGATAGAGATAGAAGATACCCATTTCTCTCAACATTTGTTTGAATTATAGGGGAACTCTTATGATTTAACATTTAGTGATGGACTTGTAAATATGTGGGTATAAATCTTCTACATTTACCTTAGTTTTACACCTAAAGTGATGGATGTGAAATGTAGAAAATGATTAGGGAACAACTTCATCTTGAGCAAGAGACCATGTGTTTGGTCTTAGTTATGTAGTTTCACATATAACATCCAAAAAATATATCATCATGTAGAATGTATCCCAATTATATTAAGTGTCATGCATAACAAAAACTAGGTTATTGATAATGATGTCCCTAAGTGATGAGATTTGATAATCTTCCAAGATGATTTACAAAGTAGGATATTTTTTATATCCACATAGCTAATGAGTGTGTTATAAAATAATTTATTAAGGAGATCAAGGCTAATATTGACTCCCTTCATGAATTTGTGGCTAGGTATGTTTCCTAAGTCATCCATGAATAAAACCCCCTTTGGGTTAGTTACCCATGATGCCAAGACTATCTCTGATTTGTGGGCCTCATACTAGTTATCAATGATGCTCTAGATGTTATCAAGTTGTGGCAGAGGAAAGTTAGTATTTTTAAAAATTGAGACCTATGGTGATATCAATTGGGATCCCTTGGTTCATGGATTTAAGCAACCTATCTTCACATCTCATCCTCCTAAATATGTCATATAATAGGTCTATGCATGGCATGACCTCTAGTTTCACTATGGTTTTGTGAAGACTGGAAGCTTGGATTGCAAGGATGTCTAAAGTGAGTTGAATAATATGAGGCATGGCCTTGGAATAATAAATATATATATCTCTTTCAACATTGTAATAGATGATGCTATAAAGCATGTCCCCTAAGTTTATGGCCTCAGGGATGAACTCTATGTCCTTGAACATGATTGAATTTCCATATTGAAATAGAAAATCATCATTTCCAAATGCCATGCTCTTACCCAGAGTGGAGGGTCCTATCTATGCCATTTCTATAATATCTTGGGTAGAAACTAACATCTTATTTCACTTTTCTACAACTTTCAAAATCAACCAATGGTGGTCAGGTGTAATTTGTGAAGAGTTTAAGCTTGTTTGAATTGAGAACATAGATAATAGAGAGAGAAAATGCTTAAGGATTCTAATGCAAATGTAGGTATCAATAGCTAAGTCAATTAGCCTTTTTAATATTTATTTTATTAATGCAAAGTCTGATGGCAATTTTAGTTCCTTATTAATGGTGAGTTTATCACATTTGCATTCAAAATACTCTAAATTATTACTTTAGCAATTTAACTTTAGCATTAATTTTCCATCAATTTTAGATTTAAATATAAAGGTTTACACCTTTTTATGTATCGCATGCCACATTGGATATATATGGGCACTCATGATGCCTAAATATCACTAACTTTCTTAGTTGGCCTAAAGTGTGGACATGTGGAACCATCTGATTTCTCACAAGATCTTGAAATTGCACTTAGTGTGATGATTTATTCGTACCCTACCACATGTCATCTTTAAATTCATGGAAATATCTTGAGTGGAGCCTCCTAATTTTGCTGGTTACATGAGTGCCACACATCACTCTCATGGGTAATCAAAGATTCTTCTTTGCTAGGTAGATTTTTATTGACAATCATGGATTTATTTTTATATGTGTCACCTTTAGAAAGCCTTTGAATAACTATCAACAACTTCATGTGGCTCATGTGGCTCATGTGGAACCATGTGTTGTTATTAGAGGTGATCTAGTTGATCTTTGGATGAAGTTTTGTAAGAATGAAAAGTGGCATCATTTCATGGGTCTAGGATGGATATGCATCCATCTCAGATGTGATCTAGTAGATCTTAGATAAAATTAGTGTAAGGATGACATGTGGAATTATTACATAGGTCTATAGGGGACACGTATCTTTCTCATGGGCTTTTTTCACTCTTTTACCAATTTCCATTCTCAAGAAGAGCCTTGGATAGTTGTTCACCATCAAGCCTTGATCAAATGGCTTGGGTATATCCACATATTTACCTTATGAAGTCTCATGAGATTTGGATCGAATGAAATATGGTGTGGACATGAATCAATATTAGATGAACTTGAAGGGAACACAGATCATTTTCAAAGACTTCTCAAGTCTGGTTAATTAGTGTGGAGACATGTGAAAACATCTCATGAGCTTCTTCATTGTGGTAGGATGCATAGAGGATGTATGGTGTCTTAGATTGAATGAGTTTTCTTGGAAGATCTAAGATATTGACATGTAGCCTTAGGATTTGAATTCTAATAGATAAATCCCTTACAATATCTCTAGAGGGTGTCATGTGGCTCATGACCTTCACAAATTTGGTCCAAGTGTCCTACATAGGGCACATTTATTTTAGCCAATGGTCAAAATCAAATATCTGACATAAATAATTATTCCTTAGATAAGTGTTATGATGACACATGGAAAAATGAGGAGAAAGTGTTACTTTAGGAGTTATTTTATAATTTGACATCATATTATGTGTCATAAACTGCTACTTTTAATATGACATTTGTTGAGGTCAACATACCCCCATTTCTAACAAATAGGGACCCATGTGTCAAATTATGCAAATTTGTAACTTGAAGTAGAAAACCCACCTAGACATTATATCATTAGTATGATTGAACATTATTTTATTCTAATATCATCCACACCATAGTCTAGATGACTAATTTGTTTATGGTTTTGCTTTAATCTTATCTAAACTGCTAACGTTGCATATTTGTATTTTAGGTTGCAGGTTTATTGGAGCCTATTTTGGGTTGAACATGCTTAGGGTTTTTGTGCCTTGATGTTAAATTGATCATTTATTAACCTTGATATGTGATTGATTAACTCAATTCATGTTTTTGAAACCCTAGACTAATGTTTTTCCTAAACATTTCAATTCATATTTAAAATTTAGTGGGAACCTTTTATTTAAGTTTAAGCAGGAACATATTAATATTACCATGGTATTAGTCTAATTTGTATCCTTAGGCTTGGTTGTGTTTTTAAACACAACCAAACCTTAGGATAAATATCTTATGCTTGGTCTATTTTACACCCCATGGTCCTTTTGTTATATGTTTATGGCCTTGGCCTATAAATCTTCATGCCTTGGTCCCCTTTTTATTTGCATGGTCCCTCCTGTTACAAATTTAGATTAAGGTCTTAGTCCTAAGGCCCCATGTGTGTTTATTAACATAAATTAGACCTTAGTTTGAAGGCTTTATCCTAAGTCATATATGTCTCCAAGCTTGAATTACAACTTTTACATCTATGTAGGTTCAATGACTCATGTTTAAGTGGAGGATCTAACCGAATAGAATGTGATTAGTAATAAAAAATAGTGGACCCTAGCTAAACATTGAGAACCTTTTGAAAATCAACAACCTGCATTAATTTATACCCACTCAATCAATCAAATTGAGATCAATAAAGTATTTTCAAATGAAGTATTGAGTAGTCAATATGTGGCACATGCAAAATGTAGATCGAATCAAAAGATGACAAGAGGCAAGCTTGGCAGATAGTCCTAATAACCATATTAAAATTGATGATCATATGACCATCAAATATGTTCACATAGACATCAATTAATAGTTTTAAGGATTTCAATCTTAACATATTTAATGAGCCTTGATCACATGGTTAAATTTAATGATCATGTGACTATTAAAGATGATCCCACAAATATCGAATGATGGTTACAATGATGTCAATTTTAACATACTAAAGAACCTAGTTCATGTGTTTAAAATTGATGGTCACACAACCGTCAAAGATGTTCTCTTGGATGTTAAATGATGGATATATGGATGTTAATTTTAACATAGTAAAATTGGATCCAAATTTTAAAAGGTAAACGATAGTGATGAACATAATGACCTATGATGCCATGAAATTACCACCTTAAAGCTATATAAATACAATGGGCCAAATCTAAGACCCTGTAGACTTGGTAACAAAAAGGGGAGCCTAAATTACCATATGTTTAAATCTATTGATATTTTTTCCATTAGAGCATTGTTTATCTTCACGTAGGTTGACGAAGAGACCATGCTTGTATGGGGCAACAACTAAGAACAATGAAGACCCTATAGCAATTATAGAGCACGTCATCAAATAGTAGGTCTTAAGTTAGGTAGAATAGGAATATTCCTATTGTAGCCAACATCTTAGGATATTTTTAAGTAGAATATTATTTTATTTAAACATGTGAAATTTGTAAGAGCATAGGTTGTCTATAGGATAGTTCAGTAGAAAGGATCATTTGTCTTGGAACATTTGAAATGACACTTGTCCTATACACTTGTATAAATGTAATTGGATTATCACTTATCGAGATTCTTCCTTACATCCTTTAAAATAAGAATTTTTAATTGTTAAAATGGAGGGAGTTCTTAGAACCAAATTAATTTGTAAACTAGGAGCAATTAATATAAGTAAGGAATTCTACAAAGATTGTTTGGTATTTGCTTGTAGGAAGTGTTATATGGTTTCTCTCTTAGTTGTCTAATTTTATTTTCAGATTTGAATTGTTTGCTATGGATTTTGGATGTGTATCTTAGATTTATATTTTCTAATTTGTGTCAGTGCTAGATTAGTTGAAGGATCTTAAGCTTATTTCATTTTCTTCACTTCTTTTTCATTTGGGCTAACATTGTTTGCTTGCATTTATTCCTATTTGTATCATTTTATGCCTTCTTTTAAAGCTTGACTAATGTATGTTATGATTTAGGCTTAAGCTATTTCATTTCATACATTTGTTAAATGTATGTTTAGATTAGATTTGAACTTTGTCATAATGTCTGAAATAAGACCAAAAACATCTTTCTTTCTGCCTTAACCTTCTTTTTTAATTTTTTTTAACTAGATCACCTTAGTTTAATGGTCATTGTGAATATCCATCTTACATTATTCCTTAATAAAAATTTACTATTTTTAGAATAGTATACTACATATTTTACATAGATCTACTAATTGGCCATGGTGGCTCTAAACCACTAATTAATATAAATATTGTGAAATAGTCACTTGTTTTGCCTCTATTCCACCAATAGATAACAAGATTATTACAACCTAGAACTCATGCATTGAATTCCTAGAATTATAAAATGACAAGTATTTATTAAAAACTCTAGGAACCTATGGTACACATTTAGGCATCAAAAAGAGGATCTTTATTGGTGCTAGAAGGAGGGCCTTTAAGCAGATCTTTGTGAATTTGTAGAGACTTTCCTCATTTTGGTGAATTATGTCTAAAAATTGATGTATTCTTTGCATGTTTGTGCTTATTTGAACATAATTATGTAAATATAATTGATATTTATGATTTTAGACCAGTCTTTAGGCTTCTTTTAGCCAAAGATTGATATTCTTTGAAGATCCATGGACATTCATGCAAAGGTAGTTTATGCTTTGTGTATTTCCCACGTTTAAGGTTAGTAATAAAAAATTTATACAAATATTTATTGTTTATTTGAAAATTTGAGTTCTTTCAAGCTTAGAGATATAAATATCCATTTCATTCATCATTATATATATATATATATATATATATATCTTTGTGCTAACTTAGTTTAAGATAGTCATGCTTTACATAATTTATGTAAAATTGGCGTAACATGCAAATTTAATCATTATACTTTACAAAGGTTGGTTTGATGCATCATATTTTAAATAGGTTTCAATGTCACAAGCTGGAATTACCTAAGGAGAATCTTAGGTGAGCGTAAAATTCCCAAAGTCTCAAACACTTCACCAGTTTAAGGTACTCATGTGTTCAAGGTATGGATTGGTTAGGTGGTTCTTTAATCAATGTGAGAGGTATAGTACATGATCTTCCTCAAAACACTAAAAATTATTTGCCTTATTTTAGTCCAAATAATGTTATCACTAATGAAGATCATGTTAATTCATTCAAGGTTTCTCTAAGATTATTAAATGTAGTTCCTAAAGATGTAGCTTGTAGGTTATTTCCATTTACTTTTAAAGATGTTGCCTATGAATGGTTTATTAACCTTCTAGAGGATTGCATTACTATCTAAAATGACTTTAACAATGCATTAATTGATACATTAAAAAAAATTATTAGTCCTTATGTCTTGTATTAGTAGTTCAACACAATTAAAAGGGATGCCAATGAAACCATTAGAGCCTTTAATGCTCAATTCCCAAAAATGTTTAGTAGAACCATATCCCCTTATAGACCCAATGAGGATTTATAAATTTATAAGGATTTTATATATCCCATTACCTCCATGTTCCTAAAAAGGTCTCTTCTAGTCATAAACACATTGACCTAGGCCTACTCTAAATCTATGATCATTAATGACCAAATGCAACCTTAGGGTAAAATGGTATATTCCATGCCTAATGTTAATTCAAATTGGGCTATCTAGAATATTATTCCTAGTATTATTACTTTAACACCATTTTAGCACCATTTTCCCTTGAGTCATACATTTCCTATCCAAAACTTGGAGTTCCTGAATAACACTGGTAGTGTATTTCATCTACAAAATTATAAAACTCTATTGCCTTTAGATAGTAATAATGCTCCAATTCATGAGCCTAAGACACCAAAAAGTTAAAATAACTTGATATTAGAAATGGTTTGAAAATGAAGCACTGACTTTCTTCAGTTGAAAAAATAAGTAGGAAATACAAGGGAAGGCTCTGATAGAAACCACTCTTCTCAAAAGTTCAACAGGACCCCAAATGAGTTTCATGATAACAAAAATGATGTATAGTTTGAAAACATACAAATAAGTTGTGATATTATTTTGGATAATCATTTTAATATTTATGAAACCTCTAAAATTCTTCCTAATCAAAACTTTGTTGCACACACATTTAGATTTGTAAGAACATCTCAAGGTTTCATGACAGAGTTTTTTGATTTCCCATTTGAGGATGAAGATGAGACAATTGAATAATTAACATCTAAGAGGACTTGTATCATTGAATATGTAAAATAAATTGCAATTGAAGACCCACAAGACATCATCCTTAGAACATCTACATATAAAGAAGAGGAGTTGCTATAAATAGATACGGATGAATTATAAGATGATCTTTCTTCAAAAAAATTCTAGAATGATATCCCACATAGATTTAGTTTAGAAATGGAGAATGCCCCTGAAGAAGATGATCACTAGCAGAGGTCATACCATAATATATTAAATATAATTAAAGAGCTAGAGATGGAAGATGATGGGATAGAACAACACATGGATGCTTCATCTAAGGATCTCACTAATGATCTATAATTCCTAGATGATGATATTATGTTGGAGGTGTAAACCCAAGATAAGTTAGAGCCTAATTGGATAGAATAACTTCATCTCTTCACTGAGGATGAAGATGAATCATATGAAATAGATCAAGAATTATCATGTGACTTCATGAAGAGGTTAGGAGTATAGGACCAACATGTTTATGATGATGAGATTGCAAAATAAATCCATTTTGTTGATCAAGATGAAGAAGCCTTTTGGGATGACTTAGAATATTTTTGTAAAAACATAAGTAGTCCACCTTAGAAAGAACCTAATGAATGCATCAGTCTAAGGTTACTAGCTAAGTTACCATTATTGAGTGAATATGATATGAGCCACTATCCATCTATGGATGAAATAGAATTATCACTCTTGATGCAAAGTAGGAGGGTCTAGGAGGAAGATGATTGTGTTTTAAACCCATATGTTCAATCTATGTATCTAAGGATGTTGATAGGAGACCAAGCCACATCACATATAAGACACAATCATATATGTCCTCTTATCCACAATAAGAGACCATTGAATGGAAGTAATCATGCTTCAAGGTTCTATAACATAATAAATATTTTTTCATTCAATCCTGGAGGTAAGTTCTTTGTATAGCTGTGTAAGGCTTAGTTTATTTTATCTTTTATTCTTTGTGTCCTATTTTTTCCTTCCTATCCATTATTTATATATATTAATGTCTATTTTTATTTATTTATTTTATCTTGTTTTGTTCCTTGCTTTTAAATAAGTCCTTTTAGACAATTCTTAGCTCAAGACTTATCTAACTACCCAAGAGATTCATAGTTCAAAAATGTAGGTATGACTTCTCAACATTGGTTGATCATGGATTGTTGAACTATGAGCTTGATGTTATAGTTTAGAGAAACTAGAAAAGACTGATGGATAAGTTAATCATTCCTTGATATTTCAATTTTTTTTCTAATCTAAGCTTGGTTTTAATAAGTTTTACACATGTAGAATGAAATCTTAAATTATTAAAGCATAATCATGTTTGCACTTAAAAAACATTAATTACTTGGGACAAAGTTTGCAGTCAAGGATGATTGAATTAAAATCAAACACTTGACCAAATCCCTAAACCTTGGTAAAATGGTTCCCATCCTTTAATAGATAGCCAAAATGACTTCAAAAATACAAAAACAAAATCCTTATTGTAAAATTCAAAGAGCTTTCTAAGCAGAGGTGATCCAAGTAATCTCCATCAGGGCTATGGACACCTAGTTGGTAGTGGAGCAAGGCCTTGAGTGGATCTAAAGGCATCTCTATCAGGGATATGGATGCTTTTTTGGTAGAAGAGTAATGCTTAATCCTTCCATGAGATAAATAAATGTTCTTAATGAACATTAAAACCTATTGAAAGTCAATATTAACGATTAAACTCATGAACTTGGAATTTTTTCTCTAAATCCTTTAGCAATCAATAAGTGGAATCAAAGCACACACATAACATGATTGAGTTTTGATGTTTGATCCTAATTTTGCATATGCATAATTTAATTTAACCATGAACTAATCTTAACAATGGTTCTTGATCAAATCAAATAATTAGCTTAATTATTAGTCTAAACTAAAGTCTCTAAATTATAACATATTTCTATGTTTCTCCCAAAAATAACCATTTGTTAAGGTCAACATACCCCTATTTTTGAAAAATGGGGACCCATGTGTCAAATTATGCAAATTTATACCTTGAAATAGAAAATTCACCTGGTCAAAGTATCATTAGCATGCTTATAATTTATTTTTATTGGAACATCATCCACACCATGGTCTGGATGACTAATTTGTTCATGGTTTTGCTTTAATCTTATCTAAAGTGCTAACATTGGATATTTGTGTTTTAGGTTGCAAGTTTAATATATCCCTCTTAGGGTTGAACATGCTTAGGGTTTTTATTATTCAATGTTAAATTGATCATTTATTAACCTTGATATATAATTGATTAGCTACATTCATGTTTTTGAAACCCTATATTAATGTTTTTCCTAAACATTTTAATTTAAATTGAAAATTTGGTGGGAACCTTTTATTTAAGTTTAAATGGGGAAAAATTAATAATACCATGGTCTTATTTTAATTTTTATCCTATGTATTGGTTGTGTTTTTCAACACAACCAAACCTTAGGCTAAAAATCCTATGCTTGGTCTATTTTATGCCCCATGGTACCTTTGTTCTATGTTTATGACCTTGGTCCATAAATTTGCATGCCTTGGTCCCCTTCTTATTTTCATGTTCCTTCTTGTTAAAAATTTAGACTAAGGCCTTAGTATTAAGGCCCTATTAATGTTTATTAAAATAAAAGAGACCTTAGTATGATGACTTTATCTTAAGTCATGTATGCCTTTGATCATGACTTAAATCTTTTACATCTATACAGGATCAATGACTCACATTTAAGTATAGGATTTGATCAAATAGAACATGATCAGTGATGAAAAGCAATAGACCACAATTAAAAACCAAGCACCTTTTGAAAATCAATATCTCACATTGATTTTTACCCACTCAATCGAGTAGATCGATATCAATGAATTCTTTTCAAATAAAGCACCAAGTAGTTGGCATATGGCACACATAGAATGTAAAGTGAATAAGAAGATGATGAGTGGTAGGCTTGGAAGATATTCCCCATAACTATGTTAAAATTGATGGTCATGCAACCATCAAAGACATTCATGTGGATGTCAAATGATGGTTGTGAGGATGTCAATCTTAACATAGTAAAGAATCTTGTTTATATGGTTAAAATTGATAGTCACATGACCGTCAAAGATGTTCCCATGGATGTAAAATGATGGTCACAAGGATGTCAATTTTAATAAAATAAGATCCTGGTTCATTTGTTTAAAATTAATGGTCATGTAACCATCAAATATGTTCTTGCAGATGTCAAATGATGACTTCATGGATACCAATTTTAACATAGTAAATTTGGATCCAAATTTTAAAAGGTAATGGATAGTGATGAACATAATGACCCAAGATGCCATAGAATTGCCACATTAAAGCTATATAAGTGATATGGGTCAAATTTAAAACCTTAAAAACTTGTTAATATAAAGGGGAGCCTAAATTACCATTTGTGTCAAGTAGTCAAGCTTTTTTCCATTGTAACACTTTATCTTTGAGCAACTTGAAGACCAAACCATGCCTGTATGAAGTAACAATTGAGAACAATGAAGACCCTATAGTAATAATAGATCACGCCATAATCTAGTAGGTCATAATTCAAGTAAAATAGGAATATTCTTATTATAACTAGTATTTTATGATATTTCAAACTAGAATATTCTTTTATTTAAACATGTGTAATTTGTAAGAGCATAGATTGTCTATAAGACAATTCACTAGAAAGGATCATTTGTTATAGAACATTTGAAAGGACACATATCATGTAAACTTTTACAAATGTAATTACATTATCACTAATCGATATGATTCCTTACATATTATAAAGGGAGCATTTCCAATTGTCAAAAAGGAGGGAGTTCTTAAAACTAAATTACTTTATAAACAAGGAGCAATTAATATAATCAAGGAATTATGTAAAGATTGTCTAGTATTTGCTTGTAAGAAGTGTTATATGGTTTCTCTCTGAGTTTTATAGTTTTACTTTCATATTTGAATTGTTCCTATGGATTCTAGATGTGTATCTTGGATGTAGATTTGCTAATTTTTGACATTTATAGATTAGTCGAAGGTCTTTATGCTTACTTCATTTGTTGCACTTATTTTGCATTTGGGATAATGTTGTTTGCTTCTAGGAGTGAATCTTTAAAGTGAGTTTGATTCCTATTTACATCATTTCATGCCTTCCTTTGAATATTTCTTGATGTATGTTATGATATGGGCTTAAGCTATTTCATTTCATACATTGGTTAAATGTATGTTGAAATGAGATTTGAACTTTGTCATAATGTCTAAAATAATACCAACAACATCTTTCTTTCTACCCTACCCTTCATTTTTAATTTATTTTTAACTAGATCACCTTAGTTTAATGGTAATTGTGAATATCCATCTTATATTAGTTCTTAGATTAGTCCTTCATCATAATTCACTATTCTTAGCATAGTATACTACATATTTTACATATATATGCTATTTGGACATGGTGGCTCCCAAGCACCACATAATTTAAATATTATGAAATAGTCACTTGTTCTACCTCTATTCCACTAATAGATAATAGGATTATCACAAAATATAAGTCATGCACTAAATTCCTAGAATTTTAAAAGGAGAAGTATTTCTTAAATACTTTGGGCACCTATGGTACACATTTAGGCATTGACAACATCCTACAAATCCAAGTGAGATACCAAGTTAAACTTATAGAAATGTCAAATGCCCATCACAAGCAAATTAAAAAAGTTAAAATCAAACTTTTAAAATAAATGCTTTAAAAAAAGTATAATATTAGTCTAGTAAGATTAGGAAAATCTTGTGGATCTCATGTAAATTGGAAAACCAGGTAGAACCTCCTTGGTGAAGGCTAATCTACACATTTTTAAAGCATCCATGTTTAATAATTCAAAATTAAATGAAACTTGATAAATATTTTCAATAATTTAAATAGTTATAAGCATCAATAGTTATTGTAATATGAATGAGTAACTAGAAATTGTTAGGAAGTATTAAATCAATCCTCTATGTAATAAAATGTCTTAGAAAGCTAGGCAATTTGGGCATTTTGGAAATTTAAAGAAAGGAGGGTCCCCATTCTAGGAATAGGTGGTAGATGATCATCAACACATGCCAATATTATAAATCTAACATAAATAAAAATATAGTTACATCATATTCATATCAAGTATGGGTACAAAAAGATAAACAAGTTATTAAAGAGTCAGATTTGAAATCAAAAAGCCACGTTGTACAATAGAAGCAAATAGAGGAATTATTTCAAATTGTCACACCAAAGGTTTAATGAATAGTTACATATAATTACAATGAATTTTTATTTCCGAATTGGGTTTCATTAGTTCAAAGATTATATTATATAAACATGTGATGTGATTAAAAATGTCAAGCCACATTTATCTTACATGTTTCTAAAATTTAATCAAATATAAATACAATATTCAAGACTTAACCAAATATAAAAGATATGATATAAATACCATTCCAAATAAGTCACACAAAAAAGTAACATCATATATAAAGTAAATGTTTAAAAGATAAAAAAAATCAATCAATAATGAGGGAACATACCCCTAATCATTCTAAATCACCCATATCACTATCCCTCAATGTGGATGCAATCATATCACCCTAGGACTTTAGGAACCAAAATTATGTTTTCTCTCCTAAACCTTATAAACCTACTAATTTATCCAACACCCTAGAAGGTTTAGCATAAAAAATTATTGATGTAGTTACCTAAGCCTACAACCTCCTCATTCATTTCCTAACTCTAATATATACCTTCAAATGCCTTCTTGAAATTTAATTTTCTTTTAGTCATGGTCATTCATCTACATATTAGGAATCCCTTCCATATCCAAACAAGTAACACAAAATCTAATCCATGATTCTTTAAACAATCCACTTTTCTCTCTTTAAAGTCACTTCTCTTATAGACTTGTTTTATTCAAATTTATTATGTTTGACCAACCTAAAGGTTTTCTAACCAAAATAAACACCTTTTTTTATGTCCTTTATCTAATTCCTACTTTACCTAAAATTTTATGATTCAAATCTCAATTTAGAACACCTAACTCAACACCTCCTTCTCTCAATTATGTTTTTTTAGGCCTAAATCAAACACATAGCACTATAGACCATGCAATACCATACTATAATGCTCCAAAACCACCAAAATATTATAGATCACCTAAAACAAACACATAATACTAGAGACTATATATTACCATATTTTAATGCTCCAAAACCACCAAAATATTATAGATCACATATAATAAGGTCATATTAATTTTTTTTACGAAATTTCAAGGGTGGGAACTTGAGTTGTGTTAATTTCAAGATTCAAACCTGAGGTTGATCTTGACATAGGCCTATGTAGGCTGAGAGGGAGTAAAATGGTATAATTTGAAACTTATCCACTTTCAAAGGATTTTTGTGGGTGGTTTATGTTCTTTCCCACCTATTTATACTTTTTTTAATGAGTCTTAAGCTTCTAAAACATTAAAATATATATATATATATATATATATATATATATATATATATATATATATATATATATATAACACTTAAATTTATATGAACCCATTAAATATAATAATTTTTCACTAAAATCCTTTCTTTATTCAATTTTCTCATTATGTATACACTGTCAAGCATAGATATTTTGGTAAGGCAAGTAGTTTATTCTCAATTCTTAATCTATTTTCCTTCTTCCTTAGACTTACCTTCTCTCCCTTAGAGTATATCTCTCATAATTACTTATAATAATCTATACCACACACTCCTCCTATCTACATGAATTTATATACTTTTCTTCCATGCCAAACATGTAAACAAACAACTTTATATGGCCAACTCTATGCAAGTGGTAGTTACACTTTATTGATTCTTGATTATATTGTCCATGATCATGAATTGTATGTGGAGACACATTTAAACGCATATTATTACCTTAAATTACCAATTAAAAACATTAATAAACCTTTACATTTCACACAAGACTCTAAAATACCTCACAAATCTAGTTATGAAATTCAAAATTTCAAATTCTTGATTTTGGCAGGAAACTCTATAGGAGCTAATAAAAAATAGTATAAGATTTCAAAAAATTAATAAGGACCATAAAAGACCTATAACCATTATAAAAAACAAAAAAACTATAAATGAAACTAATTAAGCATATTTTCAACCTATGTCAACTTAAGATGCTCTATATCATACTCCCCAAGTGGGGAAAATTTTAAGCTCTTGCTCAAATATGACTTGTCCACCTTATTTATTGATTTATATTGATGTAATTAATGTTATCTATGTGTCACTAAAAAATGGGGGGAAATTAATAAACTCAATTTTGAGTCTTAGAAGACTTCAGGCTTGAGTTTTTAACATAATTGCTACTATAAATAGTATAAATAATACAGATATGGACACCACTTAGAAGTCTACAAGCAGACCCTAGTTTAGGAACAATATATGTTATATAGTGAAACTACTTCTTGATAATATTTGTGAAATTGTTTATGTTGACCAAATTTTGGTCCTTCAAGAAAAAATTGGGCAACCCTATTTGAAAACATAGCTACCTAAGTCTATACCTTTGGCTAGATTCAGTATGCAAGTTTTACTTAGAATAAGTGTTTAATACAAAACCCATAACAAATGTACAAGTACAATTCTTTCAAAAAATTTGGTTTTGGTCTTTTGATAAGCCTTTGCATAGTAATCCTTTTGGGTTTTTTGTTTTTGACTAAACTATTATTTTTTTAGACTTTTCATTCAACCGAAGTGTTGAATTCTTCAATTTATCCAAGAAAAATTTCCTAAATACAAAGACTAATTCCTTTAAGAAAATTATCCAAACAATTTCCTTGAAGGACCTTTTTAGGCTAAGGGATCATTTTCAACTTTTTCAAAGGGTAGTTTACAAGTTTTAAAGGGCACTTCTATAAGAAATGGTCCACTTCATTCTTTCTAAAGGATAATTTTTTTGAAAATATGTCCCTTGTAAATTTTTATAGGGGAACTTAAAACTTTTTTTAAGGGAACTTCAATATTTTCAAAGGGGTCTTTTTCAAATTGCCAAAGGGCCATGTGTAAGAAGCCAAAGGGGTCATTTTAGAAGAGCTGATGATACTTTTTAATTTCCCTAAAGGGTATGTTTCTTTTCAAGAAATGTATTTTTCAAATTTTCAAAGGGTCATTCTATATTTTTTAAGGTCCACTTCATGAAACCCAAAGGAACATTTCAAAGAACAAAATGGTCCATTTTCAAAAGCTGAAATGTCATTCGATAGCCTAAATAAATTAATATAGAAAAAGGAGCTAAAGAATTTGTTTTGTGAAAAAGCTTGAAGAAAAAGACCCAATGAAAAGAGAGGAATGAATTATCTCAAGAGAAAATGATAAAATAAAAATTACAAAGGAATTTGTTTGGGAAAATTATCTATAGAAATGGTCAAAAGCAAAAAATCTTGAAGGATTTCTTTCAGGAAAAGTGGTTGAGATAAATCTTTCTAGAGGACACCTTTAAAGCCAAATGTCCCAAAAAATTTCCTCAAAAGATATATTTCAAGAAAAAGTGTCCTATTAAAAGTTCCCAAAATGGAACTTTTCATTATTCAAAGGGCAATTTCCATAGTTAAAAATCACTTGGCAAAGGTCTAAAAGAAGCTTAAGTCTAAGGAAAGTGTTATGAATGAATAAGGAAGGTGATGGCCTCATAAATGTCAATTCAAAACTATGGAAAATATCCATTGATGTAAAAATAATTGGTGGGAACATGAGATCAAATGTAGAGGTAATAAATGGTTGAATCTTGAGCATCTAGTGTAGACAAAGTAAATAAAATGGATAGGTTGATAGTTTGAGTCATTGTTAGAAGCTAACCAAATCGAAGATCTTATATGAAATAAACAAACATAGGTGTCCAAAGGATCACTAGAAATTATGAAAACAATTTTATAAATGTCACCATAAGTCCCATTTCCCTTAGTAGTTATATGTGTTGGCTCCTCTATTTTTAAATTTGAACGTTCATAGATGATTTTTGATAGAAACAATTTCCTATGTCAATTCTAAAGGTCTTATGCCACTTTTCACCACTATTATGACTAGTTTCAAATAATTAGACATCTTTACATGGTGTACCTCACCCCACCTCTCTTCTACATGAAATTAAAACTCATTTTCACATATGGACACATGTCCAAGTGACTCTTGAACTTCATTTACTTGACCTCTCTCTCAAATGCTATATATATGCACTCTTTTGGCTTATTTTAGTAGCCTCCATTAGTTATTTGGAAAAATCTATCTATATTTGTTCTCAAAGAACTCTTGAAGAAATATAAAAGTGTTTTTACCACTCATATGCTGCAATATTGAGTAATGACTTGAATCTTATTGGTTTAGTCTAGTGACAGATTTTCTTTTCTAGCTTGTACTCTTAATGGTCTACCACTTGTAGAAAGGAGATTGTTTCAAGTCTTTATTAGTATTATTTTTCAATTTTAGAGATATATTATAATTCATCCATTATTTTATCTCTCTTTTGAATCATTCATTCCCTTCATAAGAATCATATCCCTTCTCAAATCTAGCATATGAAACATTGATGTAACAATGAATACTGAGTTATGAGTTTCATGTGAGAAACACTTTGTTTGTCATTAAGTCATAGCTTCAGCCAATTGGGAGTACATTATATATTGGTACATCACCATTTGGTTTCTCATTCATTTTTATTAATCCATTTTCATATCTAATTGTTAAGTTAGAGAGAGAACTTTAAAGGTCCATCAAGGGAAGCTAGCCCCTTATCTATAGATTCATTTCTCAATATTATCACTCACAACAAGAGAAATGTCTCCATGGTTCCACTTAGATGAGGAGATTTAGGTGTCTCCTTAAGGGTGTACATCCAAGTGTCAACTATTTTTGGCATGCTCAATGAGACCTCTAAGTCCTAAAATATTGTTCAAAGTTGGTGTTGGTCTTGGCATAGTTAAAGATGAAAATATCATGTAAATTTAGTACCTAGAGATTTCATTGAATAATTAAAGTCTTTGGTTTATGATAAATCTTATTTTCCATGCCAAAGGTGACAATAAGATCTACTACTAAAGAGACACCTTTTAAGTTTGTGTAACTACCTCCATATTCCACCAAAAGGTTCAGGTTTATAAACACTCATCCTTATAAAAGAGCTTTTTTGTTTAAAGCTTCTATGTTTGTGTTACATTATATTCCTAACATCCATAATTCTCATTACAAGATGGATAAAAGACACCTTTTGTGCCTTTCACTAAGGCATCTCCCTTGTATCTTTCCCAATATGATCAAATTTTAGGTGCAACTCTCAAAATTGTCCCATCTTTTAGTGGGGATGGTCCTATTAATGCCATAAAACACATTAGGAATATATAAAACTTTTGTAATATCCAAAAAATCACCAAATAAAATGTATATATTAGGTTATTGGCCTTGTCTTTTAGAGGAAAAGTTTTGGATTAGTACGGGACTCTACCTATAAATTCTATTGGCTCATGGGATGAGTTAGGGGATCTATTGACTAATAGGTTTGGGGGAAAAGAGTGATCACCTATATCTAGATGAGAAATTGAAAATAATCAAAAGATAACAACATGAATTCATTAAATACTTTAATACTTGATTCCAAAAACTTTGGGATAGAATCCCAACTCTTGTGTGGCCAACCTCAAACTATGCATTTTTATACTATTTTAAAGCATTAAATAGTGACATTGCCATGATGATTCAATCTATAGGTGGAAACACATTACTTTCTACCTATGAAATATCCATAAATTATAATAATTATCTTGTTTAAGTGGGAAATATATCTCCTAAACCTCTAATGCCATTATTCACTAATTTGCATTCTCCTAGTCAAGATGCATTGCCCACTTTAGCCCCTTTGACTAATCAAGAAAGGCCTACCATTGCTCCTTCAAATGACATACATGAAGTTAAAATATTGCTTAAAAGTGTTAAAAATTATTTATTTTACCTCAAAATACAAAAATATCATGGTTATAGGCCATATCAAACATATAATCAGTTTGGGCAAACAAGTAGACCTCCTTTCCAAAATAATGCACAAGGACAAGGCCAAATCACCCATGTAAAGCCTTATAAAATATGCAATCCTAATTCTAACTCATTCTAAAAAGACCTTGTTACCACTAAAAATAACTTGGTCTAAAAATAATGTAACTATCCATCTTTCGAACATGGTCAAGAATTATGCAAAGGAAATGCACAATCAAGGCATGACAATGTAAGGCAGCCAATCTTTCCAAGCTCAAAATTTTTAAGGATACATGCAAGGTAGGGTGTAAACTATACAAAATAATATTTATTATACCCTCATAAATCATTTGGAGGGTGATTTTTGTGCCATTAATTACTTGGGAAATATAAGCAATCAGAATACTAGTGTTGCCTCTAATACTAGGTCTAAAAGGAGGGCTGTTGATGAAGCTCAAGGAGATAATCAAGGACTTTTCGTGACTCATAAATCATATCCTATGGTAATTGGGTTTAATAAAGCTCATAAATTTCAATAATATTAGAGTATTACAAATTTTAGGCCAGCTACTATAACTCTACCTCCACAAGCTATATCATAAGGTGCCAATGTTCATAAAGAGAACCCCAAGGTGAGTAATCCTTCCATAAATGTGGTTTAACAAATGAAGAAGATGAATATGAACATATCGTTATTATATTATCTAACATTACTAGGGAAAAAATATATACTCCAAAAATAATTGCATGGATTGGGTAAACAAGCTGGCCCATCTAGAAATGACAATGTCGTTTTGGTCAATGGAACTCAATCTATAGATGGTCAAGTGAAGAAAGATGAGAGTAATCCTCATTTTTACCTATATAAAATTATTTGTGACTAATTTATTCATAATTATATTGTATGTATTAGATAAATCACATCATTTATGCCCAAATGTATAGTAGACAAGTTAGGCCTCAAGTATAAGCCAATGATTAAAGGAGTTTTGCAATTGGATAGATCACTAGCCAAAACTTTTGGGGTAGTTAAATGTTTGAATTTTATCCTTCATGATTTTAATAATCTTTAAATTCTTCATGATTTGTTTTTGGTATATTTACCTCCCTATTTTTCTCTTTGTTTGTCAAGAGATTTTGCATCCAAGATAGGTGGATATTTGGCAACTAATTGGTCCTACATGGTGCTTAGGACAAAGTATGGCACTAAAGTGAAGATTGAGTCAGAATATATTCATATATATCACTTGAAACCTTAATAACCTAATGTGTAAAATGTTAATTATGCTATCATTGATGAATAATAACTTCATATTGACCAATTTCCATCATCTTCCCTTGAGGGTGTTTCCGATTTGTTCCTAAATTAGTGGGGAAATGAACACTATGAACATTATCCTTAAAAGTTTATCAAGGAATTTGGTCTTGGGGTATATTATATGAATGATAAGGACTATTTAATTCCTAATTTAATGAATTTAAATGAATATGTGAATTGATTGTGGTAGCTCTTCTTTGATGGGTCTATAAGAAAGATTGGGGCAGGTGGTAGAGCAATGTTGGTTTCACCTTCCAAGTAGAAGTATTATTCAACCTTTAGATTTTAGTTCTCATGCAGTTGTAATATGGAATATTATGAGGCCCTTATCCATGGAATTTGATAGGCTAAAAAAGGAGGAGTTAAGGAACTACAAGTGTATGGAGATAGTGATCCTATTGTGAATCAAGTTAGAGGGTAGAATTTGACAAAAAAAACTCTTTTATTAAGTCCTATAAGCATATAGTGTGGGATCTTGTGAAAGATTTAAAATACTTAAACATAAATTCTATTTCAAGAGAAGATAAAAATCATGTTGATAGGTTGGAAACAATTGGATATTATTTTGATGTTCCAAAAGGGATAAAAGAAGATAAGAACCAACCTCATCTAAAAGTGATTGTAAGGCCCTTCATATCGAATAATGTCACTAATTGGTAGGTGTTTGATAGTGATCATAAAATAGAACTTTTTATACAATAAGAATCTGATTTTTATTCCAAGAATTAGTATAAACTACAACAACAATATTGAGGTTAGATTGTAAAATTGAAGTCTAATAAACTCCCTAAAGGCCTAGTCACTCTTGAGAGCATATTTAATGATGATGACCAGCTGAAGAAAGAGAAGATAAGCATATATACTAAGAAATAAAACAATTATAAGGTTCAGATCTTCAAAGATGAATTAATTACACTTGGGAAGGTATGTACTAGCAAAGAGAATCATTCTTTCATTGAGTTATGTAAGGAATTTTCTGATGTCTTTACATGGGAGTATAGTGATTTATAAGGTTTTGATCCAAATATAACTCAAAATAATATAGAGTTATATGAGAATGATAAACCTATTAATCAAATTAAAATGCCAATCAATCCCAAGATTGAGCCTCTCATAAGGAAATAACTCACCAAATTGATTGTACCCAAAATCATCTTTCCCATTAAGCATTCATCTTGGTTGGCAAACCTAGTTCTTTTTAGGAAAAATAATGGAGAGATAAGGTTGTGTGTTGATTTAGGGACTTCAATAGAGTATATTTGAAGGATAATTACCCACTCCCTTCCATGGAATTTTTTATTCAAGTTGTGTCTAGTAGTGAAAGGTTTTCTCTCCTTGATGGGTATTCTAGGTATAATCAGATTCTGGTGAAGGAAAGTGACCAATATAAGACAACCTTTACAACTAAATGGAGTAAATATTTTTATAGTAAAATTAATTCTAGGTTGTACAATTATGGATCTAGTTTTAAATGTGTAATAGATATGGATTTTTAAGTATTAATTATTGACATTGTATTGGTATATCTTGATGATGTGAAAATTTTCTCCAAGGAAGCAAGAGATCATTTGAATCACCTAAGGTGGATTTTTGAGAGGTGTAGAGAGTTTTGGATCTCTATAAACCCAAATAAGTGTGTGTTTTTTTTCATGAAGGCAAACTCTTAGGCCACATTGTTTCTAAGAAAGGTCTATCTATTGATTCTGAAAAGGGTAAGTTCCATCTTGGCATTGTCTTTGCCTAAACATAAGAAAGGTTTGTAAATTTTCTTTGGAAAGATAAATTTCATAAGCAAATTCATTCCTTATTTTCATAACTTGGTCAAGCCCTTGACCTCCATACTAAGGAAATATGAATTTTTCACTTGGACAAGAAGGAAGAAAGAATGATTTGAAGAGATCAAGCAAGCCATTACCTAAGCTCCTACTCTTGAAAGTCCAAAATTATCCAAGGACTTAAATTTTTAAATTTTTAGGAATGAAGAGGTGATTTATACCATGCATACCTAAGATAATGATGAGAATTTGGAACAACCTATTGCCTTTTCTAGCCAAGGTTTACAAGGCTATTAAACAAGATACACATATGTTAAGAAACAAGTGCTTCCAATCATAAGGAGTTTAATGAAGTTTAGGAATATGTTGTATAAAAAAAATATTCACCATTTTGTGCCTCATACTAATGTGAAATAATTTTTTTTTAATACAGACTTGAATGAAAAGAGGGTAGGATGGATCACAAGGGTAATGGAATATGATGTGGAGATCAAAACTACCAAGTTAGTGAAAGGAAAAGGACTATGTTAAAATCTTGCTTCAGAATTTAAAGATAAAAAAAAGTTGTTTTGGTAATTAATGATGACTTTTTGATAGTTGCACATTCATATATGATAATTTGGATACAAGACATGATCCATTTCTTTCAAACTAGTGATTGTCCATAACGTCTCGATAGAGCCAAGAGAAGGTACTTTAGGTTGCAATCCATTACTTATGTACTTGTTAATGGAGTTATATTTAGGAAGGATATTTTAGGTGTAATATTGAGGTGTATTTATTCTAATCATATTGATAAGGTACTATTTGAGTTCCATGATAGACTAATTGGTGGTCACTTTGCTCCTAGAATGATAGCTACCAAGATAATGAGGGCCAGATACTTTTGGCCTAACTTGTTCAAGAACACTGATGAGTGGGAAAGAAAATTATAAAAGTGTGATATTTTTTATGGCAAAAAAAATCATTTTGTCTTAACTCTTCATCCCATCCAAGTTGAGAAACCATTCATGTAATGGGGTTTGGACTTTATAGGCCTAATCAATCCTCCCTCTAGTACTGGTCACAAGTCAGTGTTGACCACCACTGATTACTTTACAAGATGGGTGGAGGTCTTAGATATTAAGAAGGCTAAGGAAATTTTATTCCTTAACTTATATGAAGGTATAGTAACAAGGTTTAAAGCTCCTTCAACCATAATATCAGATAATGCCTTAGCTTTCCTAGGATTAAGAACAAGTGAATAGGCTTTAAATCATGGTATCTATATTAGTACCTCCTCCAACTAATACCCCCAAGGGAATGGAATATCAAAGTCTAAAAACAATAACATTATAAGGACCATAATGATAATAATGGAGGAAAATCAAAGGACCTAGCATACCAAGTTAAAGACAGCCCTTTGGGCTGATAGGATCACCCCAAAGAGAGAAATTGGAAACTCATCATATTCACTTATCTATGGAAGGGAAGCTAGACTTCCTATCACACTTGAGTTCACATTTAGATCTTACCTATCAATTACAATTGATGGAGAATGACATCATGGAAGTTAGGTTATGTGAGTTGATGGACCTTGAGGAGATAAGAAATCAAGCTATGCACACCATGACAACTCACCAACAGTAAACAAAGAAGTATTTTGACAATAAGTCCATGTCAAGGAGCTTAAAATAAAGAGACATTGTCCTAAAATGAGATGAATATAGGGACAAGCCTAGAAGACACACAAAGTTTGATGCTTTGTGGAGTGGCCCATATGTGATCACATAGTGCAAACAACATAATAATTTCTAAATCTCAAAGTTGGATGGAGAGGATCTACATATCCTAATCAATGGAATATATCCAAAGCATTTTTATTGAGGTTCTTATTTTATTTTGTATATAGTTTCCTACTTTCTTTGTGTTCCCTAAGTGCTTATACATATGTGTGAGTTGTCTTCTGTCTTACTTTTCTTTGTGTCTTGTTTTTTTGTTCTTGTTGTGTGTTATGTCTTGTAGCATGGGTTTTCCTTCTAGTTTGGTGTGTTTTTAAAGGTTTTGTGTCATGACCAATATTTCCTTATTTGAGTGTCCTTAGATGACTCCATACCTAATGTATTAATTTAGATACTAGTTTAGTCAATAGAGTAGGCATACTACCCCTCTGAGTCACCAATTTGTTGACCAAATTTTGGCCCTTTAGGCCAAAATTGGGAACCCCTATTTGAAAACTTAGCCACCTAAGTCGATACCTTTGACTAGCTCTAGTATGCAGGTTTCATTTGAAAGAAGTTTTATATATAAATCTCGTAACAAATGTACAAGTCTAATTCTTTCATAAAGTTTGGTTTTGGTCTTTTGCTAAGCCTTTACATAGTAATCCTTTAAGATTTTTTGTTTTTGACTAAAGTGTTATTTTTTTAGACTTTTCATTTGGCTAAAGTGCTAAATTATTTTAGATAATTTATCTAAGATAAATTTCTTGAAGATGATGACTAATTCTTTTAGGAAAATTATTTGAACAATTTCCCTAAAGGACCTTTTTAGGCTAAGGGATGATTTTCAACTTTTTTGAAGGGAAGATTACAAGTTATGAAGGGTGATTCTATAGTAAATGGTCCACTTCAATCTTTCTAAAGAATAATTTCCTCAAAATGATGCCCCTTGCAAATTTTTTGAGGGGCACTTTTAACTTTTCAAAGGGTATTTCAATCTTTCTGAAGGGGTCTTTTTCAAATTACCTAAGGGTCATTTGAAAGAAGTTGAAGGGTTCATTTTAGAAGAGCCAATGGTACTTTTTGATTTCCCCGAAGGGTATGTTTCCTTTCAGGAAAGGTATTTTCAAATTACTAAAGGGTCATTCTAGAGTTCTAAAGGTCCACTTCAAGAAACTTAAAGGAACATTTCAAAGAACCAAATGGTCAATTTTCAAATGCCAAAAGGTCATTCGATATCCTAAATAAATTAATGTGGAAAAGGAGCTGAAGGATTTGTTTTGGGAAAAATCTTGAAGGAAAAACCCCAATGCAAAGAGCTGAATGAATTCTCTTAGGAGCCAAAGCCAAAACAAAAAGTCCAAAGGAATTTGTTTAGGAAAATTAGTTGCATAAATGGTCAAAAACAAAAAAGCTTGAAGGATTTTTTTTAAGAAAAGTGGTCGAGACAAATATTTCTAGAGGACACCTTTGAAGCCAAGTTCCCCAAATAGTTACCCTAAAATATATATTGTAAGCAAAAGTATCCCATGTAGAGGTCCCAAAAGGGAACTTTTCATGATTCAGAGGGCAATTTCCATAGTTATAGAGAACTTGAAAAAGGTTTGAAACAATATTAAGTCTAAGGAAATTGTTTTGAATGAATAAGGAAGGTGAAGGCCCCACAAATGTCAATTTCAAACTTCAAAAAATAGCCATTGATGTCAAAAGAATTGGAAAGAATGTGAGATCAAATGTGAAGGTAAAAAATGGTTGAATCCTGAGCCTTTGGTGTAGACAAAGCAAGCAAAATGTATAAGTTGATGATTCGAGTCATTGCTATAAATTGACCAAATCAAAGAGCTTCCATGAAATCAAAAAACGTAAGTTTTTAAAGCATGGTTGGAAATTAGGAAAAGCATTTTATAAATATTGGCATAAGTCCCATATCCCTCAATAGTGTTATGTGCCAACTCCTCTATTTTTAGTAGTGAATGGTCATAGATTATTTTTGATAGAAATCATTTCTTGTGTCAATTCTGAAGGTCTTATGCCACTTTTCACCATTATTATGATTGGTTTTCAATAATTAGACCTCCTAACATGGTGTAGCTCACCCCACCTCTATTCCACATGTAATTGTAACTAGTTTTCACATATGGACACATGTCCAAGTGACTCTTGAACTTCCTTTTCTTGACCTCTCTCTCAAAATCTATATATGAATTATTTTGGCTTGTTTTAGCAACCTCCACTAGTTATTTGGAAACCTCTAGCCAAATTTATACTCAAATAACTCTTGAAGAAATATACAAGTGTTTTTTCTATTCATATACTAAAATATTGATTAATGACTTGAATCTTGTTGGTCTAGTCTAATGAAAGATTGTGTTTTCTAGCTTGTACTCTTGATGATCTACCCCTTGTAAAAAGGAGATTATTATAGGTCTTTGCTAGTATTATTTTTTGAATATACAAATATCCTAGAAGTGGTCCATGATTTTATTCCTCTTTGGAATCATTCATTCCATTCCTAAGAATCACACACCTTCTCAAATCTATCATACAAAACATTGATATAACAATGAATCCTAAGTTATGAGTTTTGTGTGAAAAACACTTTGTTTGTCTTTAAGTAGTAGTTTTAGTCAATTGGGAGGACATTATACATTGGTGCATCACCATTTGGTTTCTTAGTCATTTTTATTAATTCCTTTTCATATCCAATTTTTAAGTTAGAGAGAGAGCTTAAAAGGTGAATCAAGGGGAGCTATCCCTTTATCTAGAGATTCATTTCTCAATATTTTCACCCAAATCAAGAGAAATGTACCCATGGTGATACTTTGATGAAGAGATTTATGCATCTCCTCAATGGTGTGAATCTAAGTGTCAACAATTTCAATCTTTCCCAATTATTGCCCAAAATATAAACAAACAATGGAAATTTATAGAATGAACTAAGATAAAGTGATTCATGAATGGATCTAAAGGAGAGAAGGGTAAGTTAAAAAATAAAATTTCCTTCATATGATCAAATATAGCTATTGTTCCAACTTTTATGACAACAAGACATGAAAATAACATTCACCAACCCTAGCATATCAATCAAAGCTAAATGAATGTAGTTTAAATTTCAAAGGAAAATAAATGAATATATCTATAAGGATACATTACACAAAGATTAATCATTCAAAATAAATTGCATAACACATTTAATTACAAATAAGGTGAAAATAGAACATGTATACTAGCCAAATTGTCAGTGTAGTGTTAAAATCAAGATGATAGATACATATTAGATGTTATTTTTAATTAGTCATCATAATAAAAACCATTATTCATCTAGAAATTTTAGAAACATAAATCATAGAAAACATGAAATAAATCACTTTAGACAAACTCTAAAATTCTTTAGCTCTTTTGAATTAATTATTATAACAATTGTTTTTTATTACAAATGATGAGGAAATATCCTATATATAGGCCATAAAGATACCTAATAAAAGTTTAAGTGGGCCCATAAAAAATCACCAAAATATCCAAGTGGATAAAATGCTACATATAGTGCAATATTCTAATTCAAATTTACAAAACATAGTGGAATATTGTCTAAGGTCATGAAGGAAGCAATTGGCTATCTTGTTATTGTTGTCTTTATTTCTTCTCCGGTTCTTCCTTTGTCTAGACCTATACACATGGCAATTAATCCTAATAGATTTGGGAGAAGTCAACGATCATAGGTTAGAATAAATTAGGTATCTCTTGAATTAGCCTACCATGTTCTACAAATATTTGTTCGAGTGCTTCTTCAATTGCCTCTGCCTTTTCTAGCCTTTGATTAGAAAATACCATAATATTCAATTGCCTCTACCTTTTTTTTAACTCTAGATAATTTTTTCAACTTGGCATCATATAATGTAAGTTTTTGGTCAATTTTAATGACCACCTTAAACTATAGGACCTGATCTTCCTACCTCATCTTCTTGACTTTATATAAGATGAAAACATTGATAATAACATTTATTATTTGAATCATATTTACATCTAGCTCTATTGACAATTTTTTCTCTTTAAACCTTTTCAAATCTTTTTGCATCCCCTAAATAAAGGTTATTGTGGATTTTAATTGAGATTAAATTGAAGACATAGGGTCCTCTACATATTGTTCTACCTCTCTAGGCCTAGCCATCCTCTTCCTTATCAAAGAGAAGAGGGACTCTTCACTCTCATGGACCACAACTGAGCTTAACTATGGATACTCAACCTGTCTTCTAACCAACCTCTTCCTTGTGCCTATGGAAACATCAAACCTCATGCCAATTTGGAGAGTAGAGAGGACTACCTAAGGCCTCTCTTACCTTACTACTTATATGATGTCCCTAACCTAATTGGGGGCATGAGTAGGTGTTGGTTATGTGGGAGGTGGATGTAATGGGGGTGCTTGGGGTAAGGAAGAGGCTAAAATTGTAGTAGGGATGTACTTTTTTGTTGGGTGTAATTTCTTGAGTGGGTTAAATAAAGATTTGGTAGGGCCCATGTCAATAATTAATGAAGGCAAATTTGAAATAACACTCACTTTTTAGTTGTGCTAATATTGAGTGAATTCTAAAAGGTGAATTTCTTATAAATGGGTTTCAATGGTCATGTAAGTGAAGGGGAACCAATATCAATTGAGACACTTGATGTGGTTTCTTAGGAAGAATACATATGCATAGTGGCATGAGAAATAAAGTGGGGTAAAGTGAATCTAAATAAGGTACCTATTTAGCTCATGTTAGTGTCTATTTAGGACTTGACAAAAGTAGCTTCAATAGCTAAAGATAATATAACTAATGGGGGGTAATAGTGGGGGGAGTGAACATGGAAGTACAAGTAGAAGTAAAAGTGGATGCTAATGAGAAGGGAGGTAATGGGAAAGTACTTAGATGAGTATCTTAAGATGTGTTGGTGGTATCAATAGTCTCTTGAGAAGCTATTGGAGGAGGTATTTCCCCTCTCATTATAGTCCTATGATCCTTTCTTTTGTATACCTTTTCTATATTTCTCCCAGCCAATGCCTATAGTTCTTCCATTGAGACTTTAATGCCTTACTAAAATTCTTCAAGGTTAATGACACTGGGATCAGGATGACTTAGGATCTCTAGGAATACCCCATATAAGATATAGAGATAAATGTAAGACCTTGGGAGGGGTCATGCTAGATGTTTTATCCTCCTAGATTGGAGCTTGGAGGTATTCCCTGACCACTTGAAGTGGCCTGTAGTGGAGGTCTACATGGTTTATTCATAATGAGAGGAATGTTGTCTTATTTTTCTTCTTATCTCTCTTTTTAAGCTTCATCAAACATACTTCCATGGGATAGAGGTGGTTAAGCCCTTATAATGTCTTCCTTATTCTTCTCCTTATCAAGCCTCATTTCCAACTCAATATTCTTTCTAGCTACATTCTTGAGGACTACCTCATCATTCATGATGTCTCTATATATCCATTTGTGCACTTAGTCTTGGTACTCATACTCCATTTCCACAACTTTCTTGAACTGGAAGAGGTGCTTTGTAATTACATTATTTGCATCCCAAGGTATAAAATCATCCTTAGGTAATAGGTATGAGTCCCTATGCCTTGTAGCCACAATGATATCATACCAATTTATGACCTTAGTCTTCCCCAAATTGTAATGAGTTTTGCGGGGAATTGTCTTCTTCTTGTTTTTGAAGATACCATCAACTCCATGTAGCAGTTCATAAGCCATCTCCTCTTTGGCTAGCTTCATAGGCACATATCTTGGTAACTTGAGAGGAGCTACCATTACTCCTTCCATTCAAATGATTATGAAATTTAGATATATCTAGTAGCTTCCCATCTCCTTTAGCATTTGTTTGACCTTGGGGGGAACCCTCAAAATCTCACACTTGATTATTGATTTATAAATAATTGGGTATAAATCTTTTATAATCACTTTTATATTACACTTGAAGTGGTGAATGTGTATTATAGAGAATACCTAGGGCATGACCTCTTGCCATTTATGAGAACATGAGTTTGGGCCTAGTTAGGTAGTCTCGTAGATTACATCCAATGGTTAACTCATCATGTATAATGGGGCATCATTCTTTCAAGTGTCATTCATCATGTATATCAAGTTGTTGCTAATAATATCCCTAATTGAGGGAATTTGTTGATCCTATAGGATTATCTTTAGTAGCAAGATAGTTATTATGTCTACATACCCAATGTGTGGGTTGCCATATATTATATTGAGTAGGGCCATACCAATTTTGACTCCCTTATTGAATTTCTAAATATCTAGGTCCCTTGATCATCCAAGAAGACAACTCTAGTTAGGTCCATTACCCATGAAGACAAGACATTCTCTAGGGAGTTCACCTTGTACCAATTGTTGATTTTTCTCTAGTTATAGTCTATTTATGGGGAAGTAAGGTAGTAATAATTTTTAAATATTTGTCCTACTATGAAGGCAATTGGTAGCCCTTAGTTCATTGATTTTAGTGAGTCATCCTCATATCTCATTTTCCCAAAGATACCATAGACTAGGTTACCATATGGCATGACCTTTAGCTTTTCTATAGCCTTGTGGAGACCAATAATGTTGATTGCAAGGATGTTGATAGCTAATTGGATAATATGAGACAATGTATCAACCTTGTCAAATTCCCTAACTACTTCTATATTTAAATGCATGTTATTTTAATGCATGTCCTCTAAATTTATGACCTGGGGATCTATGTATTTTAAAATAATTGAATTACCATATTGGAACATGAAGTCATAATTTTCAAAAGAGGTAATCTTACCTAGAGTGGATGGACCTACATGTGTCATCCTTAAAATATTATAGGTAGTAACCAATATCCTTTTGTGTCTCTCTATAACTTTTGAGCTCTAATAATGGTGGTCAAGGTGCAATCTCTGAAGAGCTCAAGCTTTGTCATACTGGGAGAATGTAGATAATAGAGAGAGAAAATGCATATACATTCAAATGTAAGTGTGGGTAAAAATATAAAAGTTTGGTAGCCTTTTAAAATATTGTTTTGATTAATACAATGTAGATGGTGATTCTAATTTATACCATATTAGTGATGAGTTTATTAACTTTGTATATGTTTGGAACAACTTTTAGATATTGTTATTAGCATTAAATTTCATTAAAATTAAAATTTAGATCTAATTTGAATTTGATCCACCATCAATTTTAGATTTAAAGTTAAATATTACCACCATTTGACATGTGGTTTCCACCTCATATCTAGCTAGGTTCTCATAGGTTTGAATGTGACTAAACTACTTAGTTAGATCGAAGTCTAGACACATGGTAGATTTTGATTTCTTGTGGGCTCTTAGAATGAAACTTAGTGTGATAACTAATTTGTATCTTACCACATGGAATATTTTAATTTATGGTAAGATTTTAGGTGGATTTTTACTTTTGATTAGTTTTAGGAGTGTCATGCATCACTCTCATAGGTAATTAGAGATTTTCTTTGATGGGTGTCACCTTTGGAAGGCTCTAGCCAACCATTGGTAACTTGGTGCTAATCATGTGGCTTGGATGGATAAATGTGTCTCTATTTGATGTGATCTCACTAATCTCAAGTTTTAGCTTTATAAGAATGACATGTGGCATTATTGCATGGGCCCAAAGTGGACACACATCATTCTCATGAGATTTTGTTAATTCTTTTGCCAAGTGTTATTCTCAGAAGGAACCTTAGATAGTTGTATACCATCGATCCTTGATTAGAAAACTCAAGAGTTACCAAATTTCTTACTTTATATCTCTCATGAGCTTTAGATGGATGTAATGTAGTGTGGACACACATTGATCTTAGATGAACTTGAAGTGAACATGTGTCACTTCAAAAGGTTACTTGGGTTTGGTTTGTCATACTTGAGAAGCATAGTGACATCTCAATAGATTATAGATTGTATTGGGATGCATGATGGATACATGGCATCTCAAATTAATTGGGTTTGCTCATGAATGTTAAGATCTTGAAATGTAGCCTCTAGATTTGAATTCCAATAGCTAGTCTTCTCAGATCTCTCTAGATGATGCCACATAGCTCATGAATTTGATAGATTTACTCCAAGTGTCTTGCATGAGGCATGATGAATATTTAAGGTGTTATTAATCCCAATGAGGTGGACACCTATCCTTTCTGAATCATATCTCAAACTTTGACTTCTTGTGAGGCATCATAAACCACTACTTTAAATTTGATGTCCTATGAGGTCAACAGAGAAACTAAGTTAGTTTTATCAATATGTCATAACCCATCTCAAGAATATTTAAAAAAGTATTGAAGCAAAAATTAACAACCAAATGATTTAAACACAACATAAGTTAGTTTAATGAAATCTAATGAAGTTGGCCATGTTCATGTTGATTAGAGATTTGAGTCATGCTTCTTTTTTAAAATCCTGTCTTTACATTATTAAATCACTCATGGTTAATAATTCATCATTTAATGAAACTTGGTAAAGACTTGAAATAACTTTAATATTTCTAAGTACCGGTCTATACTGAAAACTGAATAATTAACTCGAAACTATAGAAGCACAAGCATTGGTAAATTAGAGCTAATCCATATGCAGTCAAATTATTTAGTAAGCTGTACATCTCAAGTATTTTTAATTTTAAAGAAAGGAGATTCCCCATTCTAGGAATAAGAGGATATTTTATCATCAACAAATGGAAACCCCTATGGGGAAACATTGTAAAATGTTAGAATCCTAATATTTTGTTCAAAGATGAATAAAAAACTAGTTGTCTTGTTGTGATTTTTAGTTAGTATCAAAACCAATTTTTAGAACTAATTAAATCCCACAAGTTTTAAATAGAGTTTAAACCTTGTAGAAAATAATAATATGTGTGTGTTTTGAGGTTCATAAACCATTTCCATTGGGTTCAAAAATTATAATTTTCAAGATTCAAAACATCAAACATGAAATGAATTAAGCATTATTTAGGTTTTATATAGTTATAATTTACTTATTTAAAGATGGCTTAAGAATTTATATAATACCAACCAAGCATCCATATCCCTAATAGAGATACCTTTAAATCCACTCCAGGCCTTGCTCTACTTCCAACCAAGCATCCATAGCCATGATCGAGACTACCTAAATAACCATTCATTAGATTTAAATAAGTTTATGATTTCACTTCATTGGTATATCATTTTTTATATACTTATATTCATAAACTAGAATATTTAGGAACCAAAGTCAACTAGTTGTAAGGATTTTTTCAAGACATAGTCTAGATGTTATTCATTTTGGGTATCGACTCCTATCCTAGTAATTTATTTGGTGAAATTAAGTGACAGTATGATGGTCCACGTGGGTTCAAAATATTTTTCAAGAAAATGATCAGTCATATGAACTATATTATAACCTTAAAATGACTTGGGATATTCATAAGAAAACTAAATTTTAATCAACCCTATCCAACTTATATGGATCGAAGCACTGCTAGAGGTTTATGTACTTGGGTGACCAATGTTAAAAATTAGAAATCCCTTCTTCCTTTTTTAAGGAAAAAATTAAATTAAAGTGAGCCACTAAATTATTATCCAAAAAACTTATTACTAAGCTACAACACATAAAAGGAAAAAAAAAAAATGGAAAGCAAAGTAAAAGTGGGAAAGAACATAATAAGAGAGGAAAATAAGAAAGGAAACAACAAAGAAATAAGTGAGAAATGAAACTAATCTACTCCTACCTACTCTAACTCTAAAAAAGCTTAATGTCCTTTCAAAATTTGTAATATAGTAGTAGAGAAATAATGTTTCATGTATTGACCATTGATTATTAATGCTAAGTCATTTATTTATAGGTCTTTGATCCTGAATGCATTTTCACCCAGTATTTTTGCCACTTTATATGGTTCAATCGAGAGAGGGGTGAACTTGTCATGTTGTTCTTTGTTCTCATGGGACTTATACCATAAAAGGACTAAGTTTGATATTTATAATTCTTTAATTTTGGCTCATTTTTCAAACCATCTCTTAACAACATCTTGATGCTTCTAAAATTCTTTAATGTTTCATCTCTGGCATCTTTCATTTGGATGATGTATAATATTTAAGACTACACTCTTTCATCTTCTCCAATGTACTCAACCATAAACTCATAAGTGAGAAGCTTCAACATGATAGTAAAAATAGGTAGATGCTTATAAGCTAGTAATAATGGAGACACCTTTTATGATTGTTTGTATCTTATCCTATCTATCCATAAAACATACTTTAGTAGGGAATGTCATTCCCTAGGTTTCCTTTCTACATACTTCTTGATGGCATTCATCAAGTCTTTTTTGGTGAACTCAATAACTCCATTTTACCCTAAGGGTAGTAGTTTGAAGTAGACTTGAATATTATTTGGTTGTCGTATGTCCATTCAATAAACTTAGTCAATGCAAAGGTTGGGTCATTATTACATACTAAAGATAGGGATGTTCCAAATCAAGTGATGATGATATCTTCTAGGAAATTGATGACATCAATTGCTATATTATTCTTGGTGGTCACTACTTGAATCTACTTGGTGAAATAGTCTATAGTAGTAAGTACAAACTAATGTCATACTAAGGAGTTAGGGTTGATCAATCCTATGAAGTTGAGGCCCCATTGTGCAAATGGATTCACTTAAATTATTGGTTATAAAGCCATGGTTGTCTTAATTTCTCATTGATCAAATACTTGACATTGGTGACATGTTAAAATAAGATCATGGGCATCTTTGAATATGGTTGGCCAATAATATCTACCTATAAATATCTTTTATGTAGTGGTATGCCCTAAATGGTGGCCACCTCCCAACTTATCATGGAAATTTCTCATGATTTTATTAGCTTTAACTCTAAAAATACATCTTAGGTAGATGCCTTCATAGTTATTTCTAGAGAGTACTCCTCTTTTGATCATAAAATGAGATGATCTTAGCCAAAGGGCCCTTTTTAATTCCCATTTTAGGTGTGGGGCACACACTCCATGCAAAAAATGATGGAAAATATATTTATTCTAATGTCCATCAAGCACTTAACCTACTTCAACCTATAAAACATCAATACATTGATCAATTTTAGTAATAAGTTTGATTAGACCTTGACCTCTAACCAACTTAGTGGATTTTATCTCTATGTCATATTCTTATAGTTTTTACATCCACTTCCCTCTTTTCTCTCTAAGTTAATTTTTTCCTAGCATCAATTTGACAGCTAGATCAGACACTATGGCATACACCTTGCTTCTCAAGATATAGTGTATGAACTTCTTGATAGATTCTATTAGTGTATAGGCTTTTTTATCTAGAATAGGGTATTTCATCTCCACATTCTTAAAATTGGTGCTTATGAAGGCTATGGGGTGCTCTTTGTCATCCTCTTTCTATGTTAAGACAACAACAATAGTGTGATCAGAAGTAAAAGAGTATAGATAGAAATCTTTACTAAAATCATGACTTATTAGAATAGGAGCTTGAATTATATCATCCTTAATGTCATGAAAGGACTTATTTACTTCAATAGTTAATTTTATCTTATCATCTTTCTTTAGCATGGTGTTGAGTAGTCTTATAATCTCAACAAAGTTGGAGATAGATTTTATTACAAAACTGATCTTGCCAAAGAAACATTTCAACTCTTTTTTGCTGTTAGGAACTTCTAGCTTTGAAATTACATTTATTTTATCAGGTTCAATGTTAATACCTTCTTATGTGATTACATGTACTATAAGTTTCCCTTAAATTACATAGAAGATACTTTTATTGGGGTTTAAATAAATGCCATGCCTTCTACACTTATCCAGTACTTGTGTGATCGGCTTTATTTTTAGATAAAATTGTTAGATCATACATATACATAGTGATTCACTTATAAATTAATCCATGTAATTTTTGGTCTATTTGTCTCTATAAATTTTCTCCTACATTGATCAATTTGAATGACATTCATTTATATGCAAACATTCCCCACTTGGTGGTGAAGGTAGTTTTCATTCTATCATTTTTATTCACTGAGACTTGGTTGTAGCCTGAAAAACCATTAAGGAATGAAATCATTCTAGACCCACTCGAAAACTAAATGACCTCATCCAAAGATGGCAAGGGATAATTATTCTTCTCCAAGGATCTATTTAAGCTTTTGAAATCAACACATAGTCTAGTTTCTCCATTCTTATTTTGGATAGGGATAATATTGGCAACCCATGTTGAGTATAATATAGGGAATAATATCCTTGCATCTATCAATTTATTCACCTCTTTATAGGTTCCATCACTAGATTCACTGGTCTCTATATTTTCTTGAAGGGTTTATAAGCCTATTTCAAGGGTATAGTGTGAGTAATCACACTACTATCAAATATATTAATGTCATCATATGACTAGGCAATGACATCTTTGAACTTAGTTAAAAGGGAAGAGACTTATTTTAGCTTTTCATCAATATAAACTAAGCCAATGTTGACACTTTGTTCATTCTTGGGACATCCCAAGTTGATTTTGTTATAATCCTTTCTGCTCACCTTGGGTTATTTATCTTTTGTTATCCACTTATTCGAATCAAAAATCTTTTCCAAGGAGATCATGCCCTTGAGGATTTGGCTCCCTTTGAATTAGATCACTACATTCTTTTTGTCCTTTGAACTTTATGAAGAGATTTCATCCTATTAATCAATGTGTGAGACTTGAATATGCCAACTCTACATATGAAGTCAATATTTGCTTGTCATCATAAAAAAATAGAAGTGATCGTTGTTGTTTATCATAGAGGGGAATTAAATTGTATCCTTAGTTAACTCTTACAATTTTAGAGGCTTTAGAGGCACCAGGTTTTCTTCTGTTAAAGCTAGAGCATATGCCAATTGGTTTTATTCCTTGAGTAATGAAATAATATTAAATGAGTTAAAATACTTAATTAAATCCCAAGCTCTACATTTATATTTTCTTAAACAAGAAATCATACACTGATATCTACTTGTGACTTGGTTAATGACTAATTAAGAATCATCATAGACTAATAGTTCTTTCACCTTATGTTTAATTGAAAATTGAATTCCTAAAATAAGAGCTTCATATTCTACTAAATTGTTAATGCAAGAAAATTTTAATCTATAAGAAGTTAGATACTATTTGCCTTTGGGATTTGTCAAAATAATTTCGATGCTAGAACCTTGCTTAGCTCATGTACCATAAAAGTGTAATGTCTAGAGACCCTCATTTTATTCTTTCATCTTATCATCTGTAGTAATGTTGGTGGTTTCCAAAGTGTAAACACCCAAGTTAGAGGATTGGTAATTTACCTTTTCATTCTTGGCATTGTATTCAGTAATTATATATTTCATCTTGGGATCCTAATCAATCTTGATTTGATTAGGAATCCCACACCAAGGTAACCACATGTGATAATAATTAGTGGACATATATCCATTTAAAGATTTAGTCAAGTCATGACTTAATAGCAATCCATAAGCTCTGGGTATGTCAATGACTTTAATATTGATGAATTACTAGATTCAGGGCTCATGAGCAAGATGCATGTAGATATTCAATAATTAACCTACCACTTCACTCTTGATTTGTCCAATTACATCACTATTTTATATTATTTGACTAGGTTTAACCTCTATTTTTCACATATTCTTAGAGGCATAATGTTAGCTAAAGCACCAAAATAAAGTAATAAATTATGAAGATTCTTACCAAAGATCCTTAAAATCAACATAAATGGAAGATCTTCATGCTTACTCTTATATAGTACCACATTTTCATGAGCTTGTTTAGATTTGTTGGAGGTAGTCTTTTTGTTTAATAATTTCAATAATAAATCATATTATTTAGTGATTTGACTGAGCTCATGAAACATTATGTTTACCTTGATCTTATTCATGTCTTCCACTATGTTATATCCACCTTTTGATGTTGTATAGGTAGCTTATGTTGGTGGATGCATTTCCTTACATTTGAAGGGTGGAGGATTATTATTTGTCCTATCATCAAGAGGTGTATCTAGTTTGTTAGGTGGGGTGGAAGTTGTCAAAGGTGGGTTCTCACCTATACTTATCAAGGCATAGTTTCTCCTTTGGTATTGTTGTAAAGCATGTATTTCCTCAACATTATCTTCAGTCTCATTTAAATCTTGACTAGGAAAGTCAAGGTCTCAACTATGAGGATAATTTTTGAGGATCTAGAGGAATCATTGGTATTATCAGAGCTATTAACATTATTTTGATCAGTTGGATTCAACTTAACCCCCTACATTTGTATATGAATGGCTTTAAATGTATGGAAAAACCTAAAATAGTCTAGCTCTCCATGTCTAGCTATATTGTGCACTCAGCACCAGTTGGGCAAGGCCATTTTACATCAAGAAATTTTCTCAAAGGGGGATCACTTTTGTTTTTAGGCCTATTGAAAGGTCTATCATTCTTTTGTAAATTATAATTCCTATTGTAATTCTCACCAATATTTCCCATTTTTTCTTGAGATCCAAAAAATCATTAACGAGTCCTTAAATAGTTATTTGTATTGAATCTAACTCTCCCTTTGGAGGCTTTGAGTTCTTGTTATGAGTCATAGCTTAGATGGTGGTGTTGTTTACAAGCACCATAATTTAATTAGTTTTCTTTTAGGGATGTTCCCCAATATTTGTCTAGTTAAAGAATCCTAGTATTGGCTAGGTACAACATGGATCAAAGGTAATCAGTTGATCACTATAAATTGGTGTAAAGAAAGTATGTTCTAATTCATGTTGGGTATGATGTTTAGAGTAGGCATCATTGGATAAAAGTTTAGTATAGAAAAGGTAGGGTACACCTATAGATGCATTTGCTCATCAATATGAATGTGCTTTACATGTGCCAAAATAAATGTGTCAATGTTCAAGGTTCTTCTCAAGAAGATATCTATCATTGGGTCTAAGGCATTCTTGTATATTTCCAAATCTAAATCATCTGCCAGCTTATAAGTAGAGATGTAAAGGTGTACATCTTTTATAACCTAGTGTTAAATATTTTGATTGGTTCCTTTATGTCTCTTTTGAGGGTGGTAAAATATTGGTACACAAATCTCAGGATAACTAACCTACCAAATTGGGCAATAAAAGTGTTATTGAAATGACCCCATTCCACAATGGAATCTTCAAGCAAGATGAGGAACTAATCATAATTTGCATCTCAAAATATGAAGGGAAAGAGACAGCAAGCCACATCCTCATGAATCACATAAAGAAGCCTCAAAGATGGTTTGAAGGATATTATATTATCTTCAATAGTCACTCTACTGATGGGTGTAAAGAGAGGAAAATATTTCTTTAGATTCCTTAGTATATCTTGCATAGGTCTAGGGACATTTATGGATGAACCAACTAACCATTCCATGACTGGTGAAAGGGGTTGTGAATTTTGGTTAGATGGGGAATTATGTTGGGTCTTGAACTTCTTGAGCTTACCTTTTTCTACTCTAGCCTTTATATGGGTTTCCAAGGATGTCAAAGGGATCATAGGCTCAAACCAAGATCTGGTTCTAATCATAGACAAATCCAAGATACATAATGGGTATTAAGAGAAAAGGAAATTCAAAGATAGATTTCCAATATTAAAATATAAAAGATATTTTTCAATATTTACATAAAATACTTAGATAAATTAACTTTACTTGGATATTTGAGGATCCAAACCTTAAAATCTCAAAGTTTCTTATTACATGCACAAATATTGTTAGTCTATTACATTAACTTGTAAAGATCAGTGTTAGACTAACATTCCAAAGAAATTATATGCCTATTTAATGATCTAAAAGCATTTTATCACTTTTAAACAACTTTAGACACAACGATATGCAAATTTTCACTTAATTCCAAATGAATTAGAGAAATTATGATTTCAAATCTCTAGATCTAGTACCAATGAGGTCTCAGAGGCTGACCTTTGCCCAAATTATTACAAATATCTAGATTATTTACCAAGTTTATGTGAATCTTTTCAAAGGTGATCAAAATAACCTTAAATATTCTTAAAGGATAGGGTATGTCACCTATGTTTGCAAAAATTTAAACAAATATTCATGTTATTCACTGAATTTCCATAAATGAACACTAACTTTGATAGTCTTTCAAAGAATGCAATGATTCATGTAAAGAATGTAAAGATTCATGTAAAGAATATAGATATTTATGTTATTTAATAATATTTGCATAATTTGAAACAATTATTCACAATTTTAATGAAATATGCTTAAATTTGACAAATATGTATGAAAGTAATTGCATAATGGCCCTCCTTCTAGCACTAGATTTTCCCTTCTTGTTGATGTAGTTAATGTGCTCCCTATGTCATTATGGAATGGAGGGAAAGTAAGAAACTCAATTTTGAGTCTTGAAAGACTTGTGGCTTGAGTCATTAACACAATTACTACTAGAAAGAACATAAATGGTAGAGATATGGTCACCACTTAGAAGTCTGCAAGTAGACCCTAGTGTAGGGACAATATATGTTATATAGTGACATTACTTCTTGCTAATATTTATGAAATTATTTCAATATTTGCCAATTATTGCCCAAAATATAAACAAACAATGGATATGTACGATATGAACTAAGCTAAAGTGAGTCATAGATGGATCCAAAGGAGAGAAGGGTAAGGTAGAAAAAAATTTGCTTCAGATGATCAAAGGCACCTATTGTTCCAAATTTTATGAAAATAACACAAACTAACATTTGTCAATCCTAACATAATACTCAATGATAAATCAATGCAGTTAATGAATATAACACAAACTAAAATAGTAAAAACTAAAATAAATTAATATATCTAGAACCATATAGTGCACAAATATTACTCATTCATAATAAATTACATGACACATTTAGTTATAAATAAGGTGAAAATAGAACATGTATACTAGCCAAATTGTTAGCCTAATGTTAAACCTAAGATGAAAGATACATATGTTAGATGTTATTCTCAAATTATTCATCATAAAATAAAAATATTGGTAATTTAGAAATGTGAGAAACATAAAAGTCATAACACATGTAATAAAGCACTTTAGATAAACTCTCAAATTCTTTGACTCTTTTACATTAATTCTTATAGTAATTATTTCTGATTACACATTAGGTTGAAACCCCCTATATATAGGCCAAAAATATGCCTTAGATAATTTTATGTGGGCACATCAAAAGGCTCCCAAATAGCTGAGTGGATAAAATGTTACATGTAGTGGAATATTCTATTTCAAATTTACAAAACATAGTGGAATATTCTTTGATGTACTAAAGGAGGCTATTGGTTAACCTATTGTTGTTGTCTTTATTTCTTCTCTGCTTCCTTTATCTAGACCTCTACACATGCCAAGTGATCTTGATAAATTTGGGAAAATTCAAGGAACATAGGTTGGAACAAATCAAGTATCTCTTAAATTAGCCTTCCATGTTCTACAAGTATTAGTTTGAGTGCTTCTTCAATTACCTATACCTTTTCTAACCTTTGATTGGAAAATACCATAATATTCACCACCTTGCTATAAATATTTACACCTTGGATACAAATTCGTTCATCTAGGCTCTGAATTCTAGGTCATCCATGAAGGCACTATCAGGCTTAGTCACCCTTGTGACCATGGCATCTTTTAATAGCAAGGGAATCTTGAATTCAATTTTCCCTAAGGATGTAGTTACATCCTTGACCTAATCAAAATACCTCTTCAATATCATTCTCCTATTCATTATTATGGTCTATTAAGGAATGATGTCCTCAAGTGGCAACACCTTGAGGTTAAGGAACTTATTACTTCTTGAAACTCTATTCAAGTCTACCAACTTGACATCATAGAGTGCATGTTTCTAGTCAAGTTTAATGACCACCATATATTTTATGACCCCATCTTATTACATCCTATTCATGAATTTATATAGGTTTAAAAAAATTATAATAACATTTATTATTTGAATCATAGTGACATCCAATACTATTGGCAATGCTTGTTCTTTCAAGCTTTTCAACTCTTACTAGATCCCCTTCATCAAGGCTATTATGGATTTCACTTGAGATTAAACTAAAAACATAGGGTCCTCTACATATTATTCCACCTTTATAGGGATGGAATTCCTCTTCATTATCAAATTGAAGTGGGACTCTTAACTCTCATGGACCAAAACTGAGATTGACTATGTCTACTCAACCTATCTTCTAACCACCCTCTTCATCATATCTATGGCATCATTAAATCTCATGCCAATTTAGGGAATAGAGAGGACTACCTAAGTCCTCTCCTAACTTGTTGCTTATATGATGTACCTAAACTAATTTGGGGTAGTATTAGGTTTTGTATGTGTGGAAGATGGATGTAATGGGGGTGCCTGGGTTGAGGAAGAGGCCAAAGCTACAATAGGGATGTACAAGTTTGTTGCATCTAATTTCCTGAATGGGTCAAATAAATATTTGCCAGGGGCCATATCAAGAATGAATGAAGGAAACTTTTAAATAACACTCAATTTTGTATTTTTGGTAATGTTGAGTGGATTCTAAAAGGTGAATTGCTTAGAAATGGATTTCAATGGTCTTACAGGTGAAGGAGAACTAATAACAAGTGTTATACTTACTATGGTTGCCTAGGAATAAGCCATATGCATAATGGAATGAGAAATAAAGTGGGGGAATGTGAATCCAAAGTATGTGCCAACTTGGCTCATGCTAGTGTCCATTGAGGACTAGGCAAAAGTATTTGTAGTAGTTGAAGATAATGGAGCAAATAGAGGGGTAATAGTTGGGGGAACAAACATGGAAGTAGAAGAAGAAGCACAAGCACAAAAAGATGCTATTGGAAAGGGATTAAATGGGAGAGTAATGACATAAATATATTTATATGTGTTGGTGGAAAGATCAATCTCTTGAAAATATGCTAGAGGAGGTATTTCCCCTCTCATGGCAGTCCTGGGCTATTTATTTCTTGTGTAGACCTTTTTTATATTTCTCCTAACTAGTGCCTATAGTTATTTATTTGAGATTTCAATGCCTTGATGAAATTATTCAAGGTTAATGACATCAATATCAGGTTGAATTAGGCTCTTTAGAGTGACACCCATAATAGATGCAAAGACAAATGTAGGAACTTGGGAGGGGTCATGCTAGGTGCTTAATCCTCCTAGCTCAGACCTTACAGGCATACCTTGACCACTTAACGTGGGATATAATTGAGTTTTACATGGTATATTACTAATGGTAGGAATGTTTATTATTCTTCCCTACTTTTATCTACTCATAATCTACATCAAACATGCTTCCATGGGCTCAAGGTGGTTGAGGCCTTATAATGTCTTCCTTATTTTTCTCCTTATCTAGCCTCATTTCTAGCTCAATATTCTTTCTAGTTGCATTCCTAAGGACTACCTCATCATTCATGATGTATCTATATATCAATTCATGCACCTATTTTTGGTGCTTATAATCCATTTCCACATCTTTATTAAAATTGAAGAGGTGCTTTGAAATGACATTGTTTGGGTCTCAAGGTCTGAAACCACCCTTAGGAAATAGTTATGAGTCCCTATGCCTTGTAGACACAATGATATCATTCCTATTTGTGATCTTAGTCCTCCTTGGATGGTAAGTATTCTTATGGGGGACTATATACTTATTGTTTTTGAAAAATCCATCAACTCCATGTATTAGTTGATAAGCCATCTCCTCTTTGGCTAGCTTCATAGGCACATATCTTAGCAACCTAAGAGTAACTACCATTACTCCTTCTATTCAGATGATTGTGTAATCCAAGTATAGCCAATAGCTTCCCATTTCATTTAAAATTTGTATAATATCTAGGGGAACCTTTGGCATCTCACACTCAATGATTATTTTATAAATAATTGGGTATAAATCTTCTATAATCACTTTTATATTATGCCTATATTAACAAATGTACATTATAAAGAATAGCTAGGGTATGACCTCTTGTAACTTAGGAGACCCTAAGTCTGGGCCTAATTAGGAAATCACATAGATTAAAACTGATAGGTAACTCATCATGTATAATGGGTTACCATTATTGTAAGTTTCATTCATCACGCATATTAAGTTATTGTTAATAATATCCCCAATTGAAGGAATCTACTGATCCTCTAAGATTATCTGTAGCAATGAGATAGTTCTTATATTTGCATACCCAATGTGTTGGTTTAAATATATTTTGTTGAGTAGGGCCATTAAAATCCTAACTCCCATCCTAAATTTATGAATATTCAATTTACCTTGGTCATCCATGAAGACAAATCCATTTGGGTCAGTCACCCATGAAGCCAAGACCTTCTCTATGGAGTGCACCTCGTACCAATTATTGATTTCACTCTAGTAGTAGTATATTTATGGGGAAGGAAGGTCATAACAATTTTCAAATCTTGGACATAATATGAAGGTGATTAGGATCCCTTGGTTAATTTTTTGATCGACCCATCCTCATATTTCATCCTCTCAAAGATGCTATCGACTAGGTCAACACATGGCATTACCTCTAGCTTTTCTATGGTCTTATGAAGACCAAAAACATTGATTGTAAAGATGTCTGAAGCCAATTAGATAATGTGAGGAATTGAATTAGCCTGATAAACTTTCCTATATGATTTTAAATGGAATTAAATGTTGTTGTAATGCATGTCCCCTGAGTTTATAGCCTTGAGGATGAATTCTACGTATTTGAGAATAATTGAATTACCATATTGGAATAAGAAGCCATCATTTAAAAAATAAGTGCTCTTACCTAGAGTGGAGGGACATATCTTTGAAATCTCTATAATATTATAGGTAGAAACCAATATCCATTTATATCTCTTTTCAAATTTTAAGTTCCAACAATGTAAGGTGGGGTGTAATATGTGAATAGCTTAAGCTTTATCATATTGGGAGAATGAAGATAGTAGAGAGAGAAAATGTGTATAGAATCAAATGCAAGTGTGGGTAACAATATCCAAGGTTGGTATCCTTTTTAAATATTGGATTGATTAATATAATGTAGATGTAAATTCTAGGTTTTTTCATATTAATGGTGAGCACGTCAACTTTGTATATGTTTAGAACAGCTTCAATCTATTGATTTTGGAATTTAATTGCATTAGAATTAAAATTTAGTTCTAATTTTAATTTGATCCACCATAAATTTTAGATTTAAATCTAAATATTTATACTTTTTTACATGTGTTTTCTACCTTAGATCCAATAGGGTTCTCATGGGTTTGAATGTAACTAAGCTACTTAGTTGGCTTGAAGTCTAGACACATGGCACCTTTTGATTATCTGTGGCCTCTCAGAGTGCTACTTAGTGTAATGACTCATTTTTATCCTACCACATGGAACATTTTAATTTGTGGAAATATCTCAAGTGGATTTTTATTTTTGATTAGTTATAGTAGTGCCATGTGTCACTCTCATAGGAAATCAAAGCTTTTATTTGATGAGTGTCACCTTTGTAAGGCTTCTATCCAACTATCAATAACTTAGTACTAATCATGTGGCTCAAGTGGAGACATGTGTCTCTTTTAGAGGTTATCTCACTAATCTCATGTTGTAGCTTCATGGGAATGACATATATCATCATCACATGGGCCCAAAGTGGACACATGTTGATTTCATGAATTTTTATTCATTATTTTATCAAGTTTCACTCTCAAAAGGAGCATTGGGTAGTTGTATACCATTGAGCCTTGATCAAATGGATTTAGGTGTTTCCATATGTCTTTCTTGTGAGCTATCATAAGATTTAGATGGATTTAATGTAGTATAGACATGTGTTGATCTCAGATGAACTTGAATTAAACATGTATCACCTTGAAAGGTTGCTTGGGTTTGGTTAGTCATGATTGAGATATCAGATATTATATTTTAGGATTCTAGATTATAGTGGGATGCATGGGGGATGTGTGGTGGCTTGGATTGATTGGTATTTCTTTTATATGTTAATATTCTGACATGAAGCCTCTAGATTTGAATTTCAATGGCTAGTCTTCTCATGAGCTCTCTAAATGATGCTACGTAACTCACAAACTCATTATATTTACTCCAAGTGTCCTACATAGGGCATAATAAATATATAAGGCATTACAAAGACTGATGAGATGGACACCTATATTTTTTGAGTCATAGCCTAAACTTTGACATCCTGTGAGGCATCATAAACTGTTACTTTAAATTTGACGTCCGATGAGGTCAAGTGAAAAACTAAGTTTTCTTAATATGTCATAGCCCATCTCAAGTAGGTTTTAAAAAGTTTTGAAGAAAAACTTATAAACCAAATGATTCAAGCACAATATAAGTCAATTTAATGAAATATAGTGAAGTTGGCCACGTTTAAGTGGATTAGAGATCTGAGTCATGCTTCCTTGGTGAAACTTATCTACATATTATTAAGCACTCATGGTTAATAATTCATCAATGAATGAAACTTGGTAAAAAAATTTAAAAAAATAGATATTTATAAGCAATATTTTATATTACAAAATAAATAATTAACCTAGAACTATAGAAACACAAGCATTGGTAAATTAAACCTAATCCATATGAAGTCAAATGATTTAGTAAGCTTTACATCATAGGTATTTTGAATTTTAAGTAAAGGAGGGTCTCCATTATGGGAATAATGGGTAGTTTATCATAAAAAATTTATAATTCTACTTATTATAATATTATAATATCAACTTGTTATTATTCCTCTTGTCTTTCTCTTTTATTCTCAGCTAGTTCTTGCATCTTTGTCTTTTTACCTTTTTTAGTCTCTTTTCATACTCATCTTCTATCTCTATGAGGTGTATGACCTATTACAACACTTTGCATTCCTAATATTATATCTCCTCCATTTATTAATTCTCTCTATCACACTCTACCTTAAATGGTTGATCCTAATTCTTCAATCTTGATCTTAACCCATAACTTTCTTATTCAATTGTCATGTTTGGTTCTTGCACTCTTGGTTGGTCTTGATTTTCAACCATGCTTTCTCCTTCTTTCTCATTATATAATGGATGATTATACATCTATTCTTCCTTCATGCTTGTCAAACACTCATTTCAATCTTCTTTGGCTGAATCTTCATGACATTTCACATTATCTTGGTGAGTCTTCTCATAGCCTTATTGTTCATCATGCAATGATATCTCATTGCCTAGTTTAGGTTCATTATACCACAAAAATAATTAGTAACTTATCACCCTAATAAGATAATTAATACCTTCAACTAACACATATACAACATTAACCATTGAATATGTCAATTTATTACCTTGTTCTTACTTTTTTTCTTCCTCTCTAGCTTGATTTCTTATTGCTCTTCTTCCATGAACTTTTGTTCTTCACTTCTTGACATTGTATTTAAATTGGTCTTTGGGATAGGATGATAATTTATTTTTTTTCTCCATGATAACTGATTCTCATTCCTTCCTTAAATCTCCTTAGGACTGAGATTGTCCTCTTCCCAACATGCATTATTCCTCTAATCAAACTCTGTTGTGAGGGTTATGGTTGTCCTCCTATTTATTTGTCTCTATCATGATTTTTAATGCTTTCATGATTATTTTATCTATATTCTCATTGAGTGAATTCTTCCATTTCATCTCCATACCTAAAAAATATTGGTTAGTACCTATTAAATGACTTTTATGAGACCTTTTAGTCTCTTCAAGGACCTCTTTATCCTTGTCATCCCTTCTTGCTTCTAATTTCTTCCTACATGCCTCTCTAGGCTTCTATCTCATCTTATTAAATTACTTAACTTGTCATTTCTTCTCTTTACTTACATCATGATCTTAAAAAACTTATTATTTGACCAACACATATGATTATATGCCTTACTTGTTTATTGCTTTAGACTTACCTTGGTTGGCCACTTTTTTTGCATCACCTTACTCATCTTATGTGTTGTATTTTATGACTTGATTCTAATTGGATACCCATGTATGACCTATAATTTCATATTGAAATTATTATATATCACTTCCTTGATTCAAAATATTTATTATCTAGAAATAATCTACTAGGATGGCTTTCTCATCTGTTGTGAGATTTAGCAATCTTGTTCTTGCCTAGTTTGCTGCCACAACCTTTCTTATTCCTTTGTACATTATATCATCTATTAGTTTTCAGATTCACCTTATTTTATATCTTTTAAAATCACTTGTTTTTTGGATTCATCATTCATCAGAGTAAAATTAGACTTTTTTTTATGTATATATTGTTTTCCAAGCACTTTATGAGGTGCTTAAAATTCATCTTTGCTTTTTTTGAGCCTATCTATTATTTAAATTATTTTATTATACAAAACATCTTCATTAGTTGACATATCATCCATTTAATTATCAAAAATATAATTGGAAAACAAACTTTGAAACCTTTTAGCCTCTTCATATTCACCTTAATTCAATTCTCTCTTTTATGCCTTCCATGAGGCATTCTTATTCTTGAAGATCCTCTTCTCTATGAATTTTTCCTCTTTCTAGGTAAAATATCATTGTAAATCCATATATTTTTGGCCAATTATATTATTATTCAACATAATCATGTTACTCACACTTTTTATCCTTCATATTTTCAAATTTTATGCCCTCAAAAGGGATTTCTTCCTTACTCACCTTTGTCCCTGTATACACACATGATAATAAATCTATAGATGTAAAATCTTAAGGCTTGTTTACCTCCACATTATCCTTCTTATTCACCTTTACTCACCTCTCTATTTTTCATCTCTCATGAGATTATTCATCTCCTCCTTCAGCTTCCTACATGACAACTTATTCTACTTCTCATTCTCTCTCATGACAATATTCTTTCTTCTCTCCATGAGTAGCCTTATAGGAAACTTAACCCTCTTCTTCCTCATAACCTATCTACACCATTGGCTCTCTTTTTTTTGCATGATTTATACCAAGAGCTTGATCTTATCTAACCTTTTGTATATCACACTCATCTCTTATTCAATATATAACTCTCTTACCTTTGGGTCTTCTTTCCTCTTTCTCTCATTGTGGTATTTTAACTCAGCCAATCCCTTCCTCTCCTTTACCTTATTTATCTTCATCTTCCCTTAATGAATTATTTTTCATGTTGTTCTGGTGTCTCAACCTCTACTTGGTCTATTGACATAATTGTCCAAGTCTTTTTCATCTTGGAACTATAACTCTCACTTGAAATCTCTCTTCTCTCTTTTTAGCTTCTAATAACTCTCTTCTTAGGTATTCTCTACCAAAACCTCTTACCTTTTTATACCTCTCTAACTCATTCCTGCAACTTAGATCCATGCTATATCCATTTTTAACCTTTAAAAATCTAAAATAAAAACCTTTAAGATTAAAAAATATAAAATAATCAAAGAGATTATGTGATTTAAAACCACCTAATGTAGTGACATATGCCTACAACCTCCTAATTCACTCCCTAACTTTGTTATCTTCATTCAATTGGCTCCTTTAACTCTGATTTGCTTTCATTTATGTACATATTTATTTTCCTTTCTACCCTATTGATCACTCTTGCTATAGTTGAGCTCATAAGACTTTTTTACAATTAATCCTCTATATTTATTATATCACTTCTCACCCTTCATGTTCCTCTAAATTATCTTGTTTTGGTCACCATACTCATTACCTCATGCACAATGATGAAAACCTCACTCTCCCTTCTTTTCTCACACTTGTCTCTCTCTTTGATATAAGTTCTTAGGCTTAGAATCTTAAAACATAGATCTACATATCTTGAATCCAAAAATTAGCCTCATATGGTCATTCATATACATATTAAAACCCCCTTCCATATCAAATAATTAACACAAACTCTAAGCAATAATTCTTTAAACAATCCATTTATCTCTCTTTAAGGTCACTTATCTTGTAACCCTATTTTTATAAAAATATAGTAGATTTGACAAAATTACATGGTTTATAGCCAATACAAACACCTTTTTGGATACCTTTCATTCCATTCCTACTTCACTTAAAATTTTTATTACTCAACTCTTAGTGTAGACCAACTAAATCAACACCTCATTCTCTCAGTTAGGTCTCTTTAGGCTTAAAAAAAACATAGTACTAGAGACCATAAAATACCATATTGTATTATTAAAAAACCTCAAAATATTTTAAATAACATGAAATAATTTTGTATTGAAATTTTTCATGAAATTCCAATGGTATAAACTTGATTTGTGTTAATTGCAAGATTCAAACCCCTAGGTTGGTCTTAACATAGGCATGTGTAGGATGAGAGGGAATAAAATGGTATAATTATAAATTTATCCACTTTAAAAGGATTTTTGGGATGTTTTATGGTTTTAAATACCTATTTATACCTTTTCCAATAATTCTTAATCTTCCAAAAACTTTCAACGAGCTTTCCATTGCAACTTAACATGATTTTGGGAATGTAGGTAAGATTGTATGAACCTTAGTGGAGGTTTTGCATTGAATCATGCTGATTGATTATATTATAGGCATAAAATGAGTTATTTTAATCATATAAAATAGTTTATAAAATATATCAATCTCTTTTTCACTTAAATTACCTTCATAATGATTCCTTTGCCTTGTTTTTTCTTGACTATGTTGACACAGTTCTCAAAGTTTGCATTTGAAATACTTCAGCTATAGATAAGTAAAAATAATACACAATAGTAAAATGGAAAACAAAAATGGGGAGTTTATTACCTACCAACAACATCTGATATTCCAACATCATCAAACATCCATCACTTTCTTAATTTTCTAGACTGTGTATACACATAATTCTTTCTTTGGAATGTGATGTAGATTGCCATGTTGATAACTAAAAATGATCATTAGAACTCCACATAAACATAAATAAAAAAATATAATAACATTTACATTCATATGAACCCATTAAATCCAATAATTATTCACTAAACTAATTTCTTTATTCAATTTCCTCACTATATATATACACTATCAAGCATGATTTTTTTTGTAAGGTAGGTAGTTTATTCTCAATTATTAATCTATTATCCTTCATCTTCAAAATTACCTCCTGTCCCTTTTATTATATCTCTCATGCTTCATTATACTACTATAAACCACACACTCCTCCTATATACGTGCATTTATATACTCTTCTTTCATGCCAAACATGAAAACAAACACCTTTTTCTTGTTAATTCCATGCAAGTGGTAGTTACACTTTATTGATTCTTGCTTATATTTCTCATGATGATTACATGTAAATGGATATACATTCACACACCTATTATTACTTTCAATTAACTATTATAAACATGAAAAACCTTTACATTTCACATAAGACTCCAAAATACCTTACAAAACTAGTTACGAAATTCAAATTTTCAAATTCTTGATTTTGGCTAAGAACTCTATAGGAGATATTATCATACCAATCTAAGACTCCAAAACATTCATAAATACCCTAAAATACATATTAAACTTATCACAAACCAAAAATTTCTAAATGAAACTAATTAAGTATATTTATAATCTATGTCAACTTAGGATGCTCCACATCATTGATATAATGGCCTAAAATTATCTCTCAAATCACTACCAATATTACCTGGTCAAGCCATCTCAACTCTAGCTTGGGTTTCCTATAAGTCACATATATCATATTAATATAGCATAAGTCATGGTTATAATGGAAACCAAATAAAAAAATGGTTTGTAAACACCTGGAATACCTACAGTGCATTCAACTAGGCCTCCTCTAATGACATCATATGTAACATCATGAATTAAAATGTGAATATATGTATTTACCGTCATCACCTATTACTCTTCACCTATAACACAAAAATGGTGAATACACAGGACATTAAAAACTTCTAAATAAAATGAAACTCATATACAAATATATGAGTATACATATATAATTTTATATAGCTAAAATGATAACTATAATATCAAATGGATCAAGTTGTGATGCAGTCTAACCTAGTCCTGTAACTCCTCCATTCGTCCATCACCTCCTCCTTGAGTTGAAGTCATGACACTAGGATATGGCATAAAATGAAATAGGATAGGCCATATACTATCCATCTACCATCAAATATACTATAAAGTATATTCTAAATCATACACATGTATAATCATAGTAGGGGATTTACATTTCCCATAGGAAAAAGAGTTAGATATGAATCACTAGGATGTTTCCTATCACCATGATGATGAGAATATATTTGAGTACAATTCAAAGAGTATGATATTGGGGGAACATCTTACTAAATCTAAAACTCGCCTATAACCATCTCAAAAACTAATACATGTATACTACATAAAGAAACTAATCATGTAGCAACATGATAAAATGAATATAATGTAACTATATAAAATCCTTACCCCATCTAGGAAAAACTATGCATGTTTAAAAAAAATAACATCTCAAGAGTCAACCTATCCAAAATCAAATGATGCCCCATCATGCTCAAATTCATATGCCTCCTTAATACCTACCACACTTAAAAAGATTTGGGATGTTCCCACTCATTAGGAGGTCCCAAAACTAGTTGAATAGTAGTAATATTCTCATAGGACCATAGATGCAACAAGGTCATAACACCAAATAATTTAACATGTCCCTCTAATTCAAATCTATATATATATCTACACAAATGGGAAACATAGTGTTCCTTAAAAAGACTTAGTCTCAAAATTTTAAAAAGCTAAAAGAATATGGTACATGTGATATGAGATAAACATTGTGGTGTATGAAGTCTCTTAAGGTCTTAATTTCACATAATGAGTCTTATTTATAATAGACTTGTAGACTTCAATAAAGTTTTTTTATCCTTGTTAATAAAATATATGATAACCAAGAATATTTATATATTAAACAAGATCCTTGTATCCTTTATAATATTTTTTTATCTCAATTAACAAGTCTAAAATCTCTACTAAACTTAATTCTAGAACAAAACATAGGAAACAAGGTTTAAGGCGTTATTAACTTGCCTATATTCAAATAAAATTAAATAAATTCAAATACATGTACCTTAAAGACTTTTAATCAGACTTAAAATGTCACAAACATCATCACTCTTCTTTACAAAGTTTCAAACACTTTGGTTTATTTTTTTTGGATATATACCCCTTTTAGGACTATTACACAAGGGCTTTAATAGTAATCTACAAGTTTGTAGTACTAAAAACTTAATATCTTCCTTTGTATAGATATTAAACTAATGAAATCACATTTATCCTTTCAAAAACTCTCTTCAACCATTATAAATAATGTTGTGAATTTTTTTTGGTTTAATATAAATATTTAAAAGTTTTTGTATCTCAAAAGCTTGAAACTAGGGTTTGCAATCTGCTAATAGTCTTACAACAATAAAATATGGTTAATTAGAGTTTTCTGAAGTATTTTTAAAATATTTATCTTGGATTTTATATGTACCACCATTATATACTCTTATATATAATTTGAGATATTGAATAAATCTAAAAAAGTGAATAAAATAAATTTTCTTTGATTGTATTTTTACTCTTATTGAATATAACAGACATTCATTATCTTATTGTAGACACCAAAATTGTGTCTACTCCTTGGTCGACTCCCCTCCTTGGTCCCCTTGGTCCACTTCTAAACATTCCTAACCCACACACTTATTAATTTAAAATAAATTTCCTATTTTAAATTAATAACACCACCCTTGACACCTCACCCATGACACATCACCCTTGACACCTCACCCTTGGATTCCTCACCCTTGGATACCCTCATTCATTACCCTATGACTAATCATTCCAACTGTCTCACTAATCCCCACACCTATTAAACCTGCCTTTGACTATTTAACCATGATCACTGAACTCGGTAGATGGAGGAATGGGCAAAAGGCTAAAAATAGCCTTTTCACCTATCCTCCAGTTGCTGACATCGGTCAACCATCAATCGACACTAGTGGAATCACTGACATCAGTTGCTTAAAACCAACTCACAGGCTAAATGAAAGACTAATCACAGACTTGAATGCTAATTCTCTGGCACTTTGAATTTAGCCTCTCTCTCCTTCTCTCTCTCTCTCAGATGCACACCAAGCATCACAAGCTACAAGTACTCTACAAAAATAGCTCTAGACTTTGGATTAAAGACATTGCAGGAAGTCTTCTACATCAGTTGCATCAAAAATAGGTCTTCTACACTTTTGGTTCTATGTCAAAGAGCTAAGTATCCCTCTTTTATTTCATTTCATTATTTAGAATGTATTAGTAATTGGTTCTCTAGTTACTACTTCTAAACAATATTATCAACCAGACCTGGCTATCAACCAAACCAGACCTGACTTTCTTCCTAGAGAGGCTGAAAAGCCTTCTTCATACTCTTACCCCTTTTTTGACACCCTGTCTCCCTACCTTGTCCTTCGTAAGACTCTATCCACTATTTTATCATCCTACATAGACCCAGACTCCTTTCAGACCCCTCTGTCAACCAAAGACCTGCCCAAAACTCATCTAAGGCCATTGCCCTGACCAACATCGACTATTGCCCCTACCGATGTTGGGAGACTAACTGATGTTGGCAACTTGACCAACTGACATTGATAGAACCACCAATGTCAGTGACTATGATAGATCGACAATAGACTATAGGTACACATTATCTCTATTTCTTTTGTTTAGTCTTTTACCATTTCTCTTTCTAGTAACATTCTTTTTATCAACAAGTGGACTGTCATCCCTCCAAGAAGTCTTTGCACTTCTGAGACCAAGCTTTTGCTTGGCAATCCACCTCATATCTATCTAACATTTTTTGTGTTTGAGTCTTATTCTATCTGCAGGTGTCATCCTCCATAGCCAAAGAGGAGCTCCTTCATTCGTCTGGATAACGGTGTGCAAACTTTATCTGGGTACATACAAACCCCTGACCATTATCTTAGTTTCTTTCATCTTCTAAATGTGAAAAGCAAAAATAGTTAGAAACATTCTAGCACACCTGGTGGGACCCCTGGAATTTTCCTTGGGTTCATCATTCTTTTTCTTCTAAAACATACATTCATATAGGTGCATTAGATTCCTTCTTGCATCTTTCTTCTATCTCTTTATTTCAAAAAGACATCATAAGCAAAGTTAAAAAGAATCTTTCTTTTTATTCTTGTCACCTTTCCTCTTGCATCTTAGAGTAGTGAAATTCATACTCTTAACCTTTTCTCAACTTGTTTGCATCTAAACAAAACATTTCAATTTGGGCTTAAAATCTATTGCATCTTATTTTTACCTAAATGCATACTTAGATCTCACATCTAATAATTAAAAATGCATTATAAATAAATCTTAGTGCACTTATGTTACATGACCAGACCACTTTCACAACTAAACATCTAAACATACTTGAGACAAGGTCTGACTAGGATTTCATCACCTAGTGGATACCTTACCCTTCCTGGTATTCCTACTTAGACTTCACTACCAAGGGGAGAACCCACTCTGTTCTCTAACAGAGTATAAACTCTAGGGGAAGTATATACTAGCTAAGCAACCCAACTTATCTCTAGGCTCGTGAAGTGAGGGGAGCTTGATCCTTAGCACCAGGCCACGTACGAAACCTAATACAAACTTTTGAGCACCGAAACTAACCCAAAACCAACCTTAGACTGCCTCTTCTAGGACCCATTCTAAAAACCAACTTCCCAAACACACCCTTCTAAGGCATAAGCCAACAAGAGTCTAAAACTTATTCTTAGGAATTTAACATTTAAAGGATGCTTGTCTTCATCTACTTTTCTGTTTTCATCTAGTTTTTTGAGTTGGTGAGGACGCATTATTCTGAGCTCCAAGAACAACTCAGACTTTCTTCTTTCTTCCAAAAAATTTTAGTTTTCTGAAGTTTTTGGAAGTACATAGTAACTGACATTAGTTTTCTCACTGACATCAGCAATTATCTTCATCGACATCAGTTATCTGACCGACATTGGCAACTTTCTTCACCGGCATCAATTTTTACACCGACATCGGTCACTGTCAAAATTACTTCTCAAAATAGCAAGCTAAAAACCCAACTTTTTGGCTGTCAAAAACACCAACTCTAGTTTTTTGAGGTTGAAACATACAATTTTCAAAACCTAACCCCCCTTTTTCCTTGGATGGTTTTGACACGTAGTAAAACCAAAACTCTTGTTGACCATGTAAGGTAACAACCACTTCTGCCTTTGCCTTTTATATCAAGTACTCTAATGGATTATCATTCAGAGACTGAAGGAACTCCTTCCCAATCAAACCTAACTCAACCCCCTATTATTCCCGAAGGGGACCAAGACTTTGAAAGGTTCCTTGACCTCAATGTCAAGGCCCTTCAACACTATCTCACAAGAAGTCAAATGCAAGACTATTTAGGCAGCCCAATTTATGGGATGCTGACCTCCTTAGTTGAGATGAAAGTCATATCAACCACCTCCGTAATTCAACCCATAGACACCCAAGCCATTGCCTCAGCCAAAAACCCAACCATGACCAATCTTCAAAGTGTGGCCTCTCCTTCTATTTTTGGACCTACATCCATTAGGGTTTCAGTACCCCATCAACTGCAAACTATTCAACAAAGTTCTACACCATTGTAAAACCTAGTTGTCTCCATCCCACCTACTCTTGCACCTATCAACACCAGGGTTACTACTTGTCCTTTGGCTAGTGTTGCCACCATCCAACCACCTCTGGCGACTTCAAGCCAAGTTATACCTTCTAGCTTCATAACACAACCACCCTTGACTTCAACATCAGTCCCTATGACTAGTTGCCAGTATGTTACACCTATACAAATGAAACCAACTACGTCATACACCCCTCCTCACACCTTCCAAATGCCTTACAACCTAGGGGGAATCCCACCTGCAAATCCATCAACCGATCTAATCAAGATGTTGATGGATAAGATGTCTAATCTTGAGACATCTATTTCTGGTTCAAGGAATGTTCTCTCATATGAACAAATCTATAATGAACCCATTCATCCTTTAGTCCCAATTTGACCATATCCTAGTCAGTGGGAGCTTCCCAATTTTACTCACTTTCAAAGTAAAGAAGACCCACAGCAACATCTATGAGCATTTAGACATGCTTGTTACCTTTTAGCCCATGATGATGCATTATTGCTACACACATTTCCCATGTCACTTTCTGGTGCTGCCCTTCGATTGGTATAGTTTTATTACCAGTCACTCTCTTTTTTAATTCACCCAGCTAGCTCAACTTTTCCTTGACCACTTTTTGATCAACATCACCAAAAAGATCTCCATCACAGACCTTTACTCTATTAGACAGTTTGACAATGAATCAATGGTCAATTTTGTTGCCCGTTGGAGAGGCTTAATCAACCAACTCTCATTTTCTTTACGTCAACCCGAGCTATTTAAGCTCTTTTCACAAGCGTGTGCCAAACATTTTTCCTCTACTTTATGGGTCCAAACATTCCACACATTTGATGAAGCTTTCATGATGGCTAGGAAGCTTGAACTCTATGCTGTCGAAGAAAATAAAGTCAAATTATGAAGTAAAAACCCCAATGCAAAGTCAAATGACCCTTCCTCCAAATCTTCTTCTTCTAATCCCAAATCTAAGGGATCAGGAAATGCTGTAGTTGTTAGACCATTATCTTCAACAACAACCAACCAATCTGAACCTTCCACATCTCAAAGTATTACTTGACAATTCCAACAATGATACGTATAGTGTCAATATACTCCACTAGGAGAATCATACACATCCATGTTCGATAAACTTGTCAAACAAGGAGTCCTCAATCTCCCCCAAAGTTGACCACTACCTCAATTTGATCCTTCGCATGCCATCCCTGCATGGTACAGGGAGAATGACTTCTACAATTATCACTGTGTCAAAGGCCATGACATAAACAACTATACAACCTTCAAAAACATTGTCCAAGACATGATAGATAAAGGGTATCTTTTTTTGGATAACTCAAATGTGCCACCTAACCAAAACATAGACATCTTTAGATAACCTTTTCCTAACCATCCCCCTAGCCAAAACAATGTGCAAACCATGGCAGATGACTCCCAAGAGCATAATATACGCACACTGAACACTGTCTCTCCTCTTATGCCTAACCAACCTCTCTCACACTCTAAAGAGGTTAGTCAACCTATTAGTCCATCACAGGGGGACGAACCTTCTATTCTCATTAGTTCTCTAGTGACCTCTCTTATATTGGAGGATGCTCTAACCATACTAGTACCACTAGCCCCACCTTCATCCTTCCTACTACCAATGGAGGACCTTACCCTTCCTACTCCTCAACCACAAGTAGAAGGCACCATCATCCCTACCCTCTATCCTCTTGAGGAGTCATGTTCTCCAATTCCTTCTCCACTAAGAGAAGAACTTGTCTCTTCACCTTCTTCGACCAAAGATGATCCAGTTATGACTCTCCCTCACCTTGGGTCTGATATCATTACATTTAACACATTTTTGATCTCACAACCACCCACATCTCCTAAAGAACCAAAGCCTCATCCAACACCTTCCCAACCATTCTCTTAATTAGTGGAGAAAATAGGACTTCTACATTTAAGAAAATTAGAACATGAGGCATTATGGGAGCGACTCAAAGCTCATCACCTTGCATATCTCGTCTCATCTCATACTGTTGACCCTCTTGTGACAAAATCTACAAAAGTCTCCAACAAGGACCAGGCTTCTATTTCTAAAACTTTACCATCCACATCTGAACCTAACCCTCACAAATATCTACCATATCAAAATCAATTAAATCCCTTGGTGTTCACCCCATACCTAACCTCACTCACCCGCAAGTGAAGGTAGACTTGAACCTTGCGTCACCTAATAGTAGTCCTCAAACCAAACCAAAGAAGACTACTAAACCATATCGATGAACTCCTCCTCCACCATCATCATTGCCCTCCATTTTGGGCCCTCATCCTTCTACCATAATAGGAGTCCTCCCTACTCCAACCCCTAAACAAAACAAGTTACCTCCATTACTCCCTTTACCCACCACAAACCTACCTCCTCTAAAAAATTTGGCACCCCTCACAAAGAAAGTGTTGTCTACACGAGTGGCCACACGACCATCCTAAAAGGTGGTATAGAAATCTCCTTCAACAACTCCCAAACAAAAGTCATCAACACCTAGTGCATCAACAAGCACAGACCCCTTAGTAGATTCGTATGCTTTGATACTGCACCGACTTTTGCAAACTTCTAGCATCACTCTTCTACCTATCAAACCATTTCAACCTCTTAGACCAAAGCCGTCTTGGTTTGATGACACTAAAATTTGCCAATATCATTACACACCTAGGCATGACATTGAAAATTGTTGTGCCCTTAAGGTTGTCATCCACCAATTGATGGAAAAAGACACCCTTCTTGTTGAGGAGACTATCAACACATCTCCAACACCATCTCATGTCTCCCAACCCTCTTCACCTTCACACTCATCAACTCTCAGATCAAAACCATCTTGGTTCGATGACACTAAATTTTGTGCGTATCATCACACACCTAGACATGACACAACATTGTTGTGCTCTTAAAGCTATCATTCATCAACACCTAAAAAAGGACACCTCTTTAATTAATAATCCTTTTGACCACCCTTTCAACAAACCACCAACACCATTCCATACCTCTCAAACATCTTTACCTAAATCAAGAGCCCACCATCAAACTATGGTTCCTCCACCACCTTATCCCCCTTTATTTGAAATCAACACCATCAATGTGGCCACTAGGTCACAAACTTTAAAATATAAAGGGAAAGAGAAGGTTTCTCTCCCTTAAACATATCCATTCATCAAGCCCTCACCATAACCGAAACCCAAGATTTTAATCTTCAGCACATCCCATCCAACATCTTTGAAGCTAATTCATGACTTCAAGGTGAAACAACTTCACCCAACCTCTATGAAGACATCTTTGTATGACCTCATTCAAAGTTCTCCACAACATCAACAAGCCTTAATCAAAACCTTACAGATAGTGGAGGTCTGACCTGAAGACTCCCAACCACTAGCTTCTTTAGTCAAATCATTACCAACCATTACCTCCATCACTGTCCCTAATTTTGAGATTCCAAACTCCAACTTGGAAGATCAGGATCTCACCCTCTTAATCTAAGCCTATTAGGCAAAATCTTTTCAAGATTCATCCTCGTGTCACACTCCTTGGCAAAGAGGAGCTTCATCATCTTCTCTTCATCTTATTTAACTAACTCATTGATTATTTGCAATGGGTGCTAAACATTGTCCCTATCACAAGTAACTAGGGGAATTTGACTTTATACTGACTATCATGACCTCAACCAAGCATTGACCAAACATTAACCAACCAAGCATCAACAAAAACATGCCAACAACACATCAACCAACCAAGCATTGACCAAACATTAACCAACAAGCATCGACCAAGCATCGACCAAATATCAACCAACCAAGCATTGACCAAACATCAACCAACTTCATCCACCAACATGTGACCAACATAGAAAGAAGTAAATAACACAAGTTTGCTCCTAATTGGCTTAGACCTTACATCATAATGCACAAGTATGGGTCAGGGACTTATCATCTATCTTCTCTTGAAGGCTCGCAAAAACTTGAGCCCCTTAAAGCCTTGCATCCACGACCATTCTATTGTTAGTCAAGTACTCATTCACTTGACATTAAACTTGAGCTCGTCTCTTGAGCAATCCCTGTCATTTTAATCCTCATTCCTTTTAACCATGTTCCCCTACACAAACACTATGTGACCCTTTTATAAAATATGGATGCTTTGTCCTAATAAAAGGGAGCCCTTAAGCTTCTATAATCTTGTCCATGACTACAAATCCTATAAAAAATAAATGGAGATGTCAAACAAAATATCAAAAGGTCATAAACTATAAATGTAGACTACTCCCTCGAAGGACAACTGCATCATTATTGTTGTAGCTATTAGGCTGCTCCCTTAAAGGATAGCTATTTAAAGCCCTCAAAAATATATAAAGCAAAATATATACCACTCCCTTGAAGGATGGATATTCTTAAATCTTGCTACAAACAACACTCTCTTAGAAGCTTCTCACATCAATCAGCTTCACATATGACCATAAAACAAAACAAACATCCCCACGTAGACTTCTTGCATCGATCAGTCTACCAAAAAAAAGGGTGATGGACTTGACTTATAGTCATTCTCAGGGTCTCCTATGAAAAGGGGGCAAAGTTATCCATACTAAAAAGGGTTTCCCTATCTTAACATATCACATCACCTACTCAAGGGATTTCGAGCTCACTTAATGTCAAGTGATTCGACTATTTCTCTAACACAACCAATGGTCAATGACGTAATGCATGAATGGGGCTTTTGTTTCTATAAAAACCCCCTACCTATGATATCATTATGGTCCTTGTCAATGAAAGAGCAATGCACCTTTCACTTCTTATACATCTTGGTCACACATAACCAAATCATTTCCAAACCAAAAACCAACCAAACCCTTTTCAGACCACTAACATTCTCATAGCCTATTCACACTAGTTTCTATGGAAACCAATACAAATGAAAACTATCGACCACACAATTTATGTCAAGCATAAACCATTACTTGTTGAAGCATAAATAAACCCATTTCATTTTTAGCATACATCCATCACCCAATATGGAAACTCACTAGGGATGAAAAACCACATCAGCCAATGTTACAGAATACACCATCACATAATATGGAAAAGGTTGTAACATCATCATACCCTTATCATTTATAACCATTATCATGACCAAACCAACATATCAACCACTTTGACTCTTGCCTAAACTACATTAGTCTTGAGGTCCTTCAAACAGGGGCTATGTAGGCAGCACTCAGATGACATGACTGTCTTTTGGGGTTAGCTCAGCCACATCCATTTGTTCGTCTATCTGATGGACACACCATTCAACCTTTAACCATGACTTAACCTAGTCTAACCCACATCCACAACCGACCCTCTTCCTCCCTTTTAGGGAGAACTACATTGGCTTGAGGCCCTTTAAACAAGGGCTATGTAGGTAGCACTTAGTTGACATGGGGTCTTCTGAGGTTAGCTCGGCCATTCCTTCATCCATCCATCTAATGGACCAACTATCTATCCCAACCTAAAATCATGACCAAACAACCAGCCCTCACAGTAGAAGTCATTTTTGACTCTCATAGGGCACACTTGAGATCACTTATATCTAAACCCAATGCTACCAACAACCATGGAGATCACTCCTATCTCCTCTGACCATGACCACTTTGCCTTAGTTGTTTTGATTGTATGTAGGCTACTTCACAAATAGTTAGCCAAATTGTCTACAATCCACATTTCGACCCTCACAAGTATTGGATCATGAGCAAGTTGATCCCCACTACTTGTGACATTTTCATGTTTTCCAAGAACAATTCTTGAGCCTGGGATACTTGGAACATGATGACCATTAGAGCTATAGCTTGGATCATTTAACCCAATCAGCTATGACTAAATGCTGGGGACTGGTTATTTCAATTTTAGCACTCCTCGACCTTTGAGTGTGACAATTTGACCTACCCATCACGTGAAGTGGTATACATGCAATCGCAACATTCACACTCAAACTTCACCATATCCATCTACTATCTATCAAATTAGCACCTGATATTAGGGTCCCTTCCCTTAACTCCCACTTTGAGGGGGAATACCTCATCCCATAATCAAGGCAACCTACATTAATTTTTGTCTTGCAGTTCATTTGAACAACCAACAAGGCAAAAAACTACTTCATCTCGTACCTGGGGTAACCTACTCCTATTTTTGTCTTGCAGTTCATCCAAAACAACCAACAAGACAAAAAGGGGCAAATGTAGACACCAAAATTATGTCTACTCCTTAGTTGACTCCCCCTTGGTCCCCTTGGTCCACCTCTAACACATTCTTAAACCCACACACTTATTAATTTAAAATAAATTACCTATTTTAAATTAATAACACCACCCTTGACACCTCACCCATGACACATCACCCTTGACACCTCACCCTTGGATTCCTCACCCTTGGATACCCTAATTAATTACCCTATGACTAATCATTCCAACTCTCTCACTAATCCCCATGCCTATTAAACCCACCTTCGACTATTTAACCATGACCACTAAACTCAACAGATGGAGGAATGGGCAAAAGGCTAAAAATAGCCTTTTTACCCATCCTCCAACCATCGATGCCAGTCAACCATCGGCCAATGTCGATGGGATCGCTGACATCGATTGCTTAAAACCAACTCACAGGTTGAATGAGAAACTAATCACAGACCTGAATCACAAACTCGAATGCAAATTCTTTTGTACCTAGAATTCGACTTCTCTCTCTCTCCCAAATGCATGCCAAACATCACAGCGTACATGAACTCTACATCAGTCACTCCACCCCTGATTGAAATATTGTAGGAAGTCCTCTACATTAGCTACATTAGTAATAGGTCTTCTACACTTTTGGTTCTCTGTCAAAGAGCTAAGTATCCCTCTTTTATTTCATTTTATTATTTAGAATGTATTAGTAATTGGTTCTCTAGTTACTTTTTCTAAGCAATATTATCAACCAGACCCAGCTATCAACCAAACCAAACCTGACTTTCTTTTGGAGAGGCTGAAAAGCCTTCTTCATACTCTTACCCCTTTTTTGACACCCTATCTCCCTACCTTGTCCTTCCTAAGACTCTGTCCACTATTTTAGCATCCTACACAGACCCAGAATCCTTTTAGACCCCTCTATCAACTAGAGACCTACCCAAAACTCATCTAAGGCCATTGCCCTGACTGACATTGACTATTGCCCCTACTGACATTGGCAGACTAACTGACATTGGCAATTTGACCAACTAACACTGGCAGAACCACCAACATCGGTGACTATGATAGAATGATAGTAGACTACAGGTATGCATTATCTCTATTTCTTTTGTTTAGTCTTTTACCATTTCTATTTTTAGTAACATTATTTTTATCAACAAGTGGATTGTCATCCCTCCATGAAGTCTTTGTACTTTTGGGACCAAGATTTTGCTTGGTAGTCCACCTCATATCTATCTAACATTTTCTGTGTTTGAGTCTTATTCTATCTATAGGTGTCATCCTCCATAGCCAAAGAGGAACTCCTTTAGTCATCTAGATAATGATGCATAAACTTCATCTAGGTACGTACAAACCCCTAACCATTATCTTATTTTCTTTCATCTTCTGAATGTGAAAAGTGAAAACAGTTAAAAACACTTATCAAGCCTATAACATGAACAATGTTATTCTAAATAAATTAAATATAATTTAAAAGAAAAAATACATTCAATTACATGTTTAAAATTTTGAGAATGTATCCAAAATCATAAAAAAAAAATCTTTATTAATATATCTTCAAAAATTGTTACACAAACTCCTATAAACTACTCCAACCTCTCTAAAAACCTTCAACTTCAAAATTTATCCTTTATTCGTTACTTTTCTTGGATCCTCCTCTCATGGTTATAAATTTATCAAGTTTTCTATATATGTATAATATTAGTTTCTTCTTGTTTCATGATCCAAATATCTCTCAACAAACTTGAAACTCATCTTAACATGCTTAATTTGGTAATTTTCCTATGTTGGTGTTAGCAATATGATTGTCATTGATGTCAAAAGGGAGATAGTTATAACTATGGATGTCATTGATATCAACACAATTGATCATAGAAAATATTTATGGAGAGAAGAGCACGTTTTATAATTTCACAAGTTGAAATATTATCTTATAAAGTTATCATGATTTTATAGAGACTATTTCTAAATGTTTACAAAGAAATTGATAAAAGATCCATTATGGGTTTTTCATGTACATCTCATATGTATAGTTCATAGGTTTAGATGAAGAGAAATGAGCACATAAGTGATTTATTTTAACTCTTAGCCATTACTAATGTTTCTTCGTAAAACCCTATGTGTTTTAGTCATGGCATTTGTAGGCATTTATATTATTATGTTGACTATATATAGGTGGGAACTGATCACTTAAGTTATAACCTAAGCCTTCCTCATTGTTGTGCAACTGGCCCCTTTGACCTAGTGATTACCGACTTAGATTATTGATCAAATACTTTAATATTTCCTAAGTCTTTGACTTAATATTCATTTAAGTTTGATAAATGGTTAGTGATTAATCAGATGCTCTAAATCCAATGATGCACAATGAAGTCAATATGTCAAAGTTACCTAAGAGTGAATGCATTATTGATATGTGTCAAATTCATATGAGCTTCTTAGATAGAGATATAATGAGTTTATTAATATTTTAGAGGATCTAAAAATGAGCATACGATCATGCAATCAAGATCAATAGAGTGCATAATAAGTTAAAGATTGAGCTACTTTGAGGAGATAAACAGTGTGTATGTGTTACAAATTATTAGGAAGTAGTGAGATGAGATCATTTACTTGATGTTTAATGATAAACAAAGGTAAATTTCATGCTAATTTTTAATATCTAAGGGCATGTGAGATCTTGGATCAAATGTCAATAGATGTGTTTTTAAAGTTGAAATGTTAAAGTTTAGATGCTCACAAAGATATAATGGTTACATTTTAAATTTGATAAAATTGAATGATGATCATCAGATCATGGCACAAAACTTCAATATCTATGGTAAATATTTAAATATATGTTTATCTTAATAGTCAAGTGATGTAATACTCAAAAAACATGCATTATATGACATAGAGAATGATATATATCATTGCAATCAATCAAAATTGTGTAATATGACATGTGCATCAAAACTATATCCTAATAAATGCTAAATATAGTAAAAGATAGAGAATTATTGTATGGTGTGTGAATTAAAGAAGTGGGAAACCTATCATTAAATAAAAATGAATCAAGTCTAAGAATGGATCATGATCTGTTAATGACCAAGTGTGAACATAGAGAAGATGTGAGACCTAGATCTAATGCATATATATGTCATCTAGGATACACACTAAGATATGAATGAAGTGGAATTGAGGGGTAGAGAGGCAAAGAGGAAGAGAGAATAAGTGTAGAGTATGAGAAGGTAAAAAATAGGTAATTAACATAAAATTGGATTCATTTTTAAATCAATTTTGTAATCTAGAGTTGTAGCTCCATAATATATCTCATTAATATGTGCCGTTAGAAGAGTTGATCTAGTGCTTAGTTATGGATTAGGTTCTTCCTTAGAGTAGGTGCCCTTAAATAAGGGGATTGGTGTTTCTTTAGGGTCAGTGCCCTTAAACATTGTAACTAGTGAGGTTTTAATTGTGAGTCTAGATTAGAATAGTAAATTCTAATAACTATTCTTACCATGGGTTTTCCCATATTAGGTTTTCCACATACATTGAGTGTTGTGTCTATTTGTGTGTGTGTGATCTCTATATTTAATTTTTAATTTGGATTTAAAATATTAAAGGAATAATTTTAATCAATATAATTATTCACCCCCCTCTTAGTAGATAGTTTTATTCCAACAATTAGTATCAAAGCCCTAGTTCCTTGTAAGAAGTTTAATCTACTTAGGTAGATCTTGGATATTGAACACAAATTGCTAGTCAAGAAGGCTCTTCCTGAAACAAAGCACCTCTTTTTGATGGATCAAAATATTCATTTTGGAGCATTATAATGGAAGCGTATTCATATTCATTATGGTTTTATGTATGGATGTATGTTTTAAATGGACATAAAGCTACTAATATAACTCTTACTGATTAGGCTACAAATAAGGCATATGAGATCAATGCCAAGTCAAATAATGTTATTCTTTGTGGATTGTCTAACTCAATTTTTTTTGAAGTAATGTATTATCAAAATGCATAGGATATCTATAATAATTTAAATATCATCTACGAAGGTGATGGTAAGGTAAATCATGCCAAGCTACAAACATACAAAGGCAAGTTTGAAAGTTTTAAAATGAATGAAGAAGAGAAAATTGCAGACTACTTCCTTAGAGTAGATGAAATAGTCAATACAATTAGAGGCCTTAGAGAAGTCATGAAAGATTTTATCATTGTAATAAAGGTCCTAAGATGTTTTCCATCAAGGTATGACTCTAAAATCTCTATAATAGAGGAATTAGGAGATCTGGATAAACTCATTATTGATGAGTTGCATAGAACCTTCATAGCCTATGAGATGAGAATGGGAGAAGTAGATAATTTCAAGAGAGAAGTTGCATTCAAATAATCCAAAAAATTAAAATTTGAAGCACCTACATCCAAATATGAGGAGATTGATGAAGAATAATCCAACTTTTTCAAAAAGTTAAGAAGAGGGTCTATAAAATACAAAGGTAAGTTACCCTTTAAATTCTTTAACTATGGTAAGGTAGGACATTTCGCTTCTAAATTCCCTTATAAAAAAAGGATAATTTTGATCAAGAAGAGGATAGTAAAAATATGAAAGCTCACTACTCTAATATGAATAAATTATTTAAAAATAAGAATTACTTATACACAAGAGAAGATAGTGATTCATTGGATGATAGTAATAGTTCTGTTGATGACCATGATTGTGTCTTTATGGTTGAGGGAAATGAACTCCTATTCATGAACTTAGAATTAGTTTTTGTGGATAAATAAAAATAAGAATTTGAAGACTCAGATGAAGAAGAGGAAGGAGAATTGTATCTATAGGGTGAACTCATTTGTGCTCTATATGAAATCTAAAAGCTAAGAAAAGAGAACTCAAAGTAAAATAATCATTCATAAAAGGGGATTGAAAAACTATCCAAAAGTCTTGAATTTTTTTATTATATGGTATTCAGCCTAAAGACACAAGTTGAAGAGGCTAAAAAAATAGATGTAGTCAAATTTGAACTACAATCTAAATATAATGAATGCATGAAGTTAGAAGTAGAAATAGTGGATTTGAGAAAAGAAATTGAAAAATCTAAAGATCAAATAGACAAAGGTCTAAAGATAAAAAGAGGTTTATAAATTTTGGATGAATTAATCAACTCTCAAAAGCCATCAAAAGAGAAATCTAGTCTTGGTATTGAAAAAGGGAAAAGTCCCATAACCAATACATCTACAAACTTATATGATAGTTTCAAATTAGAAAGATAATTAGGAATAAAGAAATAAAAAGCTTGTAAGAATGCCTCCATAGATATAAAGATAGATTCAAGCATTGCTGATGTGAAGAAAGTTGAAAGAGAAATGAATTGTGAAGAAAAGAAGAAGAACAATGAATAAATCTCTACAAACTCAAGGAAGATGTAAAAGACAAAGGTAGCTATTGTAAATAGTTACATAATGGTGAAAGACTTGAAGAAGCTAGAGTTAAGAAATTTTCCTCATCCTGCACAAAGAAATGATATGGCTAGGTATTCCTAATTTTTCCATGGTTATTATTATACCTGTAACTAGTTTGGTCATAGGGATAGTGATTATAAAGTTATACCTAAAAGGAGAACAAACTTTGTGAGTAAAAATCCATTTGCACCCTTGTTAGATACAAATGTAATATGTTATAATTATAATAATTTTGGTAACATAGATAAACAATGTAGAACAAACTTTATAAGACAAAAATTATAAAGTGAAAAGAAAAGCATGCCTCCTAGTGTGAACAAAGGTTTAAAAGTATCTAAAAAGGGGAAAAATAAGCAAATAGGAAACCTAAGGATGTGTGGAAACTACATTATCAAAAAGTTACATAATCTATGATTACTCGAATGGCACTGCGTGTCAAGGAACAAAATTTTTAGGTAATAGATAGTGGTTTCTCAAAACACATGACTGGTGACAAAATCAAGTTCATCAAAATGAGTAAATGTAATGAAGGATTTTTCAGCTTGGGAAATAATTATATAATAAAAATACATGGTAAAGTAACCTTAAACATAGATGGAAATTTGCCTACACATGATGTCCTTTATGTTGAAGGATTGAAACATAATATACTAAGTGTAAGCCAAATGTGTGACAATGGATATAAGTTCAAATTTAATGTATAGGTTTGTAAGATAAGGAGATCTATAATATTAGTTACATAAGGGAAAAATATTGAAAGTAATATTTATAATCTAAGTGAAGTGAATGGTAATAGTTGTCTGATAGGAAAAATTAATGAGAGTTAGTTATGGCATAGAAGAATGGGTCATGTCAACTTTGATAACCTAGTAAAAGTGAACTCAAATAAGTGTGTTATACATATGCCTAAGATAACCAAACCTATAGACACTACCTGTAAGCAATGTCAGTAAGGCAAGCAAACAAGGGTCAACTTTAAAACAAAGGAGTATGCAACTATAAAACGTTTAGAGTTAGTTCATATTGATCTTTGTGGTCTTACTAATATAAAAGGATCCAAAGGAGAAATATATTTCATGTTTCTTATAGATGATTACTCAAGAATGACATGGGTAACCTTGTTGAAAGATATGTATCATACATTTAAAAGATTCAAGATCTTTAGGGCCATGGTAGAGAATGGGATTAGATGAAAAATCAAATGCTTAAGATCTGATAGAGGTAGTGAATTCACCTAAAATAAGTTCATATAATATTATGAGAAACATGTAATCAAAAGGCATTACTTTGTAGCAAGGAATCCTTAGTAAAATGGATTTGTTGAAATAAATAATAGAATAGTCAAGGAGATGGCTAGAACAATTCTAAAAGAGGCCAAGTTACTTGATGGATAATGGAGAGAAGTAGTACAAATAAAACTATATATCTTGGATAGAGTTCAACCAAGGGTAAATAATGATAAACCCCCTATAAATTATGGTATGGAAAACATACCTCTATTAAGTGTTTCAAAGTTTTTGACAATAAATGCTCCATTAGGAGAAAATAAGACAAGTTGGGAAGCTTTGAATCAATATGTGATGAAGGAATATTTCTTGGTTATTCCACCCAAAGCAAAGCCTACATATGTTACAATAAAAGGCTACAAAATATTGTAGAGAGTATCAATGTAAAAGTTTATGAAGGCTTGAAATATGTTAAAATTAATAGAGACATTTGTGAAGAAGAATTAGAGTCTGAAGAGGAAGTACATAATGAAGATCTCAAGGAAGTAAATGAAAAGCCACCTATAAGATTTGTTCAAAAGGATCATCTTATACAGTAGATCACTAGAAATAAAATGGAGTTTAGAAAAGGAGAAGAGCTACAATGAACAAAGAGCAAGTAATTTTTGGTCTAATATCTGAAATTGAGCTTAAGAATTATATTGACACTCGCAAGGATGAGAATTAGCTAAAAGCCATGCAAAAGGAACTAAGCTAAATTGAAAATAAAAAAAGTTAGGAATTAGTTCCAAGACCCTCAAATAAGAATGTAATAGGTACAAAGTGGGTCTTTAGAAACAAAATCAATGAGGATGGAGTTGTCATAAGAAATAAGGCCAGATTGGTGTGCAAAGGATATACACAAGTTGAAGGCATAGATTTTGAGGAAACATTTGATCTAGTTTCTAGATTGGAATCGATAAGAATGGTTTTAATTTTTTTTTAATAAATTCAAAGTCTATCAAATTTATATTAAGTATACTTTACTGAATGGGAACCTAGAAGATGAAGTCTACATAGAACAACCTGAAGGTTTTCAGCTATAAAAAGAAGAAGATTATGTTTATAGATTGAATAAATCTCTATATGGTATAAAAGAGGCACCTAGAGCATGGTATTTAAGATTAGACCAGTACTTGTAACAACAAGGATTTAATAAACATTATGCAAATAGAAATATATACTTAAAATCAAAAGGTGAGCATATGTTAATTGCTTTTGTATATGTAGATAATAAATTTTTTGGTGGTAGCAAAAAAATGTGTAAGGAATTTACTACTCAAATGCAAAATGAGTTTGAGATGTCTATGCTTGGATGAATTTATTTCTTCCTAGGTCTAAAAGTAACAAAAACTAATGAAGGGATATTTATATATCAATCCAAGTATGTTAAATAAATGCTTAAGAAGTTTGGAATGTAAGACAAAAAACTAGTAGGTACTCCCATGATAATTGGTTGTAAGTTGATCAAAAAGGATGAATCCCTTGATGTAAATCAGACTTTGTATAAATCAATGATAGGTAGATTATTATACCTAACTACATGAAGACTAGATATCGTGTAAGCAGTGTGTATAGTTGTAATATTTCAAGTTGTTCCCAAAGAATCACATGTCAATGTAGTAAAAAAAATCATTAGATATATCAAGAGTATGATTGAGTATGGCCTAAGTATCCTAAAGATGAAGATTTCACTTTGACATCATATATATTTTGATTGGGAAATAAGTGTAGATAATATAAGAAGCACTAGTGGTGGTCAATTTTTCATTGGAAATAAACTTGTTTCATGGTTGAGCAAAAATCAAGAGTTAGTTATTATTTCTATAGCAGAAGTAGAGTATGTTGAAATAGTGACATGTTGAAATCAAGTCTTTTGGATGAATAAAAAACTTAAAGACATCAAGGTAGAATAAAAATCACCTATCTCTATTCTTTGTGACGACTCAAGTGCTATTAATATATCAAAGAATCTAGTGATGCATTCTATAACTAAGAACATATCAATCATCACTTCTTAAGAGAAAAGGTTGTAGATCAAGAGGTCACAATGGAATATGTTCTAACATAGGATAAAGTTATAGAGATATTCACTAAACCTCTTCTAAAAGAATAATTTGAGTATCTAAGACAAAAATTGGGAGTGGTGGCTCTTACATCACATCACTAGATCCTAGTAATAGGGCATGAGTCTAGGGGGAGGATCACAAAAACTTTGTTAATCCCTAGAATAAGAAAGAAAAGGCAACTTAGGTATGCATATTTTTGAAATTTTCTAATGAATTTATGGTTTTATAATCTTGGATAAACTCCTTTATCTGATAAAGGAGAGAAAAAATTGGACAAATAGTGAGAAATTTAGATTCCCTTTGCCATTGATGTCAAAGGGGTAGAAAAGTGAAAATTCTCTTTGTAAAATCTTTATGTTTATCAAAGAAAGAGAAAAACATGTGTCCAAGGTGTGTTTAGGAAAATGTTTCATTGCCTAAAGGGGAGAAGGTTTGGTATGAAAAACTTTAGCTCATTTTCATCAAAAGCCAATGCAAGTACATTTAATGCCAAAGAAGGAGCAAAGCATGTATTATAAGATCAAAGCATTTATTTTGCCATCAATGACAAATGGGGAGATTAGTGGCAATATGATTTCCATTGATGTCAAAATGGAGATAGTTATCACTATGGATGTCATTGATGTCAAGAGAACATTCTATAGACAATATTAATAAATATAATAACATGTTTTATAATTACAAAAGTTATAATATTTTCATATAAAGTTATCATGTTTTTACAGATACTATTTCCAAATGTTTTCAGATAAATTGATAGAAGATCCATTATGGGTTTTTAAATTACATCTCATATGTATGGTATGTTGGTTTAGATGAAGAGAAATGAGCCCATAAATGATTTATTTTATCTCTCAACCACTACTAGGGTTTCACATTAAAACCCTATGGGTTTTAGTCATGTCATTCACATGCATTTATATTCTTATGTTAACTAGATATAGGTGGGAACTAGTCACTTAAGTTATAACTTAGGCATTCCTCATCATTATGCAACTAACCCCTTTGACCTAGTGATTACCAACTTAGATCAGTGATCAAAGACTTTAATATTTCCTAAGTCCTTGACTTAAGATTAGTTTGAGTTTGATGAATGGTTATCACTTAATCACTTGATGTAGATCCAACGATGTGCAAAAAAGTCAATATATCAAAGGTACCTAAGATTGCACATGTTAGTGACATGTGTCACATTCATGAGAGCTTATTAGATATAGATATAATGAGAATATTAATCTATTAGAGGATCTAAAAATGAGCATGTGATCATGTAATTAAGATCAATAGAGTGCATATCAAGTTAAATATCAAGCTACTTTGAGGAGATCAATGGTGTGTATTTGTTCCAAAGTATCAAGAAGAAGCAAGATGAGATAAAGTGATCAATGTTTAAAGATAAAAAAAGGTAAAGTCATTAATAATTTTGAAGATATAATGGCACATAGGAGCTCAGATCAAAGATCAAAAAATGCATTTTGAAGTTGAAATGTTAATGTTTGGAATCTTGCAAAGATCTAACAAATCATGTGAGCCTACCAGATTTTGATCTAATGGTTGCATTTTAAATTTGAGATAATTGAATGATTATCATTTGATCATGGTGAAAAAATTCAATATCTATGGTGACTATTTAAATATATTTTTATCTCAAGGGTCAAGTGACATAACACTCAGGAAAGATGCATTATATAACATAAAGAATTATATAGATCGTTGTGATCAATCAAAATTGTATAATATGGAATTTGCATCAAAAATAGATAATGATATATGATAAATATAGTAAAAGATATAGAATTATGGTACTGGTGTGTGAATTCAAGAATCAAGAAACCTACCATTAAATAAATGTGAACCGATTCTAACAATGAAGTGTGATGTGTTAATGACCAAGTGTGAACATAGAGAAGATGTGAGACCTATATCTAATGCATAGATATATGTCACATAAGATACACATTAAGATATGAATTAATTTAAATTGATGGGTATAGAGGTAGATAGGAAGAGATAAGAAGTGCAACACATGAGCAGTTATAGAATAGGTCTATAACATAGAACTGGATTCATTTTTAAATCAATTTTGTAATCTAGAGTTGTAGATCCATAATGGATTTGATCAATAGGTGCCATTAGAAGAGATGAGTTAGTGATATTTATGGGGTATGTGATTCATTATATTAGGTTCACTTAAATTAGGGTATTGGTGTCTCCTTAGGGTCAGTGCCCTTAAACATTATAACCAATGAGGTTTTGATTGTGAACCTAGATTAGAATAATAGATTCTAATAGCTATTCTCACCATGGTTTTTCCCATGTTGGGTTTTACATGTAAACCAAGTTTTTTATATATTTGTGTGTGTTTTATCTCTACATATACTTTTTAATTTGCATTAAAAATATTAAAGGACTAATTTTAATCAATCTACTCATTCACCCCCCCCCTTTGTAGATACTTGTGTTCCAATAGTTGGATGCATCTAGATTAGTCTTAGGACAAGTTTAGATTGAATACAATATTTATATATACTTAAAACATGTTAATATACCCTAATTACACATTACATAAGGATCAAAACCTTTACAACATGCCCAAAACCTTCAAACTCTTAACAACAAATTTGAAATTTTTAGTTTTGGTAAGAAACCTATAAACACCACCAAGTGACAAATGAAACTTGGAAAAGGATTAATATTAAAAAAACATGATCTATTATACATCATAAATACCATAAAAACATAATTGAATAATCTATTTACATACACCTACATCATACAAGAAAATTCATGAGATCTTGCTTATTAGTTCTTCAAAACTGCTACCATGTTTGGCTATCTCTGAAGGTGTCATCCATGTTGAATATTCAATTGAATGGTTTTTAAACATGAAAAAGTACTAAAATTAATCCTTATATTTCATCTTTTTCACCACTTTATTGTCTATAATGGCTTCAATTTGATCTAATTGTTCATTTGGTAATTATTGTTCTCAATTGATGGTCCAATCATCCTTATCTTCATTTGCCTTCTCTAATTTTTATAATACTTTTAGAGAATAAATATATTATACATTAAACATATTTTATATTCTATTGTTAATTTAAATCTCTAGTTCATAAGCATAAGTAAAAAAAAATTTAAGACCTTATAAGGTCCAATTTTCATCTTTAACTTGTTATATTCCCCCTTAGGGAATATTTATTTTCTAGGATGTGAAATTACTATATCACCTACCTCAAAATTAAAATTCTTATTCTCATATCATCACTTATCTTATACTTGTACTCAATTTCAGTTTTTGTTTGACCCGCTCATGCAACTCTTACATAGTTATATCAAAATCTTCTCCTTCTATACTTCTTTTTTCCTAAGTTCTTAAGTTCCTTATCTCATAAACTCCTTTTGGATGGATTAAATACAAAATTTTGAATGGGATATAACCTATAATTATATTTATAGTATCATTCTATGATAATTATGATTGAACAATACTTTATTTTATTATTTTGGATTATCACTTACCAAACTTTTGAAGATGTTTCCAAGACTTCTATTGACCAATTTAGTTTGACCATTATTATGAGGATGGTAAGATAAGTTGAATCTTAAGTGGTATCCAAATTCTTCCAAATTATCCTCCAAAAATGGTGAGAAAATTTTGTATCCATATTAGATAAAATAATTCTAGAAAGCCTAGGTAATCTCACTACTTTAAAGAGTAAGTTTAAAATATTAGTTGCATCACTTTTTTTGTAAAAGGTATAGATTGGCCATCTTAGAAAACCTATCAATTGAAACATAAGTAGATTCATTAAATATTTTTGTCTTTGGAAACCCAAGTACAAATTCCATACTCAATAAATCCTATAGATTACTAAGAATAAGCAATGATTGATATAGGCCAGAATTTTGACTTTGTCCTTTAGTATACTGACATATTTTACACATTTCTATAAACCTCTTCACATCAGCTTGAATTCCTAGACAATAATATTTGTAGCTTAGTTGATCAAGTGTTTTTTTTTCTCAAAGTGTCATACCAGGATACCACTATGTTTCTCCTTTAGTATATTTTCTCTCATTCACCCTCTTAGTATGAATAATTGACTTTCCTTAAATAAAAATCCCTCTTATATCATATAGTCTATCTATGTACTCCTATCTATATTTACTATTCTCACATGTTTTATAAGACTCTTTAAAACCAATATCTTGCTTATATAAGTCTTTCAATACATCAAAACCCAATAAATTCACATGGAACTCCTATATAATTAGACTTCTCCTACTTAGTGCATTTGCAAATTTGTTAGATTGTACACTTTTATGATTGCTAACAAAATAAAAACTTTTTAAAAATTCAACCCATTTCATATTTGTTTAAATTATTTAGTTTGACTAATAATAAATCATAAGTCTTGAATGTTTGTATAGAGAAAAATTCTTTGGGCAATAAATAGTGTCTCCATTTTTTCAAGGCTTGGACAATAACGTAGAAATTTTGGTCATATGTTGAGTACCTATTTTTTACATCATTGAGATTTTCACTAAAGTAGGTAATCAATTTTCCATCTTGGCTCAAATAACTCCTATGTTAGTGCAAATATTATCACACTCTACTTGGAAAATCTTACTAAAATTAGACAAAGCTAATATAGGTTTCTTTGTGATATTGTCTTTATAAAATAAAAAATTATCTTAGTGGCCTCAATATATTGAAATTGATTTTTATTTCCTTTGATAGTTTCCACTATTGGATCACAAATGTGACTAAAATTATTTATGAACTTTATATTTAATCTTGTCAATCCATTAAATTTTTTTACCTCAAATATACTCCTTTAAGTAGGATATTCTACTATGGCTTTGACCTTTTATTTTTACATCTTAAAACCTTCTTGGGAAATGATAAATCCCAAATAGACCAACTTTATCTTTATGAAAGTTCACTTTTTGAGATTTATTAGCAAGTTTTCTTCTTATAGCTTAGTTAAGGCCATTATAAGATATTTAATATGATATTCCTTTGACTAACTATAAATAAAAATATCATCAAGGTAAATAATGACAAATTTACCCATGAAATTCTTGAGCACCTCATTCATGAGCCTCATGAAAGTGATTGGAGCCTTAGTCAGTTAAAATGGAATTATAATCCATTAATATAGTCCATCAATGGTTTTAAAATATGTATTCCATTCATATCCCTCTTTGATCCTAATATGATGATAACCAATTTCAAGTCTATCTTGGATAAATACCTTGCACCACTTAAATAATTCATTAGATCATCAATTCTAGGCAAAGAAAATATATACATGATTGTAATCTTGATTATAGCTCTTGAATAATTTAACATTCTCCATCTCCAATCCTTATTATGGGTCATGACTATTTAAATAACATAAGGAATTAAAATTTCCTTGATTAGGCCTTTATGTAATAATTCTATCACTTGCTTCTTTATCTCCTCATTCTCTCTTAGTGTCATTTTGTAAGCTATCTTATTTGGTAGATTAGATCTTAAAATGGGATATATATGGTGGATAATTATTATCATTAGAGGTAGTTCATTAATAAAATGATATAAAATTATTTTAATAAATTCATTGAGATTTATTTTTTTTAATTTATAGAGGCAGATTAGTTAGTTTTGTCCCTATAACAATTGTTCTAGGATTGCCAACTAATGCATAAAATACCTTTTCTTTTTTGATTTGATAGAATAACTCTTTTACACTTTTTATCAACACTTTAATATTTTATTATACTACTATATTAACCTCCTTCAATGTTATGTGTGTGTGTTTCCTTCCATATTTATCAAAAGTGTAAGTATTGCTTCTCCCATCACGTATAACTTTCCTATAAAATTTCCAAGGTCTGCCTAATAGGACAAGATAAAAATCCATGGTCATGACATCACATAAAACTTCATCCTTGTAGCTACCTATTTGAAACTCCACTTTGCATTTTCAATTTACCAAGACTTGGTGTCCTTTTTGTAACCATGACACCTTATAAGGAGTGGGGTGTGTTACCCTTTTCAATCCTAACTTGTCAACAATTTCTTATGATACTAAATTACCATTACTTTTACTATCTATAATTACCTTGTATCACTTACATTTGGACTTTAAATTGGTTCTAAATAATGTCTTACTTTATGTAGGTTCTTTGATCTCCTTGTGAGGCCTGAGTAACATCCTATTCATAAGAAAAGACTTTATAATTTTAGGTGCATCTTCATGAGAATGTGATATTAAATTTTACTCATTATATTTTATAATTTTAGTGTTACCTTAACTATTTTAAGGATTCTCTAGACACTCATAAGATCTATGCCCATACTTATTAAAATTGAAACATATGTCTATAAAACCTCTACCTCTTGTAAATGGTCTCCTACCTTTGAATGAGTAACCATTATCTATGGTTTGAACTTGAATTTTATAAATTATAACTTCTTCATTATCTATTTTCAACTGACTCCTTCCACCATGCTATTTTTTGCCTCTAAAATTTATACCTCTATCCCTTGAATGTTAAGCCTACTTCCTAGACATTTTTTCCTCTTATTTAAGGGTAAATTGGTATGAATCTTATAATAATATTGGTGATATAATAATGATTTAATATTATATTTTTAACTTCAATATATTGATATATCTATCCATATTTTTATCATCTTCTTTTATATGTCTTACCTTGATGATTAGCTTGTAGAACTTCTCTATGTAGTCTTTTACACTCATTTAATTTTGCCTTCTATTTTAGATATGTTTAAATAATTTTTTTTGGAAATACTTACTCATGATATCTCCTTTAAATTTGGCCACCACTATATCCCAACTATTTATCTCTAGTTTAACTTTCCTTCTCCTTTCATCTTGAACTCCATCCCACCAACAAAATGCATGACCTTTTAGTCTTGGATTGGGAAACTTAATTTTATTTTCATCCTCTATACCTTCATATTAAAACTATTTATTCATTTAATTTATCAATCAATAAAATCCTATACATTAAATATACCTTCATATATAGGTACTTCTAACTTGGGTTTAGATCTAACTCCCATGACTGCCTTGGTAAATCTTTCTTATGCCCTTTTTTCTCTTTCTTATTCTTGTTATAACTCTTATTATTTAGGTATTTAATATTCTCTATCACTAACATATATTATATAAATTTGTACTATGTGATCAAACTCCATGTCTTTCGAATGAGCTTTAATGTTTCTCATTTCCTCTAATAACATTGTTGTAGTAGGTTAGCTCCTCTAACATGCTCTTCCTTTTGCTCTAGATACCATCTTAACAATCTTATATTTCACAGCTTATTATTAATTCCTTTATATTCATCTTAATAAACTTTAGTAAAACTAAAATTATTCTCTGATGCCAATATGGTCTACTAAGTCTTTCAAGGTCTTACTTTCAAATAAACAATGTTGTTTGGAGTAGACTTGTAGACTTCAAAAAACATTTTTCATACTTATTAAGAAAATTTATGATAAACAAGAGTATTTATAGATTTAAAAATATCCTTGTATCCTTTATAGTATTTTATATCTCAATTAACAATTTTAAACCTTTTAGTAAACTTAATTATGGAAAAAACATAGGAAACTGTGTTTAACGCTGTATTACCAATCTTATATTGTAATAAATTGAAATACATTAAACTAAAGGTAAATAAAAAACTTTAAATAACCTTAAAAAATTTTAAAAATTAATCTCTCTCCTCTCTAATTTTTTTTAACAATTTAGATAATTTATTTTGGAGATATAACCTTTTTAGGACTATTACACAAGGGCTTTAATAGTAATTTGTAGGTTTATAGTACTAAATACTTAATATATTTATTTTTATGGATTTTAAACTAATAAAAGAAACTTAATAATTTAAAAAAATATTTCTTAATACCATTATAAATTTTTTTGTGAAATTTTCATGCATCAATCAAAAGATATAAATAGTTTTGTATCTCAAAACCCTGAACTAGGGTTTATAGTTTGCTTACAAGCCAAGAGTAATAAAAAATGGTTAATTTGAGTTTGATTAACCATTTTTAAAATATTTATATTATATTTGGTATTCCCAACCATTATATAACCTTAAATTTAATTTTTTTCCACGAACAAATTTTAAAAATAGAATAAAACAATTTTTCCTTGACCATATCTACACGCTTTTTGAATGTAACAAACCTAAATTATCTTATCAATCCTATAACATGAATAATTTTATTCCAAATAAATATAAAATAATTTTTAATATAAAATAATTTAAATAATTTTTAAAAAATTTTGATATTGTATCTAAAATCTTAAAAAAAAATCTCTTTATTCATATATCTTCAAAAATTATTACACAAATTCCTACAAACTACTCTAATCTCTCTAAAAACCTATAACTTCAAACTTTATCCTTTCTATGTTACTTTTATTTAATAATCATATAATGGTTATAAAACTATCAAATCTTTTATATATGTATATTATTATTTCCTTCTTGTCTCATGAACTAAAGATCTCTCAACAAACTTGAAACTCATCCCAACATGCTTAATTTGGTCATTTTCCTACATTAGATGCATCTAGATTGGTGTTAAGATAGCTTTATATTTAATAAAAAATATATATATACAATTATTAAATATTAATAGACACTATATATCCCTTACATAAGGATTAAAACCTTTAAAACGTTCCTAAAACCTTCTAACTATTAACAACAAAATAAAATTTTTACATTTCTAATTTTGGCGAGAAACCTAAAAACACCACCAAATGACATAGAAATGACAAATGAAACATGGAAAAGGATTATTATTGACCAAACATGACCTATTATACCTAATAAATTCTAAAATTAGCATAATTTAAATACTTATTTAAATTCACCTAAATCACATTGACCTACCATCCAAAGTAATAAAATTTGAAAACAATATGTGTGTGTGTGTGTGTGTGTGTGTGTGTGTGTGTAGAATCATGAAGCAATGGATAAAGTAATATATAATAACAATAAACAGGTATTACCATAAAAACATTTGTTTCCAAAGCTTTAAAAGTCATATGTTTATGCATACACATAATATACCCCAATCCAATTATATAATACACTACATCTCATGGGCCAAATATATGAAATTACAATATATGCTATACATCCTCCAACATCACTATCATATACCCTATCGAGGACTAGAAACTAAAAGTATATGTTATCCTTTTCTTTGTTAGGGAAATAATGAGGTGCATGTCATAGGTTATATTCCTAATAAATGTCATAGAACTAAGAATGACCCTATTAAGAATCTATCTATCGCCATCTCCTAGATCCAAAATTTTGAAGGTATCCATGTGATGTCTATATTAGAACTCATGCACATGCATTTCCTTATACAAAAAATAAAAATAAATAGTATTAGCTAGGAACATAAATGATAAAAGAAATTCTTACCAAATAATAATAATAATAATAATAATAATAATAATAATAATAATAATAATAATAATAATATTATTATTATTATTATTATTATTATTATTCTTTCATGGACATATGCATCCAATTAAAAACTACTACATTAAACATTAATTTTAAGCATATACACTTTACTTAGATAGTATTTCCATATCTATAGATATAAATATAAATATAATGACATTAATATCCTCCAAAAATCACTACCTCTAGGTGGCCACATAGGATGAAACATAACTAATAATTTATATTTTAAAAAACTAAAAAAATCATTTTTTAATTAAAAGATGGCATTAAAATTTGAAATTTTCACACATATTAGTCCTCTATTGGTTGGGTTTGTAGTGTAGCCTCTATGTGCTCAAAATGGGTCAAAATCATATCTTTTTAGATTCAGATCATGATCAATCATATCTCTAATCACTACCAATGTAGTGTTAAAATTAATTATAAAATATCAATATATTTATGAGTTATGTTTAATCTATTACCTATACACCATATTTTTATTGTGTTAATATTTTCCAAAATAATACACACAATATATTATGAACCATAAATTGACAAATAAAATATAATTTATGTTAGAACATACACAATGTAATATTTTGCACACTATTTTTGAGATGATTTAAGCTGATTTCCATATTATGAAATTTGTGTCTATACTTCTCATATGATCATCTACCCTAATATTATAAAATGAGGTGAAATTTATCTACTAATAATTATGTGGTTAATATTAATAAAATTAATTACTAACACTATTCATACACAAACATCAACCATAGATAAATACTTCAAAAACATATCATGGCTAAACAATTTTAATTTTTACTTAAGTAAAAATGAATTATGATCCATTCAAAATTCAAGTGATACATATATACATCAAAATGAAATATTCAAAATACTAATTTATCATATTCAATATAAAAAATAACTCTATAACTAATACTAAACACATATCATTACATTTGATATATACTATGATAACATGTTTTATACATACATACCTTTTGAAATGATCAATTACATCACTTCATCCCTCATATCAAAATAGGGACATACAATGGGATTACCACATTACATTAAACTATTAAAAACATATAGTTATTCAGTTGGATACAAACATATTGAGTCAAAAAATATAGAGTGGTACAAATATTAGTTATTTATATATTATAAACATATTCTAGAAGAAATATGTAGGGAATATGCATTCCATTTCAAAGGAAAAAAGTGATAGATTTCATATTATTACATATTTAGTAACATTTGTGGCACATATGTGCTACATTTGTTTCCTGAAGACATGAATGATAGGTTTCACATATTATACATTTAAGATATAGGTTCTTATATTTTACATATAGAATCATAATACTATATATTAATTGTCACTAGTTCAATGGTGTATGTTTCTAGTTCATGCACATATATACTATTTAATATTATAATTGGCATTGATTTAGTGGGGCATGATGTTTTTCATTCACATATAGGTTATTTTAGATTATTGTTAGAATCGATTCAATGGGGCATGATAGTGGTTCATGTACATTTTCACCTTTGTAGTTATGTATCAGGTATTTTAAAGTATTTTGAAGTGTGGAGTAACCTTTAATCTATAAAAAAAAATTCAACGATTGATTCACGAGTTTTGAGGTAATGTACGTTGAGGTTAAGTGACATAAAAACCATGGAATTACCCATAGAAAATCCATTATGTGGCTCTAACCTTTTATTTTTGGGTTCAATTATAGTGATAAACTATTTACTTAAGTGGTGTGGTTAAAGTTTAATGACACTCAAAGGTTTTACACTGTTCGATGAGACTAGTAGAGGATTCCTTATTTTAAAGTCAATATAAGGTGCATGGGTAATGTGGTTAAGGTTAAATGATGTTAAGTGATATACAAATTAATTGTCCATTACCACTTCAAAACTTGTCTATTTCCTTGGATATGAAGTGAACAATACTAAAAACATCCTTCTCCATTGTTTGGGTTAGTTGATGATCCATGGTATCTCCATTCTTGATACTATAAGAGTGACACAATGCCACACACCCACATAGGTGTAGTTATTTTTTGGATATATTTTATTTTTTATTATGGATATGTACTTCATGGATACATGTCCATTTTTATCATACACATTTTATTTTATAAGAAAACACATATACACTATGAAAAGTAAGGATACAAGTTTACCAACACTAACATAATTTTTTATTCTCTTTATCCATTTAATTAAAGTATTTATAGTTACACTAAAATGATAAATTAGATGGGAGGAATTTGTAGTTACCCAAAAAAATTACAAGCCATGATCACACCATTTTTTTATGTGAATTTGTATATATCGATTGGGAGAGATTATTTAGCATTGTCATTGAGTGTTGAGATTTGATATTTAATGTTGTTATTAATGTCAAAACTTATTATAAAGTTTCATGCCTATTTTATTGATGTCAATATAATGTTATTTAATGTCAAAGGTTCTTATATAAATTGTTGATCAAGTGATATTTGAGGTATGTGGATGAGGAGTTATGATTTCCAGCATAGTGAGTGTTGTTGTATGAGAGCTATGATGAGATAATGTTGTTGGAAGAATGTTCTAAGCACAACTTGAGTGATATAATTGATAATAAACATTAGTGAGTATAGGTTTGTACATAAAGCATAAATCATATTTTCGTGCTTTGTATATATCTTGTGAGATGGTATTTACAGGTGGTAAAGATGAAATGAATGAGATCCAAAGAAAAAATAGTGTTCTCCAAAGTTAAGTGTAAGTAGTTCCAAATATGCTCAAAATGAGCTATAAAGATGTGAATGCTCCAAAGATAAAGATACAAAAAATACCCAATAGTATTTTAGCATGAGTGAGATTATTTGAGGTTGTACCTAAGGTATTGAATACCTTGTAGATGAGTAGAAGGTAAGCTTTGAAGATCTATGTGTTTCAAAGATCAGTGTACGTAACTTTAAATATACTACAGTCAAGATCTGAAGATCTATAATAAGATCCAAATAATATTGAGTGTATGATATTGTTTGATCATACACAAGAGGCATTGGATCACATGTGATTTCCAAGGTGGAGTCTATAGAGTGGTTAGAATATCAGATTCAATGCTTAATAAGAATTGTAGGTCAAGGCTTAGAAAGCAAAAAGAGATATGGTGACCATATGAGGTAAAAATATCAATTTCCATGACATGAGTGAGTAGGTGAACATTAATATAGGTGATTCAATTTTTTTTAAGTATGTGCATGAAGTGTTAGGACTTGGTTGGCAAGGAAAAGGCTTGAAAAGTATTTTAGTTTCTCAAGTGCACATAATGAAGAGTTGTATAGGTGAGAATTTTTTTTCTTAATGCTCATTTGAATGTACATAAATTTCATGAGAAACTAATATAATAATGATAAATAAGGAAGGTTAATAGATAAAAACTAAAAGCATTTATTTCTATAAAGAGGAGCTAAGTTTTATGAATGATGATTAAGATTGAAAGTTAGTCTAAATCCTCATAAAACCCTTTCTATGATGTGATGTTGAAGATCTTGTTATAAAGAGATTAGAACCATTTTATATTATAAAAAATAATAATTTTAGGTTGAATTAAACTCTCTCAAACATCTCTAGGTGTTATTGGTTTCATAGGTGAGTGAGAGGACCCTACAAAAAAGTGTTTGTCTTTTAGATATTTGTTATAGAAGATAGCATTGATCAAGTCAAATTTTTTAAATGGAGGAAGATAAAATTATGAGACTTTTGGTTTATGTTCATGAATATTTCTGGATATATTTCAAATATCAGGTTTGTAAATTTGGTGATTAAATTTGGCTAGTTGCTAGCAGACCCTATGGTGTAGATGGTGAAGAAATCAATTAGAAATGATAAGATGTTTCATGATGAATTTTAATGAAAGAGTAATGCATTGAAATCTATGATGATGTTTTTTTTATATTTAATTATCTATCCATGCTTTATAGAGTCTTTTTTTGGGTGTAATAGGTCAAATCATTGAAGCCAAAATGGCTTGTCTGACTGAGTAGAGTCTATAAAAGAGGAGGTCAGAAGATTGGTCTATAAGGCCCATAGTTATCACTAGATATCATTATCTAATTGATTGAGTTTAATCTTAGGATGTTGTAAGATATTTTAAATGAATTAAAAACCCTTGAATATATTCAATCATGTGTTAGATTTTCATATTTCCTTGAATGTGTTTTGGAGTCAGTTGGTAGTTCTGAGTGAGCATCTTGTAGAGGAGTGTTTGAGCATGTTTAACCTAAATTAAATCATTAGATGAAGTTGATGATGACCCTGAGGTCATGATGATTATTAATATGTAATTTTTTTCCATGTTGGTTTTGATAAATTGAGTGTATACCTTAGTTGTTTAAGGCAAAGTTTTGGTATATGCACAGGCCTTTTATAAGCAATGTTTTAAGTAATGGTTAAAGTGGTAGTTGGAAAAAAAGGTTTTTTAGACCTAAAGTGAAGTTTTTAAAGGTATATTAGAGTATATTATATTTTTATTATTATTTTTTTGAGGTGTTTGGATAAGCTTCAACAAATATCAAAGGGTAGCATGTTATTGAGAAGGCCTATTAGGTCTCCATAAGCTTAAAAGAGGAGTAAGAGCTAATTGATGTATGTATGACTTATTATAGTGATTGATTCATGACTAAGGAATGTTATTTTAATATAATTTAACCTATTTATGGCTAACATAAGTGCTTTGAATATATAGATTACCTAAAAGCATATGATCAAATGACTTGTATAAAAGTGAAATAGTATGGCCTATTTTATGTATGCTTAGAGGAAGTGAAGAGGGGATGTTAAGAGGGTACTTATATAGAGAGAGAATAATATGATAAATGAATTAAATAGATCATTTGTGAGCAAAAAAGGTTATGTAGACCAACACAGATATTATGAATATCTAACAAAAGTTCTACAAGAGAGAATCAAGGTTAGAAGACCTAATCAAGCCATGAAAAGGGATAGATGAGAGAAGAAAGATGAATATAAATGTGAGAGGGATGGAAAGAGTGAAGGAAAAAATATTAGATCATAATATGTTGTATAAAAAATAAGGATTTTTGAAGGTTATCAAATAATTAGGTGGTTGAGTTGGTGTTGAGCCATCTAAGGGGTTGGATCCTCCTTGTAAGTTGGATCTTGCTAAAGCCAAGTGGGTGCTTGGTAAATTAGGGGTTGGTGATCCTTACTAATTTAGTTCTTACCTAAAGACTGTCAAGTTGGTGCTTTATATATTGGGGTTGGTACTCCAAGTTGAGTGGGTACTTAATTGAATATTAGTGTTTATCTTATAAGACTATAGTCTATTTACTTCATTAGTGGGTTTTATTACCTAAGTGCATTTCCCATGTATATGTTGTGTTTGTATGTTTCATGATTTCATGTTTTGATGCTTATTATTGATGTGATATACTTTTTTGATTGAGATAGTTCATACATAGTTAACTAGAATTGAATGAAAATTTTTGAAGATTGATTTAACCCCTCCTCTTTGTCATCTTGTTTCTATTAATTGGTATCGATGCATTTCCTTTAGAATAGGCTAAAAGACTAAAGGATATACTAAGAAGAAAGGATGACTAGTCAATAGGCTCAATAGGTTTCTTTAAAAGTAAGGATCCATTATTTAATGGATCTAACTATGCCTTCTAGAATGTCAGAATGAAGATATATCTAATGTAATAAGGACATGATATCTGGTAGTCAATTATGGATGGCTATATTTCACCCCAATTCCACCAAAATATGCAGCAAGTAAGAAGGCTAGTGAAAATAACTCCAAGGAAATGAATGCCATTTTATCTGGCATATCTAAGGTAGAGCTAGTAAAAGTAATGCATTGTGTTTCAGCCAATGATATATGGGATAAATTTAAGACCATCTATGAAGGAGACACAAAGGTAAAGATGTCCTAGTTACAAACACATAGAAGATAGTTTGAAATCTTGAGGATGAATGAATATGAATCCATTACATCATATCTATTAAGAGTTGATGAAGTTGTCAACATCATTAGAGGGCTAGGAGAAGAAGTAAAAGAGTCTACTATTGTTGAAAATGTATTAAGATCACTAACTTCTAAGTTTTATTATAAAGTATTTATTGTAGAAGAGATTCAAGATTTGGATAAGCTAGAGATGGATGGGATTTATGGCATCTTGACTACCTATGAGATAAGATAAAATGAAGGAAAACCTCTAAATAAATAAGTTAACTTTAAGGTTGAAAAGATTTCAAGGGCCAAGCATGAAAAATATGAGGTATGTTCAAACATTGATGATGCTGAATTGATTAATATGTTTTCTAGAAAGATAAAAATAGGTTCAAGCAAGTATAAAGATAAGTTTCCATTCAAGTGTTTCAAATCTAGATAAATTGGACTTTTTCCAAATAAGTGTCCTCATAAGCAAAAGACTAAGGATGGCTATATAGACAAGAAATACTATAGGTTTAGCAAGATAAAGAAGAGTTTTATAAGGTATGAAGGAGAGAAGAAGTCATTTAGGTACAAGAAGATATTTTATACCAAAGAAGATAACTCATCTAATGTAAGTGATTCAGACACATCTGGAAGTGAAGATGATATAAATGAATATCAACATAATAATAATGAAACCCTATTCATAGGTATAGAATTATATAACAAGAGTTATTCACATGGGAAAGATATTATGATTGATTTATAATCAAATAAAGAAGAATACTATGATAGTGAAAAAGTTGAAGTGGACCTTGACACATAAATCATGAGTACTCTAGAAGAGCTAAAGATTATGAAGAATAAGAACAAGAAACTAAAGTCATTAGTTTAGGAATATGAGTAAGATATTAGATTATTTGAGGAAAGGATGTGAAACACCTAAAAATAATATGAAGATAGCATTCAACAAGTTGAAACCTAGAATAAGATTATGGCAGAAATCCTAAAGGCTAACGAAGAAGACTACAACAAATATAAAACTAAATTAAAATATTTGAGAGCTTAGTTGGATCAAGTATCTATAAATATGAATAACTTTGTGAAGTTTATAAAGATCAAAGAGGCTCTAAATGATATCTTGAGCAGTCAAAAGTCTACAAGTGACAAGATTAGTCTTGGATTCAAAGAAGACCAAAATAAGGTATCTCAAGTTGAGAAGAAGACTATTGAAGACAAAAAGGTCAAAAGACCTATCAGATATCCCAATGATACAAGGTATGTTAATTATTTTAATGGTTACCATTTTACATGTAGTCAATTTGGTCATAGAGCAAGAGAATGTATAATATCATATAGGAATGAGTACTCATAAAACTATGGAAGGAGAAGACGTTTGTTACAAAAAGATCATAGTCATCATCAGTCAAATGATATGTATAAATTGGTCTATTACAATTGTAATAATAGAATAAATATTTCAATATTATGTCTGAATATGGATATGAAGAAGGCCAATCAAAACAATAAGGTTCATAGTCATGTCACTTAGAAATAGATCAAGAAGATAAACTCTATAGGTAAGGTAAAGATGAAGTAAGAGACTAAAGAATAAGATTTTGTAAAAGCTCAAAGTATAGACATTGGATGCTCAAGACACATACTAGGGGACAAGAGAAGTCTTGATTATCATATGGATGATCAAATTAATAATAATGAAGAATTGATTAAGAAAAAGAAGAATGACAAGGTGAGTGATGATCACCTCATAGACCAAGGTGGAATGTTTGATACTATCAAGTAAAGGATGTCAAGACCACTTATTATCTACATGTGTTGAAAATACATTCAAAAAAAATAAGAATGATGACAAGATGGATGATAAAAAGGCAAAGGCAAAGGTCAAGTCTAAAGAGCCAGTCAAGTACATAACAATTTTGAAGAATATTTAGTCTTATGAAAAGGATATCGAGATCTAGGAATGTCTTGAGTTCATATTGTTTTAGATCCCTATGAAGAAGGGGTAAATCCATTAAGTTTCATGGGGAAATTTTTCTATTATCAACAGTATTAGTTTGTAGTCAAATATGATCCAAAGATAGAATAGACTATTGGTATATAAGAGGTAATTTTCTAATATTTGTTATATGTAAGTGAGTATGATCTATAAAGACTAAGGGGAAGTCTCTATTTCTACAATTGGTATCAGTTAAATATCAGTTGGTATCAAATATAGTCAAGAGTTTTGGTTTCTTCTTTAGCCATGTCAAAGAAAGGTATGTGATCATGATTTATTAGTTCTTTGAAACAAGATATGTTTGGTTTTAAGGGGAGTTTGGTAGATCTATGTTCCTTGTCAAGAGAGTGATTGATTTTGATATGCATAGAGTTAAGGAGATATTGTGTATGAATACATAATAGACTCTCTTTATTAATCTTTTATTAAATTAGTTAGGAGAGATTGTCTAATTAAGAAGTTTTTGAGAGTAGTTTCCATAGTTTTTGAAGACTATGTGTTTTCTAGTGTCTTTGAGAGACAATATCAGCTCACAATAGGAAAGGAGTATGATTTTAGTAGTTTTAGATGATCCTTGATAGCTACTACTAATATAAGCATGGTGGATGCTTGGTTGAGGGGGAGCTATACAAGTAAGTTGACTAAGCCTGATCTATGTTGAGGTGGTCTTGTAATTTGAGTTCATACTGAAAAAGATGATAGTTATGGAAGACTTTTTTAGTTAATTTCAAAGGGGGAGAAAGATAAAAAAGATATAAAATATCATAAAAAGGATGAGAAAATGAGAGAAATATTACAATAGGCAAGAAAAAGATCAACATAAAAAAGGGAGAAAGAAAAAGGCAAGAACTAGGTCTAAGAGATGATTGCAAACAAGAACTAGTTGATAGTGTTTTTTGAGTATGTTTGCCATCAATGACAAAAGGGGAGATTTTTGAACATTTTCATTGATTAAGGGATACATTTTTGAACATTACCTTTGAGTGTTGAGATTTGATATATTATGGTGTCATTGATGTCAAAAGTTCTTATGAAGTTATATGGCTCTTTCATTGATGTCAATATAATGTTATTTAATGTCAAAGGTTCTTATATAAATACTTGATCAAGTGATCCTTGATGTATGTAAATGAATAAGTTTTGATTGACAATAGAATGAGTGTTGTTATTGTATGAGAGTTATGATGAGAGAATGATGTCTGAAGAATGTTCCAATGATAACTTGAGTGTTATCATTAAGAAGCATCATGAGTGAGTATAGGTATATATATCAAGTATAAATCATATTGTAATGCTTTTTTTAGATCCTATGAGATGGTATTTATAGGTGGTAAAGATGAAATGAGTATATTTGAAGAAGAAATCATGTTCTTTAAAGTTTAATGTAATCAATTCTAAAGATGCTCTAAATGAGTTACAAAGATGAGAATGCTCTGAAGAGAATGATCCAAATATGTAACAATACTTGAGCATGAGTGAGATTGTTTGAGGTTATATCTAATGTATTGAATACCTTGAACATGAGTAGAAGGTTAGATCTGAATATCTATATACTCTAAATATTTATGTACACAACTTTGAAGATACTAAAGTCAAGATATGAATATCTTTAAGAAGCTCCAAAAAGAATGAGTGTATTATGTTGTTTGAGCATACACAAGAGGAATTGGAACACATTTGATTTATAAGTTAGAGTATACAAAGTATCTAGAAGGTTAGATTCAAAGATTAATAAGACTTGTAGGTTAAGGCTTAGAAAGCAAAAAGAGAGATGGTGAGTAGATGAGGTAACATGATTAGTTTCCATGACATGAGTGAGTAGGTAAACATTGATAGAGGTGATTAATGTTGTTTTATGTATGTTCATGAAGTTTTAGGACATGGTTTTCAAGGAAAAGGATTGAAAAGTATTTCAAGGTTTCTTGAGTGCATACAATGAAGAGTTATCTACGCAAGAAGTTTTTTCAGTGCTTGTTGGCATCCACAAAATTTACATGAAAATATAATATATTTATGGTAAATGAAGAAGGGTACTATCTCAAAACTATAAGTGTTTGTTTTTAGAAAGAGGATCTAAGTTTTATGAATGATTGTTAAGACTAAAAGTTAGTCTAAGCCCTCATAAAATGCTTATTATGAACTGATGTTGAAGAGCTTGTTCTAAAGAACTCATAATTGTTTGATATGATTAGACAAACTATTGGATGTTGAATTAAACTCTCCCAAGCATCTCTAGGTGTGATTGGTTTCATAGGTGAGTGAGAAGACCCAATAGAAAAGTGATTATTTTTTAGAGATTTATTGTAGTAGACAACATTGACTGAGTCAAAGTTTTTAAATGGATGAAGATAAAAGTGTGAGACTTGTAGTTTATTTTCATGAATATTTATAGATAGGTTCTAGATCTCAGGTGTGTAAATTTAGTGACCAAATTTGGCTAGTCACTAGAAGACCATGTGGTGTAGATAGTGAAGAAATCAGTCAGAAATGAGAAGATGTTTCATGATGAGCTTTCATGAAAGAGTGATGCATTAAAATGCATGATGATGTTATTTGGTTCTTCAATGATGTATCCATGATTTGAAAATATTTTAGGGAAATTTAATAGTATGAATCATTGAATACAAAATGTCTTATCTAATTGAGTAGAGTCTTTAAGAGAGAAGGTTAGAAGATTGGTCTGTAAGGCTAATGACTATTTTTTTGATTTAGTTGGCAGTTTTGAATGAACATCTTATAGAAGACTGTTTATGCCTAATTATCCTAAATTGAATCATTAGATGAATTTGGTGATGAACCTAAGGTCATAAGGATTATGAATATATAATTTTTTACCATGGTGATTTGGAAAAATTGAGTGTATAACTTAGTTGTTCAAGGTAGAGTTTCTATATATACACAAGCCTTTATAAGTAGTGTTTTGAGTAAGGGTTGAAGTGGTAGCTGGATATAAAAGGTGTTATAGACATAAAGTGAAGTTGTCTAATAGATATTAGAGTATCTTATGTTTTGTTCCTTCCATGTGAGGTGTTTGGATAAGATTCAATAATATTAAAGGGTAACATGTTGTTGAGAAGGTTTATTAGGTCTTCATAAGCCTAAAAGAGGAGTAAGGGCTAATTTTTATATGGTCAACCTATTTTAGTGATTTATTCATGACTAAGGCATGTTATTTTAATATTTTTAAACCTATTCATGACTGGCCTAGGTGATTTTAATTTATATCCAACCTAGAAAGATATGATAAAATGACTTGTATAAAAGCAAGTAAGTTATGCCTATTTTATGTATGCTTAGAAGAAGTAAAGAGGGGATAATAAGAGGGTGCTTAGAGAGTGAGATAAGAACATGATAAGTGAATGATATATATCATTTATGAGTAGAAGGAGGTTATGTAGACCATTAGAGATATCATGAATATACAGCATAAGTTCTACAAGAGAGTATTAAGATTAGAAGACCTAATCAAGCCATGAAGATGGATAGATGAGAGAAGAGATTTGAAGATAAATTTGAGAGTGATGGAAAGAGAAAAGAGTTGAAAGAGTAGATCATCATGTGTTCTGTAACCTAAAGGTGATAAAATAATTAGATGGTTGAGTTAGTGTTGAGTCATCTAGGGGGTTGGAGCCTCCTTGCAAGTTAGAGAATATTAAAACCAAATGGGTGCTTGGTAAATTATGGGTTGGTACTCCTTTATGAGCTAGCTCCTATCTAAAGAATATCAAGTTGGTGCTTGATATATTGGGTTTGGTTCTTCAAGTTGAGTGGGTGCTTAGCGAAAGATTGATGTTTGTCTTATAATATTAGAATCCATTTTATTCATCACTAGGTTTTATAACCCAAGAGGGTTTCCCACGTATATGATGTGTTAATGTGTTTCATGCTCTCATGTTTTTATGCTTATTCTTGTTATGATATACTTGCTTGATTAAGATAGTTCATACATAGTTAAGTAAAATTGAATGAAAATTTTTAAAGACTAATTCAGCCCCCCTCAGTCATATTATTTCTATCAATTGATTCTAAATTACAAATTAAGGAATTATTGACACAATTAGCTTATTATTATTATCACATATTATTAACTTTACTTGACTATGTGATACTCTATTTTTGTTATTTTGGTCTTCATTTACTATGTCATAGGGATACTTTATCTTATTCTACTTTGTTTTTCATTTTCTAAAGCTTCAAGATTATTACCATAGTTAGGAACACTAATTTTTAACATTAGTGACTGGGACTGATGGAAAATTTGAGTAACATTTTGTCAATTTCTTCTACAAATATTTTAATTTTCACCATTCCTTTCACACATTATACCTCTTTAGGTTAGATTTTTGTATATGGATTAATCCCATGATTCAAATTTGGGATATATATATATATATATATATATATATCTGTGTGTGTGTGTGTGTGTGTGTGTGTGTGTGTGTGTGTGTGTGTGTGTATAAAAATCTCCATGAAGATATTTAGGGAAAATATTTCATTATTTCAAATCTTATTTAAAAAAATGAACACTGCTCTAACTCTACTCATTTCAATTTTTGAAGTACATTAAAGTCAAATTTATATTTCACATGCTTGTATTAAGGTTGATCCTAAGTGAAAATCATCTAGATTGATATCCATATGATATTACACACAATTAAATTAGAGGGAGAAATACATGTAGTTTGATCCCTCTTTAGAGTATTGGAAATGTAGGAAATGCTTAGATACATAATGTATCTAATGATAACTCAACCATAAATACTAATTTTTTTTCCAGGTATTATAATCAATATTTGTAAGAGATAAGGTTATATTGTAGAATAAATTTTCCCCCTTGGAGATGGCTCTTCAGTCTCTCTCCAATTGAGATACACTATGGGAATAACCCCAGATTATGGGTCACCTATGTTGGGGTTAAACCCTCAAAGAAGGCTGACTTCCTCTTGATGGATCACCTAAACTAATGTTATTGCTGAGAAAAGGGTTATAAAGGGGGAAATAGGGATAATAATAAATCTAAAAAGGTGATTCAAAAAATTTAAATGAGACTCTCATATGCTTGAACACACACTAGATCAAAAGAAGACAATACTAATTCACACAATCTCACAAAAATAGCTAGTTACATAAGTGTTTCATAAGTTAGGTTTAGGAAGTAAGGATTGAAGTCAAAGAGGAGTTCTAATACTCACTAAGAGCTTAATTAAATGATAAAAAACACTAACTTAGAACTGAAACTAACTCGAAGACATGTAGAAATGATCAACAAAGAAGGATAATGGGCAAGGAAGATTCTCCTTCACCATGACATTATGTAGAAGCTTTGTTACACACAATTCAAATAGGAGAGATAGGTAGAGAAAGTTTTCATTTCATCAAGAGGTAGTTATTAAAATTTTTTATAGGGTCTAGCCTTATCAAATGAGAGTCTCAACTCTTCCAAAATTGAGAGAGAATTTCTTATCAAAAGTGAGAGAGAGTTTTTTCTAAAACCCTAGAGAGAGTCACAATGTATTATAAAATGAAATATATAGAGAAATGGTAATGAGAGAGTGAGTAAACCATCCTAGATCATTAACTAATTTACCACCTTTTGATGAATGCTCCACCATATTTTGATCAAATTGGAGCCAATACATCATAGACAGGATAGCCTTTATTTATCCCAATAGGCTCTGAATCATTTCATTTATTAACACACTAGAGGATAAGAGTTTTCCAAGTGAGTCATGATCTTTTTTATGAATAAAAACCCTTATGCACCTTGAAAATATATTAAATACTCTATCTATTTTCATCAACCACTAAATTTCCACCTAGTACTATGCACCATCTTCAAATTGACTTGCTTATGGGGATAAAATCCTCATATCCTTAGTCCTGACAAAGCCTTAATTAAATCTATTTGAGTGGCTATAAGTACATGTTTATTAAGGATGTTTCCATGTTGAATATGAGACACTTGATTATAACCATTCATATATAACTCTAATTTAATATTTAAACATATATCTTACTATATATTGAAAACCAGTCCAAATATTAGTTTTCATATAGTCAATATGTCAATGAATAGCTTATAGACTACATAACTTATTTCTTGAACCATATTAGGTCTAAACAAACCTATTCTACCTCTAAAACTTGTGGGATACAAATAATTATTGTATGTGACATTGAAAACATAATAAAACTAATTCTACATGTTTTATATCCTCCAAAAAAGGTCTTAATTGAGCTTTAATGGTGTCCTTTGACGTATTTTCCCTAGTTCAACCTTAGGTCACATTTTCTCTCCATTTGAGTCAATTAGTTTTAAACTTTTAATATTGATTATAAATTAGTTTAGTTGCATACCATTAGATCTACTTTTTTGACTTACACATATACTATCAATTATCTCTGATATAAATAAATGCAAGCCATTGATCTTCTACTAGTTTAACATGGTTGAGACACTTATCACTTGTGCATTTGTCTTCAATATTCATTGATATTTTGACCCATCGCTCGCTCTTAGATCTAATTTTTATGATGGGTTATGTGTTATCAATTGATTGGGCCCATTGATTTTGTCTTTACCCAGATATCATTAGATCTACTATAAGTTTATGAGATCATGCCACTTATCATCCATGAATTCATCTTAGGAAATGTTGAACTTTTGACTTGATGGTCATCATTGGTCTACGATCCATGATAAAATGCACCTCCTTGGATCTTTCAAACCCATTGCAACTATTAGGTTTCCATTCATCATTGGATCTTGATTTGATTGAATTCCAACTATTGATATTAGAACATTTGAATTCAAATGGTTTTTTTACTAGGACTAAATTTGATGTCTACACACATGTCTCAGTCTGCAAGTCTAATTTTAAAGGATTATATCTTGAGATATAAAGCCAATAAAGATACCAAATTTTAAGAAGATGATCTTGGAATAAATTCATCATTTCCATGTGATACTTTGGTCTTGAGAGGCTTCTTGAGCATATTTATAAAATTAACAAGAAAACTAATCTATTTATTTCTCTATGATGTGTTATGATGATCTAATTCTAGGCTTGTGCTTGAACTATTGTTTGAATCTCCAAGGCTCAAATAAACTTATGAGGCTTGTGTAAACCTAATTTATGTTTTTGAATGCTATGATCACCATGGAAATTTTATTTCTCAATTTTTGACAAAATACACTTTAAGTTTACTTAAAGTGTTTTAAAAGATTTACAAGCTATATGTGATCTTTGAACCACTCATTCCATCTAGAACTCTATTCAGCTCATCCATCCAAGTAGATGCTTGTATGTAGGATAAAATTAGCCAACATTTTTGGTGACATCCTAGGGTTATATGCCTACTTTTTAAATATTAGTGGTCTTAAATTGATCCATTGAGCATATGGAGTCTCAAGTATTTTCTCTCCTATTTGATCATGAAAATGATACAAGGCTTCCCTTTTTCTAGAAAACCTCCTCTTGAAACAATAAGGACCAAAATAGAAATTAAACAACAATTATGCCCAAGGAATGTATTAAAATGGAAACACACAACTAAAAGGAAATGTGAACAAGGTACTTAGAGGAAAGAATTAAAAACTACTCTAATATGTTACAATATCATAAAACAACTGTAAATGATTATAAGAAAAAGGCTTCAAATGAATGCCATTGATTGGGATGGGTAATACCTCTCCATCCAATTAGGCAAGTTGAAAATAATTATGATATTTACATCCATGGATAAAATAAGGACCACTCTACAAGTAATCAAACTTGGTGTGGTTACTTGGATTGGCCTTATTTAAGTCTCATATGAGGACTAGGTCCCCTTCTTTTAAGTCCCTTATTGTGGCTCTCTTTTCAAAGGCTCTTTTGACCTAAGCTTGATGTGACTCTAATGTATTTATTACAAGGTCCTTAGTTTGTTCAAGATCCATGAGATTTATCATCCTTATGTTCATAGGCTCACTTTCCATCAACTCAAGCTAATGGGATAACTCCAATGTAGATAGTTCAAGAGAAATGGGCAATTTGGCTTCCCTTCCATATACAAGGACATATCAAGAATTTCCAATGATAGTTTTGGGAGTCACTTTTTCAACCCATAGGGATATCTTTAGATTTATATACCATACTATTTGATTCTCTTCCATGGTCCTATTGACCATTTTTGAACCACATATCAAACTGGTTCCCAGTGGCTAACAATCCTAGTGCAAGGAAAGAGGACAGAGTTTCTGACTAGTGGTTTGAATAAAATCTTGATGGTTATGAGTGGAATAGTGAGATACTGAATCTCAAAAGTTTTTTTTTTACACTTAAGGTATGTTTAATGTGTAGATTGTCAAATTTTTAGGGATAGCTAGTGAGATCCAAAAGCTCCATAGGATATCTAGGATGTTTGGGATAAATATAGTTTTATTCACATTTCATCCACACCAAGTTGTAGCTCATGTAATGAGGATCAAGTAAGACAAAAAATTTATGCATTTTATATCTTCACTCAATAAGGCTTCTAAGATATTAGATCAAATGGGTTTGTTCCTTTTAGTATAAAAGCCATCCCCTAAAAGTTTAGTACCATCACAAGTTTTGAACTTCAAGTTATAAATCTAAAAAGTTAGATAGAATATGAAGGACATCCGTACAAGTGTCAACATTATACCCAAGCAATAATCCACATGAGTTTAAATTTGATGAGCTATAGGATGTCAACAAATGTTCTTATAGACATAAAATGACATTTGCATGAATGCCAAATTTAATCTCCATGAACTAACCATTGGGGTTTTAAAATCCTCAGTGGAGACTTAAGGAAAAAAATGTGACCAAAAAGTGTCAATTCTATGGGAGCTTGGATCAAATCAAACAGTCAGTGGATCTCATAGGCTAATAAGAAGTAGAGATTAAGATGATGGGTCCAAAGGATCTAATTAAACATGATGGTCAAGGTGTCAAAAGAATGAACTAGGATATTTATGCAAGGGATGATCAAGATGAGTAACCCAAACTCAAGTCTGACCCAAGTTGGTGGAAGGAGAAAGCTCTCCATAGACTCAGATTAGACCAATTATCAAGTAAAACATTATAATATATATGAAAACCAATATCCTTAGATTGGCTTTACTCTATCGATATTTTAGTATATAATCCAAGATATAATTAGATACATGGCCAACAAAAGATCATTTCAAGCCATGCCTCGACAAGCCATTTATTCAAAGCAGATATGACATGTCCTTAGCATTCAAAGACCTAAAAATCTTTCCTCCATGATAATATCTAGTGGAAAATCAATGGATTAGAGCTTGGGGATTTGAGAGGTAGTTGGATAATTCACTTCTATCTTTCCACTTTTAGGAAACACTTGTATTTTAGTATAGATTTTCAAAATTAGAATGACTCATAGGCTATTTGAAAAAATTATGAAGATCCCATTCATAATGACTTGATTGGAAAAAAGTGTAGTTTGAAATATTACATCTCATTGGTCATCAAAAGTAATGAGTTTTCTAAATTTCCCCCATTTCTCTCTTTATCTACTATAAATAGAGGCCTTAGGGCCAAGAACAAATATCTCTCACTTCTTTTGACAGATCATTAGATCTCTCTATATCTTTATCTTAGTTCCCTCCCTTGGTTAGGCCAGACTCTACCAAGGAGGAATTTGTAACCTCTTGAATTAAATATAAGGTTGTGATTTGATTTCATTATTATGGTATAATGTGTACTTATCTCACCTAGCTACTAGTTAAACCACTCATATATGTTGTGTTCTACATCTTTTGGTTGAAGCCCACATGTGGATAATATGACTAATTAGTGCCTTATTTTAGTTCTCTCCTTTCATTTCCCTTATCCTAAATCATTTGGTAAGCATCTACATGGATTTATAATAGATATTTGGATTCTAAACTTAGCCTCCACCTATTTCATTAGTGTTCTTTTGGTTAAGCAGGGAGGATCAATCTATAATGTTGGTACATCACCTGTTAGATTTCTTAAGATCCCTTATCCCCTTCTAACCCTTTTCCCATAAAGTGATAGGATTAGTTTTATTTTAGGTGAGAATCAAATAATAATTAGCCTTCTATAAACATTTATCCCCATCATAGGATACCCATAGCCCAAGGTTGTTCCCATTTTATATCTTGACTAGGGGAAGCCTTAAAACCACTTCTCCCAAGGGTGCAAGTTGAAGCTCTAATAAGTCCTCATGATAATCCTTATCAATTTATTATTTATGGATTATTCTAGTCCATTTCCTTATGGTTAGTAATTAGAGGATGTATTATGGTAAATTCCCAACTAATATTCCCATCCACTTGTTTTCATGCCCACAAATACTAAGGCATTATCTAAAATTATAGTAATTGGGACACCAAACTTGGTTACTATGCTATCATGTAAGTCCAACACTACTTTATCATTGGCTTCTTTAATTTTAATTATGTCCAACCACCTAGTGAAGTATTTAGTTGTAAAGTGAGCACCCATTTATGCCCTGAACTTAAAGGTGGATTTATCATTCCTATGAATTCTAACGCCCATTGCATGAAGGGTTGCTCTACTTGAATTAGGTTTAGAGGAATGGATATTTATTCTTATTTTATTGTAAATATATAGAGCTTATGACATTTCCTAACCCATGCATAGGCATCCATGAAATAATAATCTAGTAATAACCATCTCTCATTACTTTTTCTATATTGTTCTTGGAGCAAAATGGCCTCCTACAGGGCCATCATGAAAATGCTCTAAGAGATGTATCACTTGATTGTCATCAATGTACCTAATAATTACCCCATTGAGGTCCCTTATGAAAAACAAATAATCAACTAATACATAAGGTATGGACTAAATCCTAAAATACCTTATTTTTTTTATGTCTAAACATTGAGGTAATTCTCCTATCATCAAGAAATGTGTCATGTCTTAGAGCCAATTGTTGTGAGATGGAGGTGCATTTGATTATGAGTTGTCTTGAAAAACCAAAAAAAAAAAAAATACTCTTGAATATCATCTACCATATGATGACATAATCCTTTATCTCTTACCAACTTGGTGACTTTGATCTCCAAATCATACTCCATGACCTTGGTAATCCACCCTACTCCTTTTTCATTCAAGTCTTTGTTGGAGATAATTGGATTAAAATTTTTGAGGATTTTCAAAGTTTAAAAAACCTAATTTTTTTATAAAAGTGTACCTCACTTCATATCTCTCTAGCCCTTGACTAAAAAAGGCAATTGGTTGCTCAAGTTCTTCATCATTATTATGCAGTAGCATAGTCAATATATTTTCAACATTTTCAAAGGTGTAAAATATAAATTCCTTTAAGAAGTTATGATTTATGACTAAGGGTGCTTTGTTAATGGCTTCTTTGATGGACACAAATGTTTCTCTACTTTCATTTTACTAAGAAAACACTTGGCTCTTCTTTAGCATGATAGTGATGGGTTTGAAATTTTTTAAAAACTTGATATAAACCTTCTCACAAATTTTATTTTCCCAATGAAGTTCTAGGTTCCTTTCTTGTTATTAGTTAAAGATAGTGTTAAGATAACACATATTCTATTAGGTTTAATGGATAATCCTTCCTTTGGAACAATGTGACCCAAAAGTTTACCTTCATGAACAACAAACACACATTTCTTGGGATGTAAAGTTATCCCATATTCTCTACATCTTTGGAAGATCAACCTTAGATGGTTTATTTGCTCACTATCATTTTTGGAGAAAAATATGATGTCATCCAAGTAGACTAATACCATTTGATTTAGAAACCCTTGAAAGTCATGTCCATCACTCTTTCTAAGGTTTCCCCAGTGTTTGATAACTTAAATGTCATTTTTTGGTAAGCATATGTGCCCCACTTGGTGGTGAAGGTAGTCTTATACTAATCTTCTTATCTTACTAGCACTTGGTTATATCTTGAATACCCATCTAAAAGAGAATCATTCTAAACCAACAACTATTTGAAGAAGTGGCTCCATGGATGGTAATGGGTAGTGATCCTTCAAAGAAACCCTATTCAAATACCTAAAGTCAACACATAATCTGATTTCCCCACTCCTTTTCCTTATAGGTACCAAATTGGCTACCCATGAGGAGTGATTAATGGGAAAGATTATCTTGGTTTCAATTAACTTGGTCAATTATTTCCTCATAATATATTCTATTTTGGGGTTTATAATCCTCTACTTCTACCTAAAAATATTGGCATTAGCCTCTATTTCTATAGTGTATTACGCCAAGCTAGGATCAAATCATCTCAATTCACTATATTCCCATGAAAATATGTCTACATATTCTTTACAAAGATCTTTGAAATCATGCCTCTCAACTTTAGCACTTACCTTCCGAAGCTTGAGGAGCTTGTCCTTGAAGATAAGGAATATTTCATAGTTATCTTTATTGGTTGACATCACTACCTTATCTTTTATCATATGATCTCCCTCATGGAAAAAACCTTCAAAGGTGATAAGTCCTTTGGGAATCTTGTTAGATCTCAACTAAATAATTTGATCCTCATATTGATGTTGATAGTTTTCCTGGTTTATGGAGTAGAACTTTATTTCCTGATGTAAGAAATATGCAATTTGCTTGTCATTCTCAAAGACCTACTAATGAGCTTCATTGTCTAGAAATGATGGTCTTACCACCACTTTGACATGTGGTTTTACCTTGGTATTTTTTAACTCATTTGGGATATCAAATTAAGATCTCACAACTACCAACCTATCGGCATATCTATTTTAGTTCTTTGACACTGCTTGGATGTTAAAGGCCACAAAGTCTTCAATTAGGTCCCACAATCGATGTTTGTAAGACTTCATAAAAGGGTTATTAGTGATATTATGAACTCTAACATAGTGAATTATCAACTCACTATCTCCATAAACTTGTAACTTTTTGATCATTATCTTACTAGCCCATTGAAGACCATAGATAAAGCCCTCATACTCTATTTCATTGAAAGAAAAACTAAATTAGAACTTGTAAGAAGATAAATACTTACCATTTTAGGAGGATACTAGAATTTCACTTGCACACACTTCACGTTTTCTTTTTAAACCATCAAAAAATAATTCCCATAATCCACTAGGATTTTTTTGAGGTCCAATGAGGGATAACATGGACTAATTTTCTTCATGTAAGTAATAAACACCCATTTACCTCTCATTAACTCCTTCTAAGGGATAAACCAAATGATTTTAATTCCATAGTTCATCCAAGAACATGTCTATTATCTCCTCAGGGTGAGTGTTTAATTCTTTACCAATTATGAACTCATCCTCATTAAGGATGGTGAAATTGAGGTTTATGTTGTCTAGACATAAGTGTCTATGTGGAATTATGCAATGGGATTAGATTTTATTGATGCTTTGGTACCATATCTTGTTATGGATGTCATGTATGACCAATATACTATAAGATAACTTATAATATTTATAGTAATTTCTTTGGATAAGCATAGTGAAAAATGAGGAAGAACATCAAGGACCAATACTTTTTGAACCATAGAGATAATAAGACAAGCATGCAGGGTCAAGTTGAGGTCTCTGATGATACCAAATGGCTTGGTGGAAGAACCAATAAGTTGTAAAAATCCTTTAGATTAGGGTTCATATTTTAGACCAAGCTAGTCTACTATAGACTTTGGCATTATTGAGGTTCTCACCCCATTATTTACCAAGCAATTATGTACTAAAGATTCATAATGGGGAGGAGGTTTGACCACCTTACCTGGTTTCCCTTCACTATTTCCTTTTGTTGCATTGGTGAGAACCACATTTTCTTTGCTTGGTTCCTTCTTAAGAACCTTGATATTTGATAATCCTTCCTAAAGTATATCTACCTAACTAGGCATGGAGAGCATATCCCACATTGTCACACTCACATTGAAATTTTTCAATTATTCCATAATGTTGATGAGTAAACCACCAAAATTTAGTTGTGCTTTGGGAGCCCTAGCTATACTTTGAGTTTGTGAGTTTTGAAGGACAAAGACATTCCCCTAATTTTAATTCCTTGGAGCTATTGGAACCTTTGAAATAGTAGTAGGTTAATTTGGCTTTGATATTAAAGGAGTAATGGTAGGAGTGTCTTTGAATACTTCTTGATTACCATCCATGTTCCTTATTTTGAATCTTGTATTTGCTACCATTAGAATGTATGTTAGGATAGAACTAGCCTAATGGTTGAGTGCATAAGACTCTTCTTTCTCATAATTCACCATTTTGGCACCCAATTGGCTTGGTTCTTGATCAAGGCTTTGAATTTTTTGAGTCTCTTACAGTTTTATCTTCATGGGTACCTCTATGTTCTAAGCCATAAGAGCTTGATTGTACCCATAATTGGTAGCCTACTACCATTGATCTTTAAAATCTTGGTTGAAGTTAGTGTTTGGGATAATGGATTTCTCAAAAGACTAATTACAAGGCATGGTACCCTTAGATTTTTAAGAAATATTATTTTTAAGAGGGATTAGAGTATTTAATGTTCTTGAAACATTTGGATTATAGTTGTTTTACCTAACATAGTTAGGCTACCCTTGTATTTAGCTTTGACCTTGGCCTTGGTATTGGGAGCTTACTTTGTAGGGTGGTTTATTTTATTGATAAGATTGTTGATGATGTTGATATGAGGCTCTGTAATGCCTATTAAAATCTTGTTTCCTCTTAAAAATCACTATTTCATTTCCCAAATATTGAAACATGCTCTTAATCTCTTTAATGTTTTTATGTTCTTGGGAATCACTAGATTGACTAGTGGAAGATTTTTCTTGCTTAGGTGAGGGTATAACAGTAATTATAGGAATGAGAGGAATGAAAGCAAGGGGAGGAATAGAAATAGGGGATGATATGATCTTAGGGAAGAAAAGAATTGGTTATCTGGGTTTAATCTTTCCAACCTGCACTAGATAATTTTCTACGTTGATTTCCACCTCGTATACATTTAGTAATGCATTCCTCCTATGGACTGGATTATTATTGCAATGTCACTATTTAGGGCCTTTAAATAGTAAAGAAAGGAAAAGTTAGGGTTAGGCCTAATAGATACTAGGATTCTATCCCATGCCTTTTAGAACCTTGTGTTGAAGTCTTGCATAACTTCATGAGGGGGTCTTTGAATTATGGTCAATTACTTTGAAAGTGACAAATGGTCACTTTTCTTCTCAAATCTTTTACATAATGCATCTCATGATTGGTCCTATGATGTAATATAATTATAATTAAGGGTTATATACCAATCCAAGGCTTAACCTTTAAAAGAGATGGATAATAAACTAATTTCTACATTTTCCTCATTGACATTATGGATATTATATAAATTATTTATATCCATGAGTTGTTTTGAAAGGGTTGTAGCTCAGTCTTTGGTAAAATAAGGGACACTCTTAAGAGATGCTACTAAAATATGATCATATTGAGGGAGGTATAGAGGACTTTGTCCATTAAAAGCCATAAAGGGGAAAGATCTAGGGGCTGTCATGGAAATGAAAGGGTTTAACAAAGATATTCTTGTAGGGGTAGGCCTTAGAATTGACTTAGGAACAAGGTTGCCTTTATCTGGGTGTGTATTTGTAAATCTTAATGTCTTAACTCAATTTGAAGGAAATTCAATGAATTCAAAGGGAATACCTCTAGAAGCTGATCTTGTAGTCACTTTTGGCATGACATGTAGTCACAACTCAACTACCATAATGATGAATCTTATTTTAGAGTTGCCATATGTCATTACTTGGAAGCTATAACTACTTCAAATTAATCAAACCAACATCAAACTTTGACCAATCTTATTTGAACTATGGTCCCATAAAGCATACTAGAAACTATTGTAGCATCAATTCTCACCCTTGGATATGGATCTTTAGGATCTCTCTAATTACAATAAATTATGGGAATAACCGCACATTATGGGTCACCAATGGTTGGGTTGAACATCTAGAGAAGGTTAACTTCTTCTTGATAGATCACCTAAACTAATGTTATTTTTAAGAAAAGGGTTAAAAAGGGAGAAATAGGGTTCTTAATAAATCTAACAAGGTGATGCACCAAATTTAAATGAGGTTCTCATATGCTTGAATCCACACTAGATCAGTAGAAGATAATACTAGCTCACATAATCTCACAAAAATAGCTAGTTACATAAGTGTTTCATAAGCTAGGTTTATGAAGTAATGAATATAAGCAAAGAGGAGTTATAAGAATCACTTAGATATTGCTTCAATGATAGAAATAACACTAAATTATACCTATAACTAACTTGAAGACACCTATAAGTGAGAAAGAAAGAAGGATAATGGGCATGTAAGATTCTCCTTCACAATGTCACTATGCACATGCTTTTCTACACACAATTTAGAGGGGAGAGATAGGTAAAGAAAGTATTTATTACATTAAGAGGTAGTTATTACAAATTTTGATAGGGTATATATTTATCAAATGAGATTATTTACTCTTCTAGAATTAAGGGAGAATTTCTTATGAAAAGTGAGAGAGAGTTTTTTTTTTAAAAACCTAGAGAGAGTTATAATGTGTTAGAAAATGAAAGATATAAAGAAAGGTAAGGAGAGAGTGAGCATGCCATCCCAGATCATTAAATTATCTTCCAATTTTTTATGAATGTTCCACCATATTTTGATCAAATCATAGCCAATACATCATAGACAAGATATCCTTTATGTTTCCTAATAGCCTCCAAATCATTTCATTGACTAAGCAACACACTAGAGGATAAGATTTCACCAAAGGTGGTGATTCATGATCCTATTTTTGAAGAAAAACCCTTAGGCATCCTAAAAATATATTAATGATCTCTTTTCTTTCTCCAACCACCAAATTTCCATCTTGGGACTCTATTCCATCTTCCACTTGACTTACTTATGAGGATAAAATCCTTGTATCCTTAAGCCTGATAAAACCATGACTATATCTATTTTGACTGGATACAAATACCTATTTGTCAAGGATATGTCCATGTTGAATATGAGACACTTATTTATAACTATTCATATATGTCCCTAATTTAATATCTAAGCATAGTCTTACAATAGTTTGAAAAAGAATCTAATTATTGGTTTTCCTATAGTCAATATGTCAATGAATAGATTACAGACTACACAACTTCTTTCCTAAACAATACTAGGTCTAAATAGACCTATTATACCTCTAAAACCTATGAGAGAAAAAGAACTACTAGACTAACATAGGTCCCTACTTTAATATCTAATCATAGGTCTTACTATAGTTTGAAAACCCCATTCATATATGTCTCTACTTTAATATCTAAGCATAGGTCTTACTATAATTTGAAAACCAACCCAAATATTGGTTTTCCTATAGTCAATATGTCAATGAATACATTACAGACTACACAACTTCTTTCCTAGACCATACTAGGTCTAAATAGACCTATTATACCTCTAAAACCTATGAGAGCAAACATAATAAAATTGAGTCTACATGCTTTGGATCCTCCAATAGAGGTCTTGACTGAGCTTAAATGGTGTCTTTTGATGTATCTGCTCTAGTTTGACCTTAGGTTGCATTTTATATCTGTTGAAGTCCTTTAGATTTCAAATTTTAATATTATCCATTGATCAGCTTGCTTACAAACCATTGGATCTAAATTCTCAAATTACATGCACACCATTGATCCAATTATATATGAATAGATGCCAACCATATATATTTTACTAGTTTAACATAGTTGAGACACTTGTCACTTATGTATTTCTCTTTGAGATTTGTTGACCTTTTAACCCATCACTCATCATTAGATCTACTTTTTTATAATGGATCATGTACCATAAATATTCTCAGGCCCATTGATTTTGTCTTTGCCTACACATTATTGGATCTACTATGAGCTCATGAGATCATGCCACTTATCATTTACATGTTCATTTTAGGAAACATTAACCTTTTGATTTGAGGCTTACTGTTGATCTATGATACATGATCAAATGCACTCTATTAGATCTTCAAGACCCACTAACACTATCAAGTTACCACTTTCCATTGTATCTTGATTCAATCAAATGTATACCATTGATCTTAGAACATTTGAATTCAAACATCTATTTTATAAGGCCCAAATTTGATGTCTACACACACATTCCTCTCTACAAGTCTAACTTTAAAGGCTTATATCTTGAGATAACAAGGTCATCAAGACACCAAATATATATAGGATGATATTGGAACTAAATAAAGCATTTCCACATGATCTTTTGGGATTGAGAGGTTTTTTAAGCATACTTATAAAATTAACAAGAAAACTAGTTTGTTTATTTCTTTGTGATGTATGATGATGATCTGGTTTATCTAGGCTTGTGCTTGAACTATTGTTTGAATCTCTAAGGATTAAATGAACTTCTAAGGCTTGTGCAAACTTGATTGATGTTCATAAATGATATGATTACCAAGGAAATTGGCTTTCTCAAATTTTGACAAACTACACTTTAATTTTACTTAAGTGTTTCAAAATTTTCACAAGTTGTATGTGATATTTGGACCACTCATTCCATCTAGAACTCTATTCAGCTCATCCATCCAGGTAGAAGCTTGTATGTAGGCCAAAAATAGCCAATATGTTCCAAAAAAGAATTAATATTGGTTATCTTATGTAAGTATGAAGATGATTAAAGGTATGATAATACATTACAAAATTAGATGCATAATCTCATATGAAAATAGCGAAACATATGATTCCCAAATAGTAACTTCAAATATGACCCCAGTTTGATATTAGTGTCTTGAGATTATTTGATAGTCAAAACCCTGATCTAAGCACACACAAAGTCATTATATAAGTTGTTGATAGAGAATTCATAAATACCTAAACATAACTAAGCATGAAATAAGCTAAGATCCACCTTATCCATTATTTGTTAATTATTTCAATATTTAGCAAGTGTAGTAAATCATAGGAACATTCAGATTATATGCATAAAAATTATATTATATGAATTTTAATTACATATTAATTTCTATATTAACTAGATTTGTATAATTTAAAAATATATAAAACAAGTATATGCATGACTATATTGATCATATTGATAATTTCATATATTCTACAACTTATGACTATTTCTCAAATTTTGATTGTGAAACATGTGCCACACATTGGCATGTGATATTTGTATCGATTGATGCAAGATCTCTAGTTGAGCATCCCATTGATGAGATCTTAGGTTATATTTTTCATAGTTTATTTTACATAAACTCGTATTGTTTTCTTGATTGATCAATTTCTCCTGAGTCTAAATATTAATTTATCCATTTTTTATATAGGGATGTGTACATATGATTTTGATTTGATCATTCTCTTAGTCTTAGCTTTGATTTCATTAATAGGCATTGTTTTCCCTTGAATTTTGATTTATTGTCCCTATTTAGACCTCCAAGTAAGCTATCCTATAATGGCATATGCATAATACATAATTTATAGTAGTTTAGTTTTAGTTTACATTATTTAATGTATGTTACACCTCAATAAAACATACAACTTTCCCACTTATTAATATTGACTACCTATTCTTAATTTTGTCATGACAAACATTATGATTACGTGATCATATATATTTTCTATTTATATAACTTATAACTTTCACGCACTAACTCTTTCCCACTAGAGGCATGTGTTTATTATGATTTTTATCATATAATACTTTGATACATGATGTTACCACATAATGAAGACATATCATTTGCCTTCTTGACACTAATTTTATATTATAATTACTGCACATGATGTGTTAACATTTCCTATTAATTTATTGTCTACCTTCTATTCTTCTATTTCATATTCTTAATATTTTGATTCGATTCATTTATTTAGTTTTTATTTATATGAATATTTTAAAAATTGTAAAAAATCAAATATTTGAAGAAAACTTTAAAAACATTCAAATAGTCAAAAATACAAAAGAGAGGCTTATAAAAAGCTTGTTTTTATGATACACGTAATTTTGTGGTGTCATTTTTCTTAAACATGATGAGTTACATATCCATTTACTGAACACATGATTTTCACAAGTATGCATGATTTATATGAAAGACACTTAAGTTCATATGAGACATGGACATACAAATGTGTGACTTTCATCACACCTAAAATAAACCTTTCCACATTAGGGGAATGCCCATACTAGGTGAATCTTGATACACTTTTCAATTTGTGTCTTTTTATGATATTCCACTAATTGTATTAAACTACTTAGATTGTTTATACACAACTTTATATTTTTCATACCTTTTAGAGTGCTACTTTATATATATATATATATATATATATATAGTGCTTTACTATACTAGATAATATTAATTGATTACTAATACTAGCATTTCTTTCTCTATGCTTATTTTATCTTTATGATTATGACATTGCTTAATCATTTTTGTGTTTTATATTGATTTTTATATATTCTCTAAGTACATTGAATGTGTTTTCTCCTATCATATGTTAGTTATGTTAGAGGATCCTCTAGTAAATGTCATGTCTATTTTGGGACATATTTAAGTCACGTTTAATATGATTGTGTACTTATTGATAATGATTTGTATGCTTAAGATATATTCACTATGATATTATGTATGTGTGAATGTTTTCATACATTTGTATGGAACAAATTTACTATTACCATGTTCTTGGTGATGTGACTTATATCACACGAATTTATATTATGTGCTACCCATTTATATTTGATGTTTTCATGATTTATATCATGCATCTATTATGATTCTAATATTTGCATTCTTCATTGACACAATGAGTTATATCTGACAATGTTTATAAAATATTATCAATAATATATCTCATGTATGACTAACAAAAAAGTTCCCTTGCCTTAGATTACATTTTTAATACATGATTTTAATGTTCAAAATAAATCTAAGGGCATATATATATATATATATATATATATATATATATATATATATATATATATATAATTGACATGGTTATGCTCTTTCTATATGACACATGATGCACATAACTCTTGATTTTGAGATAAGTGAGTAGTAGCCTTTAACCCTAATATCAAATTGGGGAATAAAATGGGATTTTTTTAGAGATTCAAATAATGTAAAATGGATAATTTCACATTTTGAGACTAATTATATGGTTTATATGTGTTATATTGAGAAAAATTAAGACATATTCTACATGATTTTTGAGAAAAAATTATATGCAAATGGAAATGTAATTGATCTATAAATAAATACTAGATTAGAAAAGATAAATCCTACTAATACTTTCAATTATTGATACATTATTAATACATTATAAATTCAAGGTCATGACCAAGATGGATCTGTTAGACCTAGTCAAAGTCTCTCTTACCACAATAATATCACTAGGGAGGGTTTCAAAGCCTCTAGTCAAGAAAATCTATGAAATAACCCTAACTAGGTCCTGTGTTTTCATATTCACTAATGTATAAATGAAAAAATCAAAGTAAAAGTCTAAGTAAAACCCTAATTCATAGAGAGAAATATATTTAAAAGCCATTACTTAAGCTACTTATATCTACTAAAAGAGAGGAGAAAAGTTATAGATACTTACCTTGGAGATGAACTTGTCAAGACTCAATATATCCCTTAGCCAAAGGTGTTTTACAAGAGGTTGTTATGGTTTGTAAAGATCACTAAGAAAGTCCAAAGCATCTAATACTTTTCCATGAGACAAGATTATTATCCAAGTAGAAAAACTAAGATAAGAATCCTCAAGTAGAATGGTAGAAGAGTAGATTGTAAATAAGCACAAATGAATAATTAACTCTTTATGTCTCTATAATAATGGATAAATTAATGTGTTTATATCACTAAATCTAACCCTACTCCTTTTAAAAATTTTAGTTGATAGGGTCAACCTAATAAACTCTATATTTTTATGGATAAAAATAAATTAGGTCTTGGTCTAGGTCAACCAAGTGTCAACCCAGACCCTAAATGAGTTTTGTCAATTAAAGTATAGGGTTGATGGGGTCACCGGTGTATCATAAATTGTCAAAAAGTATTTTAGGCTAGGGAAGGGATAATGAAGGAAGAAAAGGACTAGAGGAGGGTGAAACATATGAGGCAAAGCTTAGGGGAATATTTTTAGGAGATGTTTGGATTGATAACAAGTGGTAGTATGGGATAACATTCCTATTAAGAACTAATGGTCTACCCACCCATTTTCTAGTGCACCCCTTAAGGCATGTACTAAGAGAGATTGAGACTCGGTAGGTTCTTACAAGAAAGAAAGAATAATTAATTGATAAAGTTTAAAAATATTATGTGTATGTATATTCCCCACTCAAATCTTATCACATGTTTTTTAGGTACAATAAGGGATGGTGCTTTGAGAAAAGAACATAGAAACACACAATGGTGAAGTTAAAAGATTATAGTATTTTTAAAACAAAAATAACTAAAAGTAAATGACTGAAAGGGAAATAACTTAAAATAAAAGTATTGTATGCATACCCTAAATTACCTTTATCATTAGATGGTTATCTAATATGTATGTATTTTTTATTATGGAGGGTGCAGAGACTACTTTCAGAAAACCCAAGGATACAAAACGAAATAGAAAAAACAAACAAATGTAGGAAAGCCAAGATAATTGATGTTATGTGGATGAGGTGTGTTTGTAAATTTGGATAGTTGGGGTGATTAATACTAAGCTATATCAAATTACAAATTCATAATTAAGAGTAAATCAAGTATCTAAAAACCCAAGGCCACTAAAGATTGAGAAACTCAAATAGGTAAACCTTAATTATGAAAGGCAAACTCACCAAGTCAAACCAAGGATACATGTCAAAAAAATGGTAATCAAACATTAATTTAAAGGTAGTAATAATCCTTACTTAAAAAATTATGAGAAAGAATAAAAATGATAAAACACATTGATGAATGAGTAGTAATAATATTTACTCAATCATTAATGAAAAATGGTGCATAAATAGGAAAAAAACATTTTTGAGTGAGGAGTAACAAGCTGACCTCACTTAACAATGGAAAAGGTATAAAAAAAGTAGAAACAGACTCAAGTGTCTTAAAAAAAAGAAGTAAGACAATGGAAAATTCTAAAAGATACTATAGTACGTCTAGAAATGTAGAGCCATGATATAAATAAAACAATCCCTAGTTTCCCAAGCATACTATTTTGTTCTAAGGATAGATAAAACTAAACGAAAGTGGTTCTAGCATGTTTTAAGAGTGTGAAGAAGATGGAATATATAAGTCAAAAAACAGATTTACAATCACACTTTGTTTTTCAAGAGGAGAAATAGAATGGGTAGAGGGGAGAATTAATTAAAAACCATGGTATAGAAACTCTTTATCAAATTCAAGACACTCAAATTAGGTTTGTTAAATAAGTTGAATTTCAACATTAAGGACTATGAAAAATGTTTCCTAGCCACACAAGTCTTGGGTCAACAAATGATGTATATAGATAATCTCATGAAGGTGATATGTATGAAGATTAAAATGGACCTACCTTCCCACAATTTGTTTCTCAGTCCTCAGGACCCCTTATAGAGTCATTGGTCTACTATGAAGATTGGGTAATTGCATAATAAAGTAAGCAACCCCATAGAGTTTATTTAATTCTCCTATTCCAATCTATTGGCCTATCATACCCTAATGGACCTTGAATCTATCATTAGGATAAATATGGAGTTTGAGATTCACTTACAAATAGGAGATGTGATTTTAATCACATCTTTTGGTGTAATTTTGACTTTTGAGATTTGTATGTTTATTTTTTTATCATTGCCTTTTGTTGCAAATGATTTGGATTTTAACTTTCTTGATGGCTTTTTCTATTCCTCCTCCATATGGATTTAATAAACTAAACATGGGTGATAAATATGACTATCATTTGAAGACTTTGGGATTTATGGCTATGAAAATAAACTTATAAAGCATAGTGTCTAAGAGTCTCATTAATTTAGGTGAAATAAAAGTGCTATTTTGACTTTGACATTGGTTTATCTAATGTGGAGTGAAATGAAAAGAAATCAAGAGAGATGAAACATGAAACAATTTGAATTACTTAAAATCCTAAAAAATGTAAAAAAGGGTGAAAAATGGGTATAATGACATTGAAGTGCGATTCCTTATTATAATAATTATCAATGTGTAGGAAAACATGATAACACCTTATTGTTTGTGAAAATTTTATATACAAAAGAAGCTACAGTTAAAGCTAAGAACACAGATCAGAAACTCATAACCATTGATAAACATTATATAAAAGGAACACTAATTTAAGATGGTTATTTTATAAAGATGGCATGGTCCTATCCATGGTCTTACACTACAACTCATTAAAGGTAAACCCATGAGGATGCACAAATCATGTTAAAATTAAATGAGAAATATGATATTTGTGAGGAAGTTTAGGTCATATCCATGGTATTACATTGTAACTCACAAAAAGGAAAAACCCAAGGGGTGAAAATTTTATTTTGGAGTAAGGAAATGAGAACAAAAGAAAAATCATGAGGAATACCAAGTCCTATCTATGGTTTTACAATGTAACTCATGAAAAAAGATGAAAATAAATGGACCAAAAAGGAGAAACTAAGGTTTACGAAAAGAGTGACTAATGTAAAAGGTTATACCCATACAAGGATGATAAAAAAAGTGTTATAAAGATAGAATATATAAATCATGATAGGAAAGGAAAGGTCTAGGAAAAATACTTCTTTAAGAATTACACATTGGTGGGCTCTTTGAAAACATGGCCTTCATTGGTTTGAAGATGATAAGTACTAAAACCAAGGATGTATTTGACTAAGTAAGGCTGCCACCATTTTTGGGTGTATTTACCCTATTTTTTGTGCATTTATTCTAACTTGAGGAAAAGATCACCAATGTTAAAATTATAGACTTTAACCCTTTTGTATGTTATTTGGAAATGTAGGCCTTATATTGGTGATTGTGTTGTAGGGTAGAAAGATGGTTTTCATCAAGATGATAAAGAGAATGAAGGTGAGATTCACATAGTTATTAATTGGGTATGATACCATAAATGGATATATAGATAGAGGTAATATCAACTTCTAATGGGAGGATAGATTCAAAACCATAGACTAGTGAAAATAGTTTTGCCCCAGTGGTAGTGCATATGTTATTACGATAAGACCAAAGAGTGGGACATAGATAAAGATGCCACTCTATGTAGGTTTCATGAATTATATTTTGGATAATTTTATTAAGAAGTTTTTTGGTGGCCTCAACTTGGCTATTACATTGGAGATGATAGGGTGTGGAAAATTTGTGATTGATTTGGAATTTAGCATAGAGCTATTTGATGTCTTTATTTTTTAAATTTACACCATTATTTGAAATGATAGTTGAGGAATTACAAATTATAAAATGATTTTATTGAGGATAAATTTATAAATATTGGTGCCTATGACATTGATGAGGGGCATGGGCTCGATCTATTTGGTAAAATACTCAGTTGTCATGATAATGAATACATGCCTATCTTAGGATCTAGGTAGATTAACTATGAGATTTAATCCCCTCATGAAGAAGGGCCAAGGAGGATCCATGGTTTTGAGATTTAATGGAGGTGGATGGAGTAGATCATCATGAAGTTTTCAAGGATTAAAATTTTTAGCAAATTTAATGGCATAATTTTCAAGACTGAGCTAAAAGTATCCCATATGTAAGCATTTGTGAGATGTATCATGTCTGCTACAATAGCTACCATAAAATCCCCCATGTTCTTGCTAAATAATAGAAATAACTTATTCTTTCATAACACAACAAATTAATGTACCTTAAGCATTGAGATAATAAAGGATGTTATATCAAATGACATATTTGAAAGCTTATTTTTTAATGTGAGTCTTTTCATGGGAATCAATGTTTATAGGATAGGTTTGGTGTTTAAGGAATTGAATGTTGTATTTTTACCATGGGATATGTCAAATGGTGATTACCTTAAAGTGGTAGATAAGTGAATATTTTGGTTGAATGGAAGATGGGGAATTTTTCATTTAGATAAAAAAGGTAGAATCAATAACAACGTGGTGTAAATGAAAAAGAGATGTTGAAGAATCAAGTGAATCAAAAATAAAATTTTAACCTTGAGGGATAGGATCATTAGTAAAATAAGTGAATTATTTGGCAAGGGTAGTGATTACTTGATGATAAGCAATTATATTTTTACTTTTCCATTGATAATCATCATTAACATAGTGGTAGATAAGTTGGGAATCACCTAAAGTGTGCAGATAGTGGTATATAAGTTGGGAATCACCCAAAGTGTGTAGATATGAAATGTCTAAATCAAGGGAAACTCTCATGCCTAGGATTAAGGATTCATATTCCACCATATTGTTAGTGAAACCAAATGTAAGGTAAAATTCCAAAGGATAATTTTATCAAGATGACTAGTATGGATACAACCTGTCCTAGTTCCTTGAAGACATTTGGCACCATCAAAATAAAGGGTCTAAATATCTTTATGTAAATCTACATTAATTTTTGAAAGTTCTTAAATGACTACTTTGGGTTTAGTAGTATCAAGGAAGATAAAGGACTCTTCAAGATTACTTGATTCAAGATCATCAATGAAATTATGGAAGTAATATTTAATAGACATGGCTTGATTAAAACCTTCAACATAGAGAATATTATCATTCGGAAGACTATCTTGAAGGTGGTTAGTAGTTGGTATGAGAGTTAATATGAGTTGATCAATAATGATTTATCCTTTGAATTTTTTTTACATAAATAATTAAGAAATCAAATTTAGTGAGAAGGACCATCCACATGGAAATTATATCTCCAATAAAAAGGCATTGGATAAGAAGTGACAGAGTGGATTGGAATGAATGATAATGTAAGTGGTTTGATAAAGCATATAATGTTAGATATTTTTATCAATAGAGTATATGGCCAGGCAATCACATTATAATTTTGTGTAACATTTCTCATAGTTGATGAGGCCTTGACTGATATAATAGATGGCATATTCCCTTTTGGTATCATCTTGTTGGGAAAGCATTGCCCCAACTGATACAAGTGTAGAAGAAGTATATAATATTAAAGGATGATCATTAGAAGGTGGAAAAAAAGTGGGTGGGTGAAGCAAAGATTATTTCATATTGTTAAATGATTTTTGACAAGGATCTATCCATTTAAGGGAATTACCTTTCTTTATTAGATAATTAATAGAATAGATACAATAATCCATTGTGAGGATATGTTATCTTATTACCCCAAATTTACTAAGGTAAGTACAGATATCTAGAATGGAATGGGGGATGGGCATGTTGATAATAGCATTGATCTTGGAAGGATCAACATCAATGCCATGAAGAGAGATTAATAAACCCAACATTTTTATAGATGTGACACTAAAAACACATTAATATGGATTTAGTCTAACTTTGTATTTAATGAGGTGATCAAAGATGATAGCAAGATAAAAAAGATGAGACTTATAAATTTTAGACTTGGAAATGAGGTAATCTACATAGGTTTCCATAATATTATGGATAAGATCATGTAAAATGTGTGTCATCACCCATTTATAGGTATCTCTAACATTTTTGAGGTTGAAGGGAATTTTAATGTAACAATAAGTACCCCGTTTTGTGGTGAAAGTTGTCTTATGTTGGTTTTTGGGGGAAATGTGAATTTGATTATAACTTGAGAAACCATCCATAAGGGTTAAAATTTTTTAACCAATAGTGAAATCAATTATGGCATCTATAGAGGGTAAAGGGAATTTATCCTTGGGATAAGAAAGATTGAGTATAGAAGTTAATGCAAATGCAAATGACCATGGTGACTTTCTTCCAAATAGGGACAATGTTTGAAACCCATTCTAAATAGTCCATATGATTGATAAATTTATCATTAAGAAGTTTAATGATTTTTTTATGGCATAAATTATAAAATTTAAGTGGAAATTTATACTACTTATTTCACACATGGTTTGCATCGAGATAGGTGATAATATTGTCCACCATGATGCTAAGGTCAATGTCAAGAATGTCTTTGTAGGAACAAGAAAAAGTCTCAAGATATTTATCAAAAAAATAATTTGAAATTTTCATGTTCAGTTGGTGTAATTTCTTGAGAGATTTAATTGGTTGAGAGCATGATGGGGTACCATATTCAATTCTAGTAGTTTCCTTGATAAGTAAAGAATTTTTGTCTTTTAAATGATATGGTGTGTTAGGTACAGAGTAAATGGGATTTTCTTTAGTATCAATGCTAGAAATAAAGTTGTTGAAATGAGGGGCCTTATTCTAGAAATTTCCAATTTTATGATGTTTCTAAGGGAGTTGAGGACCTTGAACATGAATCAATTCAAGAATGGCTTCATCACTAGGAAAAGTGGGAAGAGGACCATAATACTTAACATCTACTTCGAGATCAATATTTTTAATACCACGATGATTATATTCAAAGTGTATTTGATGTATATTTGTGGCATTGGCATCTAATGTAATCTTAGGAGTAGGTGGAGTATGGGAAGAAGGTTGATCATATTGGATTAGGTTGTCATTAGCATAATTGATTGGGAGAGAATCAAATGGAATTATTGGTTTAGTAGAAGGTATAGAATATGTAGGTAGTTTTTGAGTTTTTGAAGGTAAGAATTGTTATACCACCAAAAGAGTATCAAGAAGTGGAGAATTATCAGGAGGGACATGACCTTAAGGTTCTAATTGAAATTTCTGGAAATGGTATGAACATCACGATTAAAATCATGTATTTGGATAGGAGTTTTTTGGTAATATTTAACATCCAAGTCTCATGATTGAGCTTAGGCCATGATGTAATTATCTTCATAGGTTGCATAAATTTTACATACTTTAGGTTCAAGAGGAATTTTAGAAGGAGAGATGCCCAGATCACTAAATTAATGGGGATACATGATTAAAGGATATTATAATAATTTAGACACTCCATAATCATTGTATGTGAAGTCATATTTTGTGTAATATCCTTCTTGAGAATTATATGGAGGTGGTAAGTCAATGATCTCATCAATGAGGGGGATGGTGTGATCACAAGGTAATAAATAAGGAGGAAGCCACTCTAAGATGTAAGGAGGTACCTTAGTAATGTTTTATGTATTTTTAAAGTTAGTAGGCATCCTCATCAAATTTAGCAAGATTAATATGTAAATTTGGATTCATGTTGACAAATTTGGGTAAGGGAGCACTATTGATTATTGGGATGGTGGGAATGTGATATTGAGATTTGGGATTCAGAAGTTGAATACTCCAAGAGTTAAGATTGGCCTCATGTTTATACCTTTTACAATTATGAAGGAAATCAATACATTGGCTACCAAAAGAGGCTATAGCCCTCATTCTATGAGTCCATGGGCATCCTAGGAGTATGTTGTAAGATGAGGGTAAATCAAGGACCATAAGATTAGTTTGAATGGTCTTAGGTCTAATTTTAAGAGGGATCCAAATAAAACCAAGTGGCTTTTGATTAGTCTTGTCAAATCCATGACATGTTAGGGGGTTTTATTAAGATGATTTTTATTAAATGCAAGTTGTTAGATGAGCCACAAAGATGTCACATTAATACCAGACCCTTTGTTGACTAATATTTTATGAATTAGGGTAGTATTAATTGTTATTTTAATGAATATGGGTGGATCATTAGCTCAAAATAAGATCTCATCATAAATAATGTCTTATTCAAGGAACTATATGGAAGGTTTCAAATAAGTATAAATGGATACAATGGTATGCACTTTTGTTGGTTAAATCTCATGAAAAGGTGGTTCTTCTTCTACAGAAGATGTCTCTTCAATTTATTATAGTTGCTACATGAGGATCTTATTATGATAAGGGGAGGCACAAATGAAATACATTTGATTAATATTTCAAGGCATGGAGTTGGGATCATCTAAAACATTCTAATGGGTTTTAGAAGAAGAACTAGCATGAGGTTTTGAAGGTAAATTAAATTTTGGAGGAATATAATTGGTTGAAATTTTAGAAGGATATGGTTTCTCATTAGTTTCAAAATCTAGTTTAGTGGTTATAGTATCTTTGAGGAGTTTATCTTCCAAATATGGTTTATTAGGTTTGATAATGTGATCCTTTGAGATGGTTTTCATTGATAATTAAATTTAGTTGTGTTAACATATTGAGAATTATTGTAATATTGGTCATAGTTGGCATCAATAGTATAATCATCCTTGTTAGATTGTTGAGCATTAGATGTGGTAAAATATTTTTGGTTATTAGAAGAAAAAATATTATCATTTTTGAGAAGTGGTGTTTTAATCATGATGATGAAGGTGAATCATGGCTTCATGATTGAATGAATCACCAAACATATAGGAGACAAAAAATTTGGTAAGCCCTCTACATGTTTCATGGGAGTGACCAATGTTGGTGTGAAACCAAAAAAAATTATTAAGGTCATACCATTTGGGAGGATTATTGGTATAATAAAATGGTTTAAAGGCCTCAAGAAATTGTTTTAGTTGTTGCACAGTTAAAGGTGCATGAGAATATGGGGTATTATCAACTTTGGCAACTTATGGCTTGGTCTAAGGAGTATTTCTAGTGATTAGATTAGTGAAATGTTGAAAATTCCATTTAATTGATTTGGTATTAGATTGAAACTATTTCATTATGAAGTCTTGATGCTTTACTTGGTCAAGATCTTTATTGAACGTTTGAGGAGAAAATTTTCAAACCTTATACTGAAGATAATGGGTTAAGCCAAAGATAACAAGTGTAAATAGGTTATCATCAATCATATTATGATTAGAATTTTAGGCCAAATATTTTCATCACTTGATAAAATCATGAGCTAATTCAGTGGGAGATTACTTAGCATTGATGAAATAGCTAAGGCAATTTTTGAGAAGAACATTATGTTGAAACACTTTAACTAAAGGATTAACTAAATACTCTAGTTTCAATATGAATGTTGGGGAGGTTGGTTTTACCATTCTAGTACATCTCCAATGAAGGTTTTAAGTAAGAGTTTAGTTGTGGAAAAAGTATTGGTTTAGATCCATTCCTTATTAAGATTATTGAATTATTTAAGGAAAGATGCAGGGTATTTAGTCCCATCAAACTAAATAGTTGGATATATGTTAACAATATCAATAGAAGTAATGAAATGGGATAAATGCTCATTTTTAATGTTTTTAAGCATCTTTTTATTCAATATAGGTTGGGGGATGACATTCCCTATAACATATCTAAGAGGAGGAGGAATAAAATTTTGATTATTATGAGGGAGGAGAATAAAAGATTGATTAGCCATATTGATCAAATGATGTTGTAGTTTCCTCATTTGAGAGGTTTTATAGGTTTACATTATGTTAATTTATTTCATGATCTATGCAAAAATTTGGGTTGTATCATATGGTGGGTTGGTGTTTGTAAGAAGACTCCCCAAATTGATATTAGGGGGAGGGTTGTTAGGTGGTGGATTTTTGGTGGGGTTATTAGATAAACTTATATTAATTTCCACCAAATTGTTATGAGATGCTTGGATATGGGAAATGTCTTGATACGTATGAGAAGGACTAAATCCACCTGTCTCATCTTGTTACATGATTTTAACCATGTTACAATCCAAAGATGAGGGAGGGAAAGAAGTACTCCAAGAGTGAGAATTCTCTTAGGAGGTAAAGAAAGGAAGAAAGGAGCACCCCATATAGTGTTTAAATGGATTCAAGTTGTCTAAGAATATTCTAATAGGGAATTTCATGATGATTAAAGAAAGAAACAAAATTTTAAGAAAGCAGAAGGAAAAGCAGGAATAAAGTCAGCTAGATAGATAATAAAATTGACCAAAAAAAAGAATAGGGTTAGCCAATAAAGAAAAGAGTTTGTCAATAGGTACACAATCGACTGGGTTGGTAGGGTACCACTAATAAATAAGATAAAAAAATACTTAATTATATGGATCAACTGTGTACTATTAGACAAAGATAAAATAGAGAGATAGGAATACATAATCATGTAGGTCAAATATGTACTATATACAAGAAGGTGAAAATGTTCTATCAAAGAATGTATTGAAAAAGATGAAAGTGTGCTAAAATAGGAGAAAATTTTGTAATTCAATTTGAATAAATAATGAAAACAAACACATAAATAATTGGATCAATGTGATTGATCCAATTAGGGCACACAACACAAACCTTGCACCAACACTATCCAATGCAAGTTTTAAAATACAACACATAATGATAAAATATAAATAAATTAGCTAAAAATTAAATTCTAACTAATTTGGCACCCTAAGTGCTATTATATTATTAAAAATTTTGATTTGAATGTGATAAGAAGGGTTAAAATAGGCAACTAGAAAAAAATCTATGGTTGGTTTCAAGATGTTTGGGATGAAAAGAATCTTTATTGAAAATGGTATTGGCTTGGTATTGGGGACTAACCCCTCAATTCACAATCCCATAATGGTATAGGTGTCTGGTACTTGGACAATATATACTATTAACCAAGGATTTATACTTGACTAGAAAACCAAGTCAATGTTTCCTTGGTAATGAAATCAAAGTAGGTAGCCCTTGAGAAGACAAATGTTTAATTATTTTTAAATGCTAATTGGTTTGGTAGTGTGTGAAAAATAGTAAAATAGTGTAACTAAAATGGTAATTTGAAAAAACACATATTTAGGCTATATGAGTCACTCTAAGCATGTAAACAACTAGAAAGGAAATGTGAATTAGTTACTAGTAAATAGTTGTTAATTACTTGATTAAGAATAGTAAAATATAAATTTAGGAAACATTGTATCAAAATATTATAAAATAGAGTCGACTGGATCACTTTTATTTTGTAGTAGTAATGCCTTTAAGAATAGAGTCAAATAGGGTGACTATATCTCTTAAAAAGGAGGTAGACTAAAAAATTAAGTCAACCAAGTCAACCTAGTTAGTTGTAGGGTTGTAGTTCTGAAGATTGCTAACTTGTGAAAAACATAACTAAAAGAATAAGTAAAATGATAGAGAGCTATGAGAAAGGAATTGGGTGGGCTTGAATATGATTTAAATTGAATTTTTTTATGTTGTAGTACTTAATTTCTACTTTCAAATTCTATAAATTAGGTCAATTGGTTCAACCAAGCTCTACAAAACCCTACATGGTGAAAAAGAAATAACAAATAGAGTCAACCTATTCAATAATGCTTGTTGACCTACATATTGGCAAAAGAAACTAATAGATAGAGTTGACTTGTTTGACAATGTATGATAATATGGAACTAGATTAGCATACTATGTCAAACTACTAAATCCAAAAACTCTTAATTGTTAAAAACCTACATAAATAGAATAGAGTCATTTTGAAGTGACTATATGTTAAACTTATGCACAAAATGTTAGAACTATACTGACTAGTTAGATATAGTATTAAAAACATATAAAAATATAAAATTAGGTCAATTGGTTCAACCAAGTTCTACAAAACCCTACATGGTGAAAAAGAAATAACAAATAGAGTCAACCTATTCAATAATGTTTGTTGACTTGTATATTGGCAAAAGAAACTAATAGATAGAGTTGACTTGCTTGACAATGTGGAACTAGATAAGCATACTATGTCAAACTACTAAATCCAATAATGTGTAATTTTAAAAAACCTACATAAATAGAATAGAGTCATTTTGAAGTGACTATATGTTAAACTTATGCACAAAATGTTAGAACTATACTGACTAGTTAGATATAGTATTACAAACATATAAAAATATAAATGAAGAAAAAAATGATGGCATGAAAAAAAACTTGCAAGAGTTAGATTCACTTCAAGTTAATTAAAATGTATGGAAAGGGAAATGTAACTAATCTATAAATCAATCCTAGTTCAAAAAATATAAATCTTACTTACACTTCCAATTGGTGATACATTAGATATTTGAGATCATGACCAAGATGGATCCACTAGACCTATCCAAGGGATCTCTTACCATAATAATCTCACTAGGGAGGGTTATAAAGCCTGTAGTCAAGCAATAACCCTAACAAGGTCCTATGTTTTCATATTAACTAATATATAAATGACAAAAGCAAAGTGAAGTTCTAATTTAGTTCTCACCAAAGCTTATGACATAAATGGGGATAATAAACATAAAAGTAAACATACATAAGAGAATCCTATTTAACCTATTTATAGGTAAAACCATAAGTCATGAAGAGAAATATATTTAAAAGCCATTATTTATGCTAATTTTATCTAATAAAAGAGAGGAGCAAAATTAGAGATACTTACCTTGGAGATGAACATGTCGAGACCTAATCTCTCCCTTGGCCAAAGTTACTTTGTAAGAGTTTGTTGTGGTTTGTAAGGATCAATAAAAAAGGCCAAATCATTTGTGACTTTTACATAAGATAATAGTCTTCTCCAAGTAGAAACCCTAAGCTAAGACTTCTTAAGTATAATGGTGGAAGATTAGATTGTAAATAAAAACAAATGAATAATTAACTCTTCATGTCTCTCTAATAAAGGTGAAATGAATGTGCTTATGTAGTTTAATCTAACTCTAGTACTTTTCAAAAGTTTAGCTGATAAGGTCAACCCAATCAACTTTGTATCATTACTAAGAAAAACAAATTAGTTCTTGGTCTAGGTCAGCTAGGGGATGACATAGACCCTAAATGAATTTTTTTAATAAGATTATAAGGTCAATGGGTTGATAGTGTATTGTAATTTGTTAAAAAGGATTTTAGGCTCTGGAAGGGCTAATGAAGGAATAAAATGACTAGAGGAGAGTGAAAAATAGGATGTAAAGCTTAGGGGAATGTTTTTAGGAGATGGTTAGATGAATAGAAAGTGGTAGTATTAGATAACAATCTTGCAAAGCACTAATGTTTTGTCCACCCATTTCCTGGTGCACCCCTTAAGGCATGCACATAGATAGATTGAGACTCGATAGGTTCTTGTAAGAGAGAAGGAATTAGTAATTGATAAAGTTTGAAAATATTATGTGTATACAAAATTGAGACATATTTTGGAACATATTTTGACATTATACATCATTATAAGGAACATATGGATCACATGGGTAATGAAATGTTTTCATGAAATCATGTTTTTAATTTTATTTATTAAGGATGAATAGAGAATGATGGTATTATAAGATCTCTTTATGTCTATATCTTTCTACAAAAATTGATCCTCTTACATGTGAGATTAATTTATAATGGGGGTAGTGTGGTTGAAGTTACTTAATTTCTCAACATCTAAGATTCCATTCTCAAGATGTGTATTTGGGGAATTTACACTACTCATCTCAAATTTTTATCAATTATATCTCTTTGGGGCATCTTCACACCATGGTTTTCTATATAGGTTCAATTACTGACAACTTAGCTCACATACCATTAGGTATTATTCCTTAGCTTTTCAATTTCAATAATTAAGATTAATTTAGCTTTGTTATTATGAAAAAATATTGATTTATACATTTTTATTACAAGTTTCACATGGATAAAATGATACATTTTGGTTGTACATGTTGACACCAAGAACAATTATCACAAGTATATAATTTAATTATTTTATCCTTTTAGTTTATTATTTTTTAGATTAAAAGGTCACATCTATAGAACCTAATTTTAAATCTTTGACATTTTTGAAAATAAAACTCTAACATACTTTGACACACTTAGATAATGATCATATATTTTAAACATGAGAACACATTCCATCAATCCCTATACCCATATAGTATCTTATCCACCTTTAGTTTCCAAACATATTTATTAAGGATCGGTTGTTCCTACGCAATAATCCTTAAAAATCCTAGATAGATATTTTGCATATTATAGATCCCCATTTTCCCTTCTAGGCTATTGTTGGTAAAACTAGACAATTTTAATTACCATAGGTATGTCCCTCTATATATAATGTCCATGATACTTTAACATCTATTTTTTAAAATAGGAAGTCTCAATTACATTAACCTATAATAGTTTTAGAGGTATTCCATAGAAATAAATTAAAAAAGAGTCATCTAAAAATACAAATCAACCCTAAGGTTATTAATCACTTAGAAAGTCTTAGAAACATTGATAAATTACCTATCAATCTCTTAGGAATATTATTAAAATACATACACACATATTATAATTTCAAGGAATAGTGATATATCAGTGCATAAATCTAAATATAAATACAAAACTACAAAGTCATATGGTATCGAGCATTGAAGATAAAAATATATTATTGTATTTTATATTATTTAATATGTTTTAGACAAACATAAGTAGGAGAAATATGGTGGATTTGAACACTCTTCAAAGTATTTAAATATAGGCAGCACTTATCAAACAAAGAGTGGTTGGGGATAATCCAACCCAAAAATAAATCATTTTAAAGGGAATATTATGGTTGACTAAGCATAATTAAGATTTAAATATAATACATATAGTACACACATTTCAATGCATGTTCAAAAAGGTACACATAAATAATCACATTGTAATTTTAGACATATGGATCTAAGAATTATCAGACCCCCACTATGTGTAGGAACACTACTGGTTAATCTTAATAGCGTTGGCTATATCAGCCATCTATATTTACCAATAATATATAGGTAAATTTTTACACACTATTTTTTATTTGAGTAGCTCACAGAAAGCACATAGAGCATTTTAAGGTTCATTAATGGGACCCATGAGTAATAAATAGGTATAAATAGTTAACTATATTATCATTTTCTTACTTTGTCCTATCTAAATTAATTAATTTTAATTAATTCAAATTAAAAAAATTATTTTCATATTTTATGTAATCTTAATCAGTGCATAGTTTCCATTATTCTTCTCTCTTATGTGTAAAATAAGTAAGATTCACATTTGTCTCACCTTCTCTCCTCTCCCTCTCATTTTAAGTTTATTTATGATATTTTTATAATAAATATATATATTTAAATTTCATTATTATATTAATTTATATTATAAGTGTTTAAAAAATTCATATGAGTGTTATTTCTAGATAAAAATATTTCACTGCTGAATGCAATAATTATATAAATAAAAAAATTGTGACATATTTTTTATTTGAAAAGTTTAGTGACAATTTAAATCATTCATTTCCATTGTTGAATGAATTATATATTTTATATTTTTCATTTTTTTAATAGTATGAATCAATTTAAATGCTTATTATTTTACCTTTTTAAAACTTAATATGGGGACATTTTTTAACAAGATCAAAAAAGACTGTAACCTATTATTTAATATAATAAATGAAATAAAAATATAAATGAATTGGGAAAGTATATTTAAAAATGTTTCCACCTTCCTCTAATAATTTTTTATGAGTTATAAAAACAAAAAAAATAAACAAAATAACAAAAAAATAAATAAAGCATCATCACTGGAGTCAGAGACAATCACATTGGGTCATCAATCTATTTCCTTGTCTTCTAGGATGATAACAACCAATTTATTAACCAAATGTGAATCCTAAAATTTAGTCTAATTTATCCCCAACTTTCTCAACATTGCATTTATATTTTTTCCCTTCATAATATCGTCCACAACCATGGATTTGAATAACAACCAAACCAGATCAAGTCAACAACTTATGATAAATCCCAATTACTTCACATCTTCATGGATTTCATGGGTATTACTTGCTCCAAATAAAACAAACTAAACTCAAATTAAATAATCATATTTTAGGATGTCCAAATTGGGGGTGGACTAACTAAGATATTTAATGGCCTAGACTATGCAATCTACCAAGGCAACTTCTCCCATCCTGGTATCTATTTATGCATGAAAGATATTTTATGACATCATTTGAGTTTCTTTTATCCTTATTATTCTCCAATAGAGAAGAATTTTAGAATTCCCAATCTCTATCCATGTTAACTTTTTGTTTTGATCAATTAGGCTATCAAAATTCAATAATTACCTTGATTTGAGATCATCCACAAGCCAATGAAATATGAATGCACATATTACATATAAAATTTATGAATCAATTCATCACTCTTCTCCATGGAAGTATTGATTTAGGATTATTTTCATTTTATTGAGTGACTATTTCTGATTAAATAATGCCCCTCAACCCATTGATTTTTTTCTTAATTTTCTCCAAATTAGATCACAAAAAATTATGATTCAAACACAAATCCCAATTTATCCTTATAATCTCTTTTTTTTCAAAATAACAAAGCTGGCAAGAGGTAAGAAGGGAACCTAAGGTAAGGACCACAATTTTGGAAAGAAAGAAGTGCCTAGAAAACTAAGTAGACCCCTAAAAATATATAGAGTAATGAAATTAATATCCTATCCATGGATAACACTCAAACCAAAAAAAACAAAAGAATTAAATAGACATACTTATGTCTATTTAAATATTTGATGAAGTCATAGTTAGAATAAAACTGAAAAAATAAATAAAGAAATGCATGACATATTTGTATATCAAATAAACATATTTTTATAAGAGAAAATCATGCAATATATTATCCAAACAAATCTAATTCCCTATTATCAAAAGATAAATATAAAACTTAAAAGGCTAGACCATGATATTACTAAAATTAAAAATAATAATAACCAATCACATTGTGACCATATTAATTTTATTCAAGAAAACTAGATTATCAAGGAGGCTAAAAACTAAATTACAAAAGGAGAGAAATGTGTAATTGAGAGGTGCATCTATTTTGTCTCCAATTTCAAGATAAAATTGCTATGGTAGTGGAGTGATTATGGATTTATAAGCTAGCAATATAAAATAATACCACTTTGAATTATTGGACCTATCAAGAACACCATGCATAACATTAAATAAATGAATTTAATACCAATTAAATCAATCAATGCGAAAATGTAGTGGAGATATTTTTCCAAATTGTCAAAAAATTAAATCATTATATGAAGTGACTAAATTGGTAAATTATTAGTTCTTAAATTTTCTTGATTTACTTTGTTTTATCTTATTTTTGATTGGATGTGATCTAACAAGATAAAAATTTGAATATTAAAATTTTTAAAGATATTTTTAAAATAAATAATATTTAATTACTACCACATTTTAATAATATATAATAGGAAATGACATAAAGAATTAATATATTTTGCTTTTATGGTTTTGTGTAGGTTTGAGGCTAAATATAAGTTATTAAAAGGATGATAAATGTATCAAGAGTTTATCAAACCATGAAACTAAGTATTTAAATCTACTAGAAAAGTTTATTAGGATATATATGCCTAAATTAGATGATTGTGTATATATTATGGAAAATTCATCCTTTTAAACTATGTCTAACTATCTTTTGCATGAGCTATTATGCCTACTTGTAAATTTTCATTCTGTGAGATATCAATTTCTCATTATGGTCACAAAATATAGAGTATTATCTCCTTTACTTTGAAACCCTAGTTCTAATTTCAACACTATGTTAGCCTATAAAAATATGGAAGAGTGAGGATTTGATCTGGACCCAAATGATCCCCATCTAATAACTAAGCACTAAATATATATCCAATACTCTAAGGAGGGAAATTAAACCACACTTAATTCTTCCCCTTAAGTGTATGTGTGAAATTGTGATCCATTAGTTTGGATGTAACTTATAATCTATATTTTGATACTTTAAAATATAAAACTTGACTTATATTAGGTTCTTAAAAATTGTCTTAGGCCTACTCTTTGTGACTAATTTTTAATTTGTGAAATTTAAGTTAGGAATTCTCAATGTGCAAGTGATAGAATATGCATACTTAGTAATTTTTAAATAAGTGTTAGACCTATTATGTATTGATAACTAAATACTTAGGTAATTTATCATGCCACCATTATGTAAAAATTATAGACCTACCCATGAAAATTATTTGAATTTGGAAATTGATAGAACTACTAGGCATATTGAAAACTCTGATAGAGGTCGATGGATACAAAAATATGTAGGATTATAAATTTTGTTAATGTTTTCTATAATAAAAGAAAAATGATATGATTATTAGGAGACAATATGAATATGATAATAATTATATTAGGCATAGACTAGGGAATTATTTTAGGTGGCTAATAACAAACTTGGAAGGCCATACCCATAGAAGGTAAGTGGATAGGAGATAAGGGTGTGCAAGAGTCTTAAATGAATGCATAAGTCATGTATATTAAATATAGATCAAGAATGACATTTAAAAGTGCATAATACTATATTTTATTATATAAATATTTCCTCTTTTAATATAGTATTGAAACTAAAATAATGTTAGGTAAAAAGATAAAGAAATATTGTACCTATGTGTAGATACATCTTGTCTTTGGGAGAAGGCTCAAAGTGTTTATATTTTTCCATGAAAACCTACAATGAAATTTTCAATTATTAGTGTACATATATGATATAAAATGAGAATTAAAATAGATTAATGAAATAATTTAAAATTAAAGAGTATGGAAGGAATGCACATATGAGTAGGTGAACTATGTTTCCTTCTACAACATTGGATATGGGGGTGCTTATCATACCCAAATTGATAATGTCATGAGATAGTCATACCCAAAGGTGAGGGTCACTTGTTAAAACCATGAGTTGATAAGATAGATTACCCAACCCTCATGAAAAGGAGTAGTTCTAGGTTGGTAAATGTCATTAAACCTCAACCAAACTACCCACTTAATTTATTATTGAGACCAAATATTTGAGGGTGAAGTCCATACTAAGATCATGTTAAATAATTTTTGAACCATAATATTGGATGATGGAACCCCATACTAGAGCTTTTATGTAGACTAAATTAACCAATGCAAACGAATTTAGATTCAAAATGTTATTTTTAGTATAATCAATGTCAACTTAAAAAAATAAAAAAATGTAATAGTTTGTGTGCATGAACATTTTTCATGCCCCAAATATAATTCAATTTGTGATAACCTCATATAAAATTCCATAAATCTATATGTCATTCTACCCTAACTTTGATTAATATTATAACTTATATCATCTAATATAAATTTTATACCAATCATGTGACTAACAATATTTGTATATGGACTACATATGTCCCTAATTCCATCTCAATTTATGAAAATATGACCCACAATTGGAACCAAAATGATAATTTGACCCTTTGAATCCTATAGTCTATCCCAAAAATTGAAGTATCTGTGTTTGTAGGCTTATATATCTATGACAATCCCCCTAATATTTCCCACTTTTGATGTGAATAATGTTGCCTATGAATTACTCAACTTAAAAGAAAATAATCAAACTTATCATGTTATATATAAATGTGTAAGCCTTATAAAGAATGTGCTAAAATTTAGATAACATGTCATCATAGCATGAATAGATCATCAAAGCTTATATGATACTCATATTCTAAGGAATATAAATTTTGTATTAAGATAAATATATAAATTAGGCACACAATAGTAATCATCCTAGATATAAGCATTGAATAGTAAACTAGGCATAAAAGTGCATCATATAAATCATGGCACTACATGCAAGAAAAAAATTATGTGATATGGATCATGACACCTCAAGATTAATATATAATCCTAGAGTTATCTACACATATGTAGATAATATCATGGCCATGACACACACAAGATAATCACACACAATAACACTAATTTAACACAAAATATCACACAAGGAAAGAGCCACATATAATTAATGAATACATGTCACAAAAGGAGAGATCTGGACACACTATACAATCAAATATCACATTAGTAAAAAGACACATGTAATGTAAAATAAAAATTCACACAAGAAAAAAAACACAAAATGAACAATCAAATGTCACATAAGGAAAAATCCACATGAATGATAATAAAATGTCACACAAGGATAATCCACATGAAATGGAAAATTAAATGTCACACAAGGAAAGAGACACACATAATTAAAATAAAATGTTACACTAGGTAAAATCCACACATAATGTACTTCATCCTTGAGGAACATAGTATGAAAAATAAAAAATAACATCATTTGCAAAGGAACACAAAGGTGACTCAATATAACACATAAAAATGCCAAGCATTAGCAGTAACATGCATAAAACAAGTAAAGGTAGTCTACACTATCAATGTATGTAATCATCACACAAGATAACATAAAATATTCACATTTCACTCTAAGTAGTATAAATAAGGGAAAACATGTGTAATCATTTCAAGTAGCTCAATATTATCAATGGAAATGGTCATAAAAATATACAATCTAAATAAATGGACCAAATATATGCCCATTGTATAGGAAAGGTAGGTAGTATATGTATGAATGTAGCACATATGGATGCCCATGTCATATGAAGTTTGTATGTCCTACATTCTCTCATGTATACCATGAATTGTATATTTGTATCTAAAAGGATATGTTATGTACCATAATGTGATAAATAACATAAATATGTGAACTAAGAATATATGTCATGCATAGGTTTTGATATTTAATTTTCTAAATAATTTAATATTTTGTATGTTATAATATTTTTTACATGTGTGAAATCAAATAATGAAAAGTGAAAAAGTTTCAAATATAAGAATGGAAGGGTTTTGAATAATCTCTGGCATGTGCCAAGGTATAATGTGCACCCAATGTAGTAATATGTAAGAAGTAAAAATAAGAAACATGCAGCTAATGTGAGAGGTGGAAGGGTATGAGGAGGAATAAATGTATGTGTTAATTTAATATGTAGATATAAATGTATGTGTTTGTGTCAAATAAATGTGAATATAAACCATAAAAATTATGGATAGTCTATAAGTAGGGATAAGTAAGTAGTATGATGTATAAAATATATACTAGGTTTAGACCAATGTAAACAATGCATCATCATAAAATATATGTCAAAGATGTTGAAATAATGATAAAAATTAAAAGGAAAATTCCAAGTAAAAATATGAAAAAAAATTAAGGGAGAGAATAATAATAAATGCAAGAGAAAGTGTAACACCCAAAAAATAACCTCAAACAAAATCAAACAAAACCTTTATAAATGCTACCAATTTTTCTATGTGTAATATTGACTTCACACAAGTGAAAACTCCAACTAATAACCCATCCACATACATGTAAACTAAGATTGAATGCATCTTATTACTTAATCACACTAACAAACCAACCTTAAAGGTATAAACTCATAATCAATGTATGTCACCTACTACATCATTGCTCATCTTCAACATGGAATGTAAGATTTAGCAAGGCATTTGACAAACTTACTATAACAAGCTATGTCAACTATAATATAAATAATTTATATCGATACAGCCAAGTTTAGTTTATACAAATGATATCTTCACTCAAGCTCATCCCCAATGGTTATAAATGCAATCCACCAATGGTTTGAGGATAAGGAGACAATAAACCTATGACCTCAAGCATAATAACACTAAGAGATAAACCTAGCTCCAAACTCACTCAAACTTTCGTATAATAGTTTTACCATCCATGGATATGTTAATCAAGGTTAACCATTCTTGTAGAAGTAGAAAATCTCAATCTTGATGCAAATAGACTTGGTTAGCTCACCTCTTATTCTAGTCTCAAAGTCATTAAATTGCCTATGAAATGGTAGTGGAAAAATTACTTTCATGAGGGGAAAAGAATTTATGAAAGTTAATCCATAATATATTACATACAGGATACCACTAAGAACCTAAAAAATTAAACTATTAAAATTTAAATGCTAAAACAACTTAGCATTCCAAATAGGTTTTTATGTTGAAAATGTTTCTACCAACCAAATTATGAATAAACTAGGTTTGGAAATAGGACTACTAAAAATGATAAATAGGTCTGAAAATACTAAAACAAGGTTCTTATATAAATTTAATGGTAATATGAACTAGTATAAATACTGGTATCTCTTTATGACTCCTCTAGTTATTTTTGGCAACTCTATTTTGAATTAACTTTGTAGAGTAAAAAAGTAAAATAGGTGTAGAAAACTGTTAATTGCCTTCGAGATCAGACCAGCTAAAAATTATCAGAATAGGGTAGA